>CM033475.1:77003526-77586026 GCA_019447015.1 Hymenochirus boettgeri
TTATGTCCTCTAGATCCCAGTCCCTCTGTATTTCTGACGCACTGTAATCATTTGCTTACCCCTATACTAACCCACATATTCAAAGCCTCCCTTACATCTTGAATTTCCCCTTCCACTTTTAAGCATGCACATGTTATACCCATACTAAAAAAGGCCTAGCTAGATCCCTCTTGCCTGGTCTCTCTTTAGACCCTTTGCAGTGTGGATTGCGTCCTGCACATTCCAATGAGATGGCTCTGGGTAAGGCTTAAAGGGTATGTCTACCCTTAAAAAAAATTTTTCACCAAACATTCCCCCTGTCCCCCCAGCCCCAACCGCTATGTTAGTATTATCAGAAAATGCCCAAAACTTTACTTACCTTCCCTCTTTCCTCCACCGCGCTGCCAGGCGAGAAAATGCAAGCAGAAGGGCGGGACCGGTAGTCGCGTCTGTGATTGGCTGAGCGGCAGCCAATCACGGACTCGGCTGCCGGGAGTTCAGTGCGGCGGAGGCAAGAGGGAAGGTAAGTAAAGTTTTGGGCATTTTCTGATATTACTAACATAGCGGTTGGGGCTGGGGGGACAGGGGGAATGTTTGGTGAAATGGGTTTTATGGTAGGGGGAGGGAATCCTAATCGGGAGGGAGGGGGGAGGGAGGGGGAGAAGGGCTGCAGTACGCATGCCAAACTTCTCCCGGAGGCCAGGTAGGAGGCAGAGTCCTATATGGACTCTGCTATCCTCCTGGTGGGCAGTTTTTGGGACTTTGGGGGGGGGGACTACAGGAGAACCATATGGAGCTGGTATGTGAGGTAAGGATTAAACTACACTACACAATGGGGCCAGTAGTTGGGGGGTTTATAGTTTTGGGGGTGGACATGCCCTTTAACTCCTGACATCCAATCACATGTCTCTGTCTGTCTTTTTGCCATCTCCCGGATGTCACAATGCTGCCTTAAATTAAATCTTTTTAAAACTGAACTAATCATTTCCCCACCTAAACCTGGTCCTATCCCATCTTTTTTATTTCTGTTAACAATACCCTATCCAATCAGCATGCTGCCATTTTTTCCTTCGCAATATAGCGAACATCCACAGGTTCCTTTATTTTCAGACTACCACTTTGCTTATGCATGCTCTCATTTTATCATGCGAGGACTATTGTAACTTACTACTTACTGGTATTCCTATATCCCATTTTTCTCCCCCTCAGTCTATACTAAACTCTGCTGCATGTATTGTTTCCCTCTCTAATAAACAGGATCTAAAGTCCCCCGTGTACCAGACAACAACATTGCTCCCCATTAAACAGCATATTGAAAAAAATTCCCTTTGCTCTGCTGCACCTCCTTATATTTCATCCCAATTGTCCTCATATGTTCCTGCCCGTACCCTTTAATCATCCCAGAACCATCTCCTGTACAGACCCCCCACTCATACTGCTTCCTCTCCTCTTAAACCTTTCTCTCTCTTGTGGGCCCATTCTCTGGAATTCTATTTCCTTCGCTCTTCGTCAAGAAACCTCAATCAGCGGGTTTACCTTACATCCTACCTATCTGGAAATCAGCACAGTACATGATTGTTTTATTTTGCACAGCATACATCCCACTACTGCACTTCTACCCCTTCCTTTGTATCTGTATGCTCTACGGCGCAGGGATCTCTTTCCCTCTTATGTCAAGGCTCAAGCACTAATATATTCATATTATATATATAATTATGTACTGAACTATTTATTTATATTTTTGTCCCTTGTATGACTTCTTTATATTTTGTTATTGTACATTGCTGCGTTCTTGAGGCGCTATATGAATAAAATATACACACATACATTTATGTGAATAAAATTAAGGTGGGGTTTGGGGGGGGGGTGCTGCAGCTATGTGTACATTTTAATTTTATTGGTGGACATGCCCTTTAAATCTAATGTATATCTGTGTTTATATAATGTTACATAATTTGCTACTTACTAATTTATTTTTACAATGGATTTCCTCTATACGTTGTTTTTTCTTGATTACTGATAATTTTCTTTTACGGTTTGTGGTTCTTTTAATGTCCAGATAAAAAGCTGTGCAGAACCATTTCACCTTACTGATGTTTGCTAGTTAATTTCTTTATTAATTGTGCGTATACAAAGCAGTATGAATACATTACCGAGTTTATGCAGGATATAATTGTTTATTATTCATACTATGCCAGATTACTGGTGTGGTTCAGTGAGTGTTTATATCTGTGCTTCTTTGGTAATATTATTATTATGCAAATGTTATTGAAAATGTTTCACAATGGAACTGCAAGAATTATTCTCTTGGGGCAAGTGTAAAGAAAGTTGTCCAAATGGCTTCTACAGGGTACCCAGCAGGCCTGAACCAGAAGCATTTGTTGGATAATGCTGTAGCTATAGCAAGGTACTAAATCAGATATTAGCTTGTTGTTTTTCTATTGCAGTTAGATAACATCTTATTGGTGGCCAAAATCACTCACTATTTCCATGCTTAATTCAATATTGGGGCTCTTAGTATTGTTTCTGCTGCAGCAAACTATTTTCTAGCTGTAATAGTTGCTTCTGGTGAATAACCCTGATAACCTACAGAGTAATCTATGTTAAATTGGGATTATGATAAAATGAATATTTGGATCCACAGTAATCAATAAAATGTTATTGTTAATAAAGATAATTGTCTAG
This sequence comes from Hymenochirus boettgeri, assembly GCA_019447015.1. Classification (NCBI taxonomy): domain Eukaryota; kingdom Metazoa; phylum Chordata; class Amphibia; order Anura; family Pipidae; genus Hymenochirus; species Hymenochirus boettgeri. The sequence goes on from CM033475.1 coordinate 77,006,191, forward strand.
TTATGTGAAAGACTCCGTGGGAGCCTCATGACAGCTCAGCGCTATAATACTGATTTTCGACTCAATAGCTATTGATCTCTAAGGTGAAACACAAAATTACAGATACAAACACTGTAAAATGATGTTCTTTATGTACATAATAACAGCAATTAAATATCACTGTAAAGTCTATCAGCAAATGTATATCTATCTCTTACATTGTAGTTATTAGTTATATTTCACTGGTCTACAACACTTATTGCAGTGCAGTGATCCGCAAAACAATTTGATCATAACATAGCAAAATGCTAGGAATTGTGGCTTAGCAACAGTTATCATTAGTAGAAATGCCCTGCCTACCCATAAACCATGTGATAACAATGCATTTTAAAATTCTAAACTTCTGATTCTTTGTTAAATCTGATTGCCACCTACCTTTGGGACGTTATCTTAGAATTAAAGGAGGGTAAAGTCCATTTCATTAATACCTATGGAAATTACTTGCATACTGTATGGTATAATACAATTAGTTTATAACTGTATGTATGTAAATGTAAGTGGTTATTTTAGTAGGTATTTCTGTTTTCACATTGTACTTAAATTACTCTTTATTACTGTTAGTGCAACTGAAAGTGGAAATAATTGATTTGGGAACTCAAACCGTGTTTATATATATTGAATCTTCAAAACAAAATTTGTGCATAAGGAGCTGCAATTAATATAATTGTATACTGTACATAGTAACATAGTAATTGAGGTTGAATAAAGACATACGTCCATTAAGTCCAACCTATTCACCCTCCTTTTTTTTTTTTTTAACCCTTCCTAACAGTTGATCCAGAGGAAGGCAAAAAAAAACCCCCAGCTAAAAAGGGGGAAAAAATTCCTTCCTGACTCCAAACGGCAATCGGAAAGTATCCCTGGATCAACCAGATCTACAGTTTCACCGTTCTCACTGAAAGAAACCTTTCCTAACCTGAAGATGAAACTTCTTTTCTTCCAACCTTAAAGGATGTCCACGAGTCCTCTGATATGACCTATTAGTGAACAATGCACCAGAGAGTTCATTGTATGGCCCATTAATATATTTGTATAAGGATATCATATCCCCACTCAAACGTCGCTTCTTCAATGTAAACAGCCCTAACTTGTCTAATCCGCCTGCATATCCCCTCCACTCCCCTTATTAATTTAGTTGCCCTTCTCTGAACTGCTTTCATTTCCATCCCCAAGTCATTTATAAACAGATTAAACAGAAGCGGCCCCAGTACAGAACCCTGAGGCACTCCGCTTAGAACTTTAGCCCACATAGATGTAGCTCCATTAACCACCACTCTCTGTTTGCGATCCAATAACCAGTTCTCTATCCATGCACAAATGTTTTCTTTAAGGCCAACAGTCCTCAGTTTATACATTAGTCCCCTATATGGCACAGTATCAAAAGCTTTCACAAAATCCAAGTATACCACATCCACTGCTGTGCCTGAATCTAAATTCTTACTCCCTTCTTCATAAAAACAATTAAATTTGTCTGGCATGATCTATTTCTCATAAATCAATGCTGACTACTACTAATAAGATGAGCTCTGGAGACAAAGTCAAGGATATAAGCCGGTAACAAAGTTTCCATCACCTTCCCCACCACTGATGTTAGGCTTACAGGTCTATAGTTACCAGGCCATGAACGACTTCCTTTTTTGAATATTGGTATTACATTGACTTTTTTAACAATCCAGCAGCATATCCCCAGACCATAGTGAATCTGAAAAGATGAGAAACAGTGGTCTAGATAGAACTGAACTAAGCTCTTTTAAAATCTGAGGATGCAATCCATCTGGTCCTGGGGCTTTATTGATATTAACTTTGTCTAATTGTTTCCGTACCATATCCTCCATCAGCCAATGTTAATACCCCTGATTTCTCCCCTGCATATTATTACAATCCCTGCTGTAAGGACAAGGATTCTCAACAGTGAAAACCGATGTAAAAAAACAGTTTAGCAGATTAGCCTTTTTGGCATCCTCTACAACCATCTCAGCCCCATTATTTAATGGTCCCACATTCTCAGACCTCATCTTTTTACCATTTATATACTTAAAAAACATTTTGGGGTTGGACTTGCTTTGTTCGGCAATTTGTATTTCATTTTCTATTTTAGCTAGTTTAATTGCTTTCTTGCACTCTTTATTACAGCTTTTGTACTCCCTGTAAGCCTGTTCTGTTCCCTCTGTTTTCAAAATTTTAAAAGCCTTTTTCTTTTTTCCATTTCCCTTTTTACCTGAGCCAGGCAGTAGTGGACCTAATTTTTTTTACACTTGTTTCCTAAAGGTACAAATTTAGAAATGTAATAGTTTTATATCCCTTTAAAAGTGGTCCACATCTGCTCTGTATCTTTACCTAGAAACAATTCCCCCCAGTCTATGAGCAGGAATGATTCCTTTAACAGCATAAAATTTGCTTTCCTAAAGTTAAAAGTTTTTGTTAACCCAATGTACTTTAGTTTTTTGCAACCTATATTAAATGACACTATATCATGGTCACTATTCCCTAAGCTTCCCATTACCTTCATTTCCAAAATAAGCTCGGGGTTATTAGATATCACCAGATCCAACAACGCATTCTGTCTGGTAGGAACTTCTACCCTCTGTGAAAGAAAATGCTCATATAGGAAATTTAAGAACTTTATACTTTTTGAGGTGCTGGCAGTTCCCTTACTCCAATCTGTCAGGGTAGTTAAAATCCCCCATAACCCCCAGTGAGAGTTAAAATACTATAAAACAGCACTCGCAGCATTCTTCAAATTGGATTAAGAGAATATGTCAGCAACGCCTGCTGATAGCTAGCATTAAATACTTAAGATTCACCCAGAGCCATGCAGCCTCTGGTAAATGTCTTCCAGATGGATTTGCCCAGAGCGGCTTGCAATCTCCCTATAGATGTCCTTATAGTTTGGTATTGTTCCAGGGCTCAGGTAAATTTATAGAATTAAAAGTAATTTGGTTAAAGCAAAGATTAGACATGTTGGTACACAAATAGACACAGGGATTCTAAATTCCTACTTTTTACATATAGAGGTCCTTTGAACAAAACAGCACATGCTGCATACAAGTATTTGTCAATTGATTAATATTATAAAAGCAAGAAAAAAAGGAAGGCTTGCAAGTTATGCATAAGGTGATATATTGCCTAGAATTATTTGGCAGAAAAGAAATAAAGTTGTTTTATCGTTGCCTCTGTAATACAGAAGAAAAATTGAATTGCTCCCTGGCTGTGGCGTATAGAGGGGTGACCTTTCATAATTTAGCTAAGCAAAGTAAGAATGTCTAATTATTGTTTTAGCATATTTGGCAATGCTGTTTAGCCAGCCCAATTTTTTTTTTTTTGCAGAAATGTAAAATAGTTTCCCCATAAAAACCGTACACATGAATGCTGAATGGTTTCAAAATAAATGGTTGTATGAAATGCATTTCTTCATTTTGTGTTGTTTATTTTTCTATAAAAACAAACAAGCAAAAAAATTGTAACTTACAAACCAAGCTCTGAAGATTTGTGAAGAACCAAAGCTCTACTATGTGATATCTTTGGGCTAATTCCTCCCTGTACTTTTGACATTACAAGAAAAGTTTCATCCTCCACATAACAAAATACAGCAATAGAAATAGGTTTCACATCATTCCAGAATACAATGAGTCATTGAAGGTAGATGCACTTTTCGTTGTATCCATTAATAGTGTCCTCTTGTATGTATGTATGTATTTGAGCTGTGGTATACTGTGTAGATAAGCATACCCCCCAACCATTTAGAGGAGGCTGCCCTGATATCCAAGACTGATAAGCTTAAGTGGGCTGGAGAATGGTTAGAACTTTGAACTAGGCAGGCCAGGGCTGCAGCATGGATCGTTCCTTAACACAAACATCTGAAAATTGGGAGGTAAGTTTTAAAAGAATGTCTTAAATATAAAAATGAAAGTTTTATGCAGTTTTACGTAGGCAGTGCAGATGGGCTGGTTGATCAGATTCTTGGTCTCATTTGACTTTTAGGAAGAGGAAGAATTCCAAAAAGAAATAAGACAGCAAACCACGATGCCGGATTGCATTCCTGTGTTCTCTCCCTTGAAAATACGATTGTATTTTCGAGGGTTATCAAACATTCAAGATTATATTCTAAATAAAATCATCAAAAGTGCGAACCCTCGAAAGTACATTCCGTTTGCGAATATTTGGGTTTTGTCCAAGATTCGTAAACCCGAAAATGGAAAAAAACTTATGAGTTTCATCCCTGTCTAGTCTTCAGCCTGGGTGCTTTTAATGAGATGGGGGTGTGTTAAATGCACTTTGTTGTAATTCATTAACAATTCATTCAGTAACTACAGATATGCAGAACATTACAGTTCTTTATACTATTATATTATACTATAAGGAAATTCACAAACATAAAGAAAACCAAACTAAAATCAGCAGCCCAGATCCTTATTGGGCAGTGTGGTTTACATCTTTCATTTATAGAGAAAATTAATATGTGAATATTGGCAACTGTAAACGATTTTGTTTAATAATGTTTATCTGCTGCAACATTTGAGAAAGGGTATATTGTTACTCAGTTTACAGAGCTCTAAACAAATACCTGTTTTGGGAATCGCTGCTTTCAACATTCTGTCCAATAAGCTTTGAATGCCAGTCGAATGTACTTTAATTTATGCAGCTCAGTTCCTACTGGAAAACAAACCTACACTGTCTTGTACAGTAGCTGTTGCTCCTTTGTGAATAAAGTTTTCATGCCCTTGCACAATTTAACATATTTTAAATCCAGCTGCTGCTTATAGTTGGCTGGGCAGGAAGAAATGTTCTTTCACAATGGCGCTCGTCTGTGTTTGACAAGTTTTTATGCAACATGTTTAAATCATCAAGAATTTACAAAGCAAATTTGTTTCTCTGAAAAGTATTTCACAAGACACAGTTTAAACCAGTGAGAACTAACGTCTATAGATACTCTGTATAAGGTTATATGAAGGATATGTAGAAACTATCAGGGTTATTCAGTAAAAGTTTTTATCGTTAAAAATTATGCTGATTTTGCCCCAACCAATCAGAAGTTAGATTTCAAATGTTAAATAAGATATGATTGGTAGGGGAAAAATATGCACCATTTAAGAAATTTTATTGAATCTCCCTGTAAATTCCCTTTTCATGTATACACTCCCTCATTTACAACCCAAAGCTCAATGTTTAAAAAATCTGGCTGACCCGTTTGAATAAGAGATTTTAGTTGCTCTTTAAAGGAGAGATAAAGCTATAATAATAGAGAAGCTGAATTCTGTAATTTTTTCACTTTCTCTCAAATTAGCAGCATTGTGGAGAAATCATCTGTAATTCTGCAGATTTGTGGCATTTCTTGATGGTTGGATACAATTAAGCCGAGCATGATGTGAAACAAAGTGAAACATGCTCACAAATGTTTCAGCCATTCCCATTCTATATTTCCATTGGTTTTAACTTTGTTTCCCCTTTTGCCATGATGCTTTTCCACTCCATTCCATTCAGTTTCAACTGTTTCCCCCTTTTTAATTCTGCTTTTCCATAATATCACATTTATATTACCTTTTGGGGTGTATGTAATTCTTACGAAAAAAGGTATTTCTACCATGTGCGCACAATGCAAGGGACTGTGAGTGAGAAGCCGGCGCTTGCTGTCTCCTGCAAGTTTTAATGAAAAGACATAACTCATTTACCTACCATTCTTCAGTTAAATATATGGTAGATACCCCCTGCCCACCCCCAACCGGCATATTATTTCTTTAAAAAAAGATAGAACTGTATTTAAAGTCCTTCTCTCCCACGGTGCACTGATCCAGCTCCCTGCTTGCTGGAACTAGCAAGCAGGGGGCTTGACCGCCAGCCACATCTGTCATTGGCTTAGACGTAGCCAATCACAGATGTGGCTGCCGCCAATGGAGAGTGCCACAGGAACAAAGGGCTGTAAGTACTTCAGTTCTGATTGTTTTTTTTAAGAAATACGTTTTAAGAGGCAGAAACCTTTGGACAGGAGGACAGCTCTTCACTTTCCTGGAGGAGAACCATAAGGAGCAGAGATGTAAAGTAAGTGTACTTCACAGTGGGGGCATTAGTGGGTTAAATTTTAGTTTTGGGGGTGGACTTGCCCTTTAAACAGGAAAAACAATTGTTAAAAAACGAGTGGACATACCCTTTATTGGTTCATATGAAATCTATAAAAAAAAAAAAAAATACAAAAAATTACATTGTGAAATAGTATTGCTGATCAGAACCTTATGAATACAAGCAAAGAAGAAAAGAAGCAGAGGCTAGAGATTTTATCATTTTATTCAGGTTAAGTAATCTCAGAAATAGCATTTATGATGCTGGAGCATGTAACAATAAAGCATTTTATAAAGCATTAATTACATGTAAGTACCGTATGGGTAATAATACCAATCACTAGGGTGATATATCAAATGAGGATTTATTGTAAAGTTACAAATTATGCAAAGTAAAAAGCCAGTAACATATATTAGAGAAAGCCTACAAAAGATTATAAATTTCATATTCTTTCAGCATAATTAGTCTAATGGGTATACTTGTGAGTAGAGTGTGCATGTGTGTGCTAAATAAGAGGCGTAAAAAAGGAACCGCAACTCTACTTACAGCCCCTCACTCCTGCGGCGTTCTCTATACCTGGCAGCCGCAGCTGTGATTGGCTGCCTTTCAGCCAATCACAGCCGCGGCTGCTGGTCTGGCCCGCTGCTTGTAAATCCGGCAAGCAGGGAGCCGGATCAGAACTCCGCTGGAGTGAGGGGCTGTATATAGCATTGTGATTCTTTTTTTACACATCTAATATAGCAGTTGGGGGTGGGAAGGGATGGCCAACATATAAAAAAATTATATCGAGGGTGGAGATGCCCTTTAAAAAAAACAACAACTATACATTAATTATATTACCAACTATATACACTTTCTCTACTAGTTTTAGCATTCCTCTGCTTTTGAAACAATTACTCATAAAAAATACCATGTTAATGTATGTATTGTGTGTTAATAGAAAAAGAACCTACAAACAAAAGTTGAATTTATCTGATTATCGAGCATAACGGTCATGTGACTCCAAAGCAAACCAAATTCTCCTGTGAGTACCAATACTTTATAACAGAGCAACTATACATTATACATACTTACACTTTTGGATAAAAAGAAGAAGATAAACCATAACTTAATACAATCACTAAAAATGAATGTAATTGAGAGATCCTTTGCAACTCATTACATCTTACAGGTTGGCAGCAAATCCATAGAACCAAATGGATTTGACAGTAAGGTCTATATTACTGGAATCAATCATGCAGCACTTTATTTTCATGAATTAATATCTATAGAATGTTCGGTGGGCACAATCAAATGATTATATTTATTTCTGGTTTTATACACCTAGGCATTGCAGAACCACATTCCTTACCCTCTGATGTAAGCCATTAATTATGCTTCTTAAATGAACCACAGATCGTTCGGTTAATGGATTGAATATTTGGTTTTGCTAAGATCCACATTTTGTAGGATGCAGTTCAGCTATATAAATGTGTACAAATTATGAAACTACATTCCTCCTTCTGTAGATGATATGTGCTATGCTGTTAGGCCACCATCTATAGAAACAAAGTATTACACTGCACTCTTCTATTTGCATTAATGTTTCTTTATTGTTATCAATTCAAGTATAATAGTAGCAGCTCTGGCCCAGCTCTTACCCATCCAGTAAGATTTATCTTCTCATGTAACCAAGTGTGCTCGAGATGTTGGAGCACCCATCTCCCTTCACAGTACAAACAATTGGTTTTCTACATCCGCACCACTCGAGAAACGCTGCATAGCAGTTCTTTTGTATTAAAAATATATCTACTTTGTCATAGACATAGTTACCTTTCTTTATTGTTACACCTCCGACCACCCGAATCCCTCTCTGCTTGCCCTTCATGTAGCTTAAAATCATTTGACCATAATCTTCCTCTTTCCTGCCCTGTAGTTCTGTAATAAAAGTTTCCCAATCATACTTCTCTTCGACCCCGCGGCTGTCTTCTTAGCCAGCAGCCGCAGGCCCCTCTCTTCAGCTTCCAGTTTGCAGAGAGGAGCAGAGGATAGCCGCGGGAGCAAAGCAACTGTAAGTATGATCTAACACAGCTTTGGGGGTGGACAGGGGAGAGGAACACTGTGGCAAGAATTTAAATATATGGTGGACATGCCCTTTAAGGGTTTTCCAGTGTGTTCTAGAAAAGGGAAGGTTCTGGAAGGTGGTAAGCTTACACATTGGAATAAGTGATCTATTGCAGTGTTTGCAACTCTTAAGACAAAAATGGTTGCATTTTATAATTTGTATTTAACAGATAGGGTAGTTTTTGATGTGATGGGGTGCTAACATGCATGGTTTACTCCAGTTCAGCTATACCTCCTCTCAAAAATAACAGCAGTGAAACCCCCCCATTTACTGTAATATGTACCCAAGGGTGTTTCTAGGGTTTTTGACAACTGAAACAACTTTTAAATGCCGCCTATCAGTAGACGGGTGGCAGGCACGTGAAGCGGGCAAGACTTCATCAGGACGCTTCAACACTGACTGGTGGATTGGAAGACTGACTTAACACTGATTGGTAGACTGGAGGGCTCACATAACACTGATTGGTGGACTGGTGCTGAAATGCAGTACAGTTTCTGACAAAAGTCTTGTCGCTTGTGTACAAATTGACCTGAAGTACCGCTTAACAATAATTCTAATGCAGATTTTGTTTCAAGAAATGGTTCATTTTACCCCAAACTGCTTTTGTAATAATGTTTCAATGTAAAACGAAACTAACAAAAAGTATTCTAATATTCACAGCTTGGTAAAGCCCATTGAGTCAGGTGTTGCCGCCTTGTCATATGGGCTTCACCTGTGACTAATAATGGATCAATTAGGTGTCAGGTGTGTATAAAAAGAACCCCAGTACACTAGACCTTCATATCAACTGCAAATAGACCTCTGCAAACATGCCTAAGATTCAACCTGAGACTAAAGTGTTGATTATCAAGAGGCTGAAGACCAAATCCACTGCTGATGTGGCGCACACCTTCAATGTCTCTCAGCGTCAAGTTCAGAAGATAAAGAAAAGATTTGAAGAGACTGGAGAAGTTTTGACAAGCACAGGTCAGGCAGACCCCACAAGACTGCTCAAGGACCGTTCGAAAATCAGAGGCAAGCCCATTTTCAACTGCAGCAGAGCTCCAGGAGACCTGGTCACCTGAAATCCCTGTGTCAACCAGAACAGTTTATCGGATTCTGTCTCAAAATGGCCTCCATGGTCGAATCAGTGCCCATAAGCCCAGCACTAAACAAAAGACAAGTGAAAAATTGGTATTGGTAAAATACCAAGAAATCTTAGCTACCACATATATTCCCAACCATAAAAAAGACCAAATTCTGCAGCAGGATGGTGCTCCATCGCATAATTCCATCTCCACATCAAAGTTACTTAAGGCGAAGAAGATCAAGATGCTCCAGGATTGGCCAGCCCAGTCACCTGACATGAACATCATTGAGCATATGTAGGGTAGGATGAAAGAGGAAGACAAAACCAAAGAATATTGATGAACTCTGGGAGGCATGCAACACATGTTTTCTTGGCTATTCCTGATGATTTCATCAATAAATTGTATGAATCCGTGACACATGGATGCTGTCCTTTAAGCTCATGGAAGTCATACAAGATATTACATTTGGATCTTACAGCACCACTACTTCATTTGCTGACATTTTTTTGGATTGGCTGTAAAGCAGATCATTTTCTGTATATATATCTACACTTTTGTCTTGCAACATTTTGACCTTTCTGTCTTGATTAAATGATAAATCTTTTTTCAGTGAAGCTATCTTTTACCAGTACATTTAATATTATTAGGGAGGGCTTTAGCTTTTCATATGAGCTATTTCTAACACCAATTGATCAATTAAAAATCAGGTAAATAGTAGTTACTGCAAAATACACAGGTGACAAGACTTTTGTCAGAAACTGTATTGCAGGAAGGAAGATTTTTTTTTACTGCTGCCGTTCCACATGGGCGCGCCCTGAGAAAATGTTTCAGTTTGCTTCATGGTAGGGGCACCCCTGTTAATGTGCCTTTAATGCAAAGAAGTTTGTCCATGCTATTCATTTGAAGCAACCAATTATGTAATCTTTTACTAGACAGCATTTGATTTGTTGCTGCAGATTATTAGCACAGGCAAACCTTTATATTTTTTTTATATCAGACCAAAAGATTTTTAACCTCTGTGCACACATGTGAGGTAAAAATCTATTCTACTGAATTGACTAATTTTTATATACGTATGGCTGAATGAAGGAAACAAAAAGCTACATCCCTTCTTTCCCTCTAATTTTTGCACTGAAACAAGTTGTTAAATAGCCTGTGTACATCAAAGACCACAGGATGCGCTACTCAAGTTTTATTTTGGCAAAATCTTAAAAACATCAATGATGCAGATGTACATAAATAGTATCAAGGCCCTACTCTGTTTTCCTTTAAAAATTGTACAGAAATAAGATGGTAAATTGCACACGTTCCCCTTAAATGTTGTTCTGAAATAATTTGGCAAAGGCAAATATAATTCTCTGTAAACACAGGGGACAAAGGCACTTTTTAAAATCTCTGCAAGGGTTAATTAAATCTAAATAACATTTAAATAAGATGTTATATTGCACAAATTCAATAAAAAAGGTGATTAATTGCACACTTTTCCTTTAATCTTTACTATGAGACAAGATAGCAAATGTGACAGATTAAATTTAATCCCTGAAATAAAACACCCCTCTCTGACTCTCTGTGAGGGAAAGCATGTTCAGTAATCCCTATGAGGCAGCATTGGGAGAGGTAATTTCCCACCATGCAATTCCCGTACCAACTGTTACCATTCCAGCAACAGCAAAACTATACATAACAGAAGAGTTTATGATACTAAGACACTTGATTGACTGCTGAATTGTAAGATGTTTCAGACTGGATATGTAAAGAAATAGGGGACAGATCTACAAATAAATGGTACAGAGATAGTTGGGAAGAATTATAGTTTCCAGCAATGGGAAATTTAAAAAAAACTATTTTTGCAGTGCACATATCCTTTAAAAGTGACTGAGAGGTTAAGGAGAAGCAATCAAACAAAGTCATGTTTAAATCTAAAAAATAAATGTGTATAGGGTATTACAATATTGGGTTTATGGTGGATAAAAAACTCTTTATGCTTTGCTTAAATAACTGGATGTAATGCATGGGTTATGGAGTCATAGAGTTTAATTAGGGTGGCGTGACTGGAGAATTGTTCCCCAATGCATTGGGATAACCAAACATAATCTCTAAATGAAACACAAGTTTTAAATTATTAAAAAGAAATATTAAAAGACGATTCACTAATTCAGAATTTATTCAATTGGATTTCTGTTTATTACAAGATCTTGGGTATCTGGGTACAAGGGATTGGGTATTGCTCTGCATGCACCACACATGGGGGATGGAATCAGGGAACAAGCCTGTAATCAGGGAACTACGCTGACATGACTGTGGTTAAGCTATAACTATTGCTTATGCCGATTCCAGATCGGGAAAACTGGGAGCTGGTCATTAAGAACTGGATACACTAATTGGAATGCTGGGGAATTTTTAGAATTCTTTTATAGTTTTATCCATCAAATACCTGCTCACTAAACAATAGAACACAATAACAATTCCAGTGGTTTTTGTTTAACACATTATGTATCTGAGTACATTATGTAGATATGTATTGGTTTGTTTCCAGGAAAAACAGTTAAAATAGAATTTATAATAATAACATTTTATTTTATTAAATATAACATTCCACAATCTGTGTAAATAAAACATGAATGGAGCTACAATGAAACCGGAGAGCAAATCATTTAATCACACAGGAACTGTCTGTCAATGTGGTACCTCCAGTAATGGGTACCAAGGGAGGACAATCCAGTACTGATTGTCATGTATTCTACAGAGTGTTGCATGCACTGTAACTCTTTCACTGCCATGTGTTGGAGTGCTGGAAGGAAATGTAAGTCTTTAAATAATAAATCATACATTTCCACAATTTAAACCAACGATTGTCTTATCAGTGTAGTAATGGCTGTGACAGATGTTAGTCTCAAATTCCATTTCAAAGCCATGACAATGAGTGTTTCAGTTTTCAAGACTGAGGGAAGTTTTAAAAAAAGCAACATTTACACTGGCTAAAGTGAAACTCAAGCTGTTAATGGGTCTGCTTTGCAGAACAACAGACAGGTAATGTCTCCCCGTCTAGCCATTAATCCTATAGACAAAAATGGCTTTTATTCAGCCTTGTGAATTCAAAAGAAAACACAAAATGGATGTAAAGGTGGATAATGTGTGACAGACTGTATGAGAGTAAATAGGCATGTAAACCAAAATTTGTCAAATAAATAAATAATAATAAAAAAAGTAACGGTACAGAATGTGTCAACATTTTCCCTCCCCCTTAAAGGCCAATAAAAATACTGGGATTATACAATTTAGTATTGTTGCATGTATAGGCCCCTTTAGACTTTTCATGTATGTTGGGAGACATTTTTTTCCAGTTTATATGGCTTAAATTTTTTTAACTTTGTGTTATTCAGTATAATTCACAGGATGGTTCAATGCTGCTCTCATTTTTTCTGACAGCTGATACGCAGATTTATGTGACATCACTCTCATCTCTAGAACAGTGCTCGAAGAGTTAACAGCTGCATCAATCATATAAAATGCACACAAGGAGGTAGGAATAAGCTCTCCTACCTCCCTGTGAATTATGGTTTCCCCTGTTTCCTCAGCCACTTAAAAAATAATTTAGTGTCCCTTTAAAACATGCTCATGGACTGTCTTTTTTGTACTTAATATAAGCTTCTACTATAATATATGGAATATAAAATTATTGCTAATAACCATACGTATAACTCTATAACACTAATAGCTGTACACATATTATTTTTCTAATCAATAGTAACTTGAAATGCTCATACATTTGCTACAAGGCCGAGTAGAAATGTACGTCCAACTGTGTATAGCTTTGACCATTTTTACTCAATATTAGATGGTAATATCAATCAGGAAATAATTTGGTTATGCATTTTTTTCATCAATTGTAGAAGTGATTGCTAAGTTATTGTTATATTTTTTGAAGTTCTGATCTAAATTAGATCAACATTGCCTCTACCTTACATACTCTTCGAGTAGACGTAGTGCAACATCGAGCATAAAATATATTGCATCTTGCATAAATAAGTGGACACATTGACACTTATTTAATCATACTGGAAGAAATGAGGGTGTCCCACTAAAACGGCAATGATGCAGTATTCAGGCCTCCAACACTATAGCCGAACAGTGTCCTATAGTACACCAATATTTAAGGTAGAGGCCAATAACCCAAGGTAGACACAAACATCTTAATGCAGTGGTTTAATGTGTAGCACACAACATGTTTCTTCCCAAATGGTTTTTTCTCTACATCAATCATAATGTTGATTGTTATGTTGATCTAAATAATGTTGATTGCAAATCTGAATAATGTATGGCCAGCACAGGAATCGCTGGTTACCTCCACAGCTCTACAATTGCATCACCAAGAGCTGCTGTCATTTTGGAAGGATATTTATAAACAAAAATAAAGTAGGATCCATATTTCCACACTGTAAAGAATATTTTGCCTCAATAAATCTTTAAAAAATGATATTTCTAGCACTGGGCCACAGAGGGGAATACACTTTCTAAGCTCTCATCATTCTAGCAAAGCTAACTTATGTAAATTTTATAGATCTGGTAAGACTATATAAGGATAACTATCGTGTGTATAAGGCTTTTTTTAAATACAGTTAAAATGAAAAGTACTTGGTACAGGAATATAGGACTGGTTATTCCTGCCTCTCAATATTGTTTCTGTGAGGAGCACTAGCCCAGAGAAAACTGATTCTGACAGTCTTCCTCCTGGCTTCAGCACTATCTTTAATACAGGACTAGTCCAGGACTAAACTGGCAAATGAAAACAGCATTGGCTATAGCTCCTTAACGAAACAATATTGTGAGGTAGGAATAATCAATCCTATCTCTCCGTCCCAGGTACTTTATATTTTTAATAAGTTCATTTTTAGAGTATAGTTATCCTTTAAGACTATTGAACTTAAAAACTATCTTAAGAACAATGAAAACAAACAGTATGTGATGATTGAACAGTATCTCTTTAAATATTTTTCAAATATATTTGCTAATAAGCACCAAGATGGAAATATATTAAATTAAAAAACCTAAAACCACCGTAAGAAAAATTTTGCTTGGAAACAACTTAATTAACCAAACAAGAAACGAGATGCCACCCCCAATAACATGTGGTTATTAGTTCTCTCTGTCCGTTGTTCAGATAATCTGCCTTGGATCTCTGATATCCTATCAATTATATCACACATCCGCAAGCATCATGAAGGTGACAATAGGGTAACAGCAAACATGACATTGTATGAATTCTTTTATCTCATGGAAACAAATGTAACAGACAAACAGCAGAAATTGTCTCTGATCACAACCTATTAAAGTACAGAAAATGATGGTGCTACTGGCACACATCAGAAACTTTGTGTTTTAGGCATTTGTGTAATGTTATTCCATAAACCCTGCAATTATTATTACCTGTAGTGCAGGATGGAACATTCCCAGCTCTCCCTAGGTGTTTTCCTGGGGTAAAAATTGCAAATAGAAAATGGCACTATTACAATTTCATATAAAGCAACAGATTCATAATAATAAAGAATGCAAATGGTACCACTTAAATCAACAATACTAATCCCTAAGAGAATAGTAAAACAGACTGTCATGTTCATTTTTAAAATGTTTTTAAAGGAGAACTATAGTGCATATTACGTTTTTTCAAAAACGGTTAAAAGTACCAGGGGCAGAGAGATAGGATTGGTACTTTCTACTTGATTAAGCTATGGCTCTCTATATGTTTTCAAAATACAACTCCAACCATTCCCTGACTGCCCTCTGCTATTAGAGAGTGTCTTTAGGGTAAATGGTGATAGATGTAATTCAACTACGCCAACAATAATTGTGTTCAAAGCCAATGTATTTGATCAGGCATGGCAACTAAATTCTGAGATAACTGTATGAAACCTTTTTTTTTATTCACTAAGCCCCAAACAATGATAAATTAGATGTAGCAAAACAAAGAGCCTTCACACTGCAACTACCAGGCACCAAAACTAATGCATTTAGAAAGCTCAGGTAGGCACCAAACATATGATAGTTACTATACTTGCAGAAAAAACTAGCAGCTCTACTACTAAAACAGAACTAGGACTTGCTGAAGGCTTCTGGCTGTTTTATACTGCCTCATTGGCACACCCCCAACATATGATTGGTCAATAATACAAGATCCAATCAGATTTAATATTTGTTCTGGACCAATCAGATTTTGAGGGTGTGTTTATGAAACACTATAAAATGTCATGAAATCCTCAGAGAACCTCAGTTTCTAATCAGCAGTCAAACTAGCAGGTCTTGCCTTTGTATTTAGGTTAGAGATTTGTAAGTAAGTGGCTAGTTGTTTTGTTGGATTGCAGCAATGAATAATCTTTAGCTCCTAGGTTTATTGCCTATGGTGTCATTGTATAGCAGTCCATAAAAAGCACATACATATTGATGTAAATGATAAAAATAGAATTTTGTTTGCAGAACCTGAATTTGCTATACTTTAGTCAAATAGTCTGCAAAATTGTGAGCAAGCTGAATAGTTCCACCATTCTCTGACAAGGGCTCTCAAACAGCAATGGGCAGTTAGGGGTTGTACATTGAAATCATGCAGCAAGTCTGTCAGAATAACTGCAGTATAAATACAATCAGGTTGTAATTAATGCAGCCCTGTTACTTACATTAATTATAAGTGTCCCCCAATTATGAGATCTGATAACTAAATATGTATCCACTAACAATTTATTGCTCTATTTCCCAGAGCAGGGATATCCAACCTGTGGCCCTCCAGATGTTGGAAAACTACAACTCCTTGGTTTTTTCTGCATTGTAGGAATGCAGGGAGTTGTAGTTTTCAAAAATCTGGAGAGCTGCAGGTTGGAAATCCCTGGCCTAGAGCCTTGCAAAGTGAATGATTGGATAATCCATTGCAATGGCAACAACTATAGAGTTACTGTGTTATGTAACATAGTAACTCCTTAGTTGCCACCATTCCCATGGCAGGACCCACATAAGTAAAAAGACCTTTCAAATGCGGCAACAAAAATCAAAGTTTATTGCAAGCACTTTCTGTACATTTATTTGAAGGTAACAGGTATAAAAGGGCATCTATACTGAAAAAATAGTCATCTTTAGATATCCAATCTGAACTATCTTCTGCTAGGTGCAGTTTTGCTATAACTGGAATGGCTCAGTGTTCATACAAATCATGTATATTGCATGATGGAAAATTCCCTCTTCCAATGCTGCCTCTTAGTGATTACTGAGCATGCTTGCCCTTATAAACAGCCTGGAAGTCCGGAAGGAGGTGTCGGTTAAGATTGGGAGGAGATATACTGAGCCTGAGCAAATTAATTACTGTATCTAAGGAATGCAGCGACACACAAAACTCAGAGTATGTGCTACTTACATGTATTAATTTATAGATTAAGATAAGGCAACGTCATTTTTTCACTATAGTGGCCCTTTAAAACATTAAACAAAGGGGTAAATTTATAAAGCAGCAAAGGTGAAACTTCCAAAACAATATTTTTGCCATTTTTTTTAATGCTATTTATATAAAGAGAAAAAAATTAAGAATTTCCCTATATATTTTTTTGTTGTGTTAAATATGTGACAATCACAGCAGTATTTATAAATTATATAAGAAGTTTCCAGGGTGAAAATAGTGAAAAGTGTAAATAGTTCATAAGCCCCGAAAATAAGGAATTTACGGTATAGGCCCCGAAAATAAGGAATTTACGGTGTACAGGGGCCATTGATAAGGAGTTAATGGTAAGATTGCTTTGCCCTCAAAACCAAAAGGTTTTGTAGATGATATTGATTAGGGTTTCATTTTCATTTATATAAACACCCTGTTATAGTCCACTGTTTTATTAACTGCAGCTGCTGTGGAATTCAGATCGAATATAGTTAGATGTATTAATGTAGCCTCACACACACTATGTGAATGTCTGAAATAAATTCACTAATACAACCAGGTCATGCAAGGAAGAACTATTATCTGCATTTCCTATAGGATTATTTTAGCATAGTAACATAGTAATTAAGGTTGAATAAAGACATACGTCCATCAAGTCCATCCTATTCACCCTCTTTATATATATTTATTTATTTATTTTTTTTTAACCCTACCTAACAGTTGATCCAGAGGAAGGCAAAAAAAAACAGCTAAAAAGGTGGAAAAAATTCCTTCCTGACTCCAAACGGCAATCGGAATGTATCCCTGGATCAACCAGATCTATATGCATTAAAGGGCATCTATACTGAAAAAAACACATTGCCCCTTTGCAAAGTTAAATTCATGTACTCTGTGCTGCCTTAATCCTATATCTGTCACTGACTCTGTTTAACCATGGTGTCAGATCTGTGTGCAGCATTCCCCCCTTCTCCCTCCCCTCTGTTACCTCCTCCATGTCTCAGCTCCGGCTAACCGACAAGCTTTTTATGTGCAGTAGGAGTGTGAAGGGTTGAATTAAAGACATGTCCTCAAGTCCTCCTATTCACCCTTTACTTATAATTATTATTATGTATTTTTTTTAACCCTACTAACATGTTGATCCAGAGGAAGGCAAAAAAAAACAGCTAAAAAGTGGAAAAAATCCTTCCTGACTCCAAACGGCAATCGGAATGTATCCCTGGATCAACCAATCTATATGCATTAAAGGGCATCTATACTGAAAAAAACACATTGCCCCTTTGCAAAGTTAAATTCATGTACTCTGTGCTGCCTTAATCCTATATCTGTCACTGACTCTGTTTAACCATGGTGTCAGATCTGTGTCACATTCCCCCTTCTCCCCCCCCTCTGTTACCTCCTCCATGTCTCAGCTCCGGCTAACCGACAAGCTTTTTATGTGCAGTAGGAGTTAAAAGTTCAACATCCTGAAAACACACCCACGCCACAGTGGCCAATAGAAAGTAAGCTGTCCTGGAGACACGGAAGAAGGAGATCAGTACAGTTTCGATCTCTCACTTTGTACCCATCATCTCAGTGAAAGCTATTAGAAGGGGGGTCAAGTGCAGCCTTATATCTAACATCAAAGCTACCTTTCTCCCCCCCTGCTAATGCTGTTATCTCTATGTTTATTACAGAGCAGGGAGGGGGATGCAAGTCACAGGGATTTGATTGACAGTCCAATTAGGAGTAGAGAGAATGCAATCACGTATTCTTCTAACTGGTGTATCTCAGGACAGAGAGGGAATCTGAAAAAGTGAACAACTCTGGGGTTGTAGGGAATTATAGAACACATGGAAAGAAAGAAAAAAAAGTTCATTTTCCCACTATAGATGCCCTTTAATACCAGTAATTCTCATATTTTTTTAGTTTTAGGAACTTATCCAGGCCTTTTTTAAGCTATTCAATGAACTTGCCATTACCACATCTGCCGGAAGACAGTTCCACAATTTCACCGTTCTCACTGTAAAGAAACCCTTCCTAACCTGAAGATGAAACTTCTTTTCTTCCAACCTTAAGGATGTCCACAGTCCTCTGTATACCTATTAGCAAACAATTGCACCAGAGAGTTCATTGTATGGCCATTAATATATTTGTATAAGGTTATCATGTCCCCACGCAAACGTCGCATCTCCAATGTAAACAGCTCTAACTTCCCTAACTAGCTGCAATCTGTGTATTGGTAGGAGCTGCAATCTGTGTATTGGTAGAAGTTACAATCTGTGTATTGGTAGAAGTTACAATCTGTGATGTAATGGAGGGTTGGTTGTAACATTGCACACTGTGCCCTGTCCTACATCCCCTGTGACATTACCATTACCCGGGCCCTATTGGCGGTGTCCCATCCCAACTCCTTACAGTGTTTCTGCTTCACTTCACCCTCCACCTCTGACCCCCCCCCTCCTACGTCACCAGCATGTCTACTGCCTCCCCAGAACAGCCCCGAGTCCCCCGACATTTCCAGCAATCTCAGCGCTTGGTAGCAATGTCCCCCCGCACCCTGGGAATATCACCCGCCCAGACCTACCATGGCTCCTACCTGCGTGCAGATCGGCTACCGCTTCCAGACCCCAATAGACTGCAGACAGCTCAGTATCCGGGAGAAGCACAATCAATCCAGTGGAGCCCAGGAAGTTGGAAGGTTCAGTGACCTCCCCTCCTCCTGCCGGTTGTATCTTCCCTCTGTGACCCTCTTTCCCCGCCCCACAAATGGAGCTTCTTCCCCGGCGTGGTTAGTTCTTCCCCGTAGCCGCCAACTAGACAGTCCTCTCAGCGCGGTAACAACAATAATAATAATATCCACCCCGCTTCCCCTCACTGCCTCTCCGGAGACACCGCCCCCCGGCCTGGCCCCTCCCCCTAGTGCAGCTCACGGGCTGTTCAGTAATGGCTCAGTAAATCAGAGGAAAACCGAGATGGTTTCACGTGGTGCAGGCCGGGAGATTGGTTATTACATTCCCAGCATCCTCTGAGGTACATGGATACAGGATATGGAATCACAATGTTATTAATCACAATAAGTCACTCACATAGTAAGTAGACCTGTCCCTATAATAGGCATAGTAACTAACATTTCTAAATATTTTCTAGGGACACCTTTTCAAAGTCGAACACAAACGTAAAATGCTTTTTCACCACGCCCACAACAAACCACTCCCCTTTAGGTCACGCCTATTTAAATAACGCAGATTACTCTTTTTTTTTGTTGCCCTTCTCTGAACTGCCTCAATTTCCAAGATGTCCCTTTGTATATGGGATTCCAAAAAGCCACCACAATTCCAAATGAGGCCTACCAGTGCTTAAAGAGGGAGGATAATATTTTTCTTTGAACTATTCCCCTTTTATACAAGACAATATCTTGCTAGCTTAGCCGTTGCTACCTGGCATTGTTTGCTATGGCTAAGTCTGTTATACCAGAACCCCCAAATCTTTTTCCATTACAGATGCACTTAACACAGAGTATTTATGGTGTAGGTGGCACAGGGATTATTAAATCCCAAATGCATCACCTTACATTTATCAACATTGAATCTCATCTGCCATTCTACTTCCCATTTTGATAATCTATCTAGGTTGCTTGCAGCACTTGCACATCATTGGAAGTTTCCAAAGCTCTGCAAGTTTAGTGTCATCAGCAAATACTGAGACCTTGCTTCAATGCCCTCTTCTAAGTCATTTATAAACAGATTAAACAGAAGCGGCCCCAGTACAGAACCCTGAGGCACTCTGCTTAGAACTTTAGCCACATAGATGTAGCTCCATAACCACCACTCTCTGTTTGCAGTCCAATAACCAGTTCTATAATGAACAAATGTTTTCTTCAAGGCCAACAGTCCTCAGTTTATACATTAGTCGCTTATGTGGCACAGTATCAAAAGCTTTTGCAAAATCCAAATATACCACATCCACTGCTGTGTCTGGCATGATCTATTTCTCATAAATCCATGCTGACTACTACTAATAAGATGATCTCTGGAAACAAAGTCAAGGATATAATCCCTTAACAAGGTTTCCATCACCTTCCCTACCACTGATGTTAGGCCTCCGTTGTTGTTGTTGAGCGAGTCAGGTGATCACACTATGGGGACGGCCACGTCGGCCGGAAGGCCGGTGATACAGCTCGGGGGGACGGACCCGTCGGAAGCAGGCGCCCCCCCGTCTGGGGCCGGCGCGTCGGGCCGGCCGGTGATACCTATTGGGGCCGGACAGCTAGGCAGGCGGGTCGGTGGTGTACAGTATGGGGCACGGGAAACCGTCTGGCAAGGGCAAGGAGAAAGTATGCGGGCACGGAGCCCCGTAGCAGGGCAGGAGAGATACAGTTGGGACGGACACGTAGGCAGGCAGGAGGAGATCAGTATAGGGACGGACACACATAGGACGGCAGGGAGGTCCATGGGAACGGGACACCTAGGAAGGCAGGTGCTCACCATAGGGGCCCCGGCCCGTAGGAGGCGGAGATACAGTATAAGGCGGGACTGGACACGTAGGAAGGCCGGAGATCCGTTTAGGGACGGACACGTAGGAAGGCAGGTGATACAGTATAGGGACGGACACACGTAGAGGAAGGCAGTGATACAGTATGGGAGAGACACCTAGGAAGGCAGAGGTGATACACTATTAGGAACGGACACGTAGAAGGCAGGAGGTGAACAGTGATAGGGACGGACACGTAGGAAGGCAGGAGGGAGATCACAGTATAGGACAGACACTGGAAGCAGGTGATAACATGATGGGGACGGACAACGTAGGAAGGCAAGGAGAGATACAGTATGGGGGACGGACAAGTAGGACGCAGGAGGAACAGTTATAGGAACGGACACATCAGGAAAGGCAGGGTGATACCGTATAAGGACGGACACGTAGGAAGGCAAGGTGATACACTATAGAGGACCGACACGTAGGAAGGCAGGTAGTGATACAGTATGGGGACGGACACGTAGGAAGGCAGGAGATTAGGAGGAATACATCTGGGGGAGGACACGTAGGAAGGAGAGTTAGAATACCAGTATAGGGACGGACACGTAGGCAGGAGCAGGGGTTATACAGTATAGGGAACGGACACGTAGGAAGGCATTGAGATACAGTATAGGGAAGGACAGTAGGTAGGAAGTGCAGGAGATACCGTATAGGACGGACACGTAGGAAGGCAGGTGATATCCACTATAGGGACGGATACGTAGAAAGGCAGGTAAAACAGTAAGGGGACGGACACGTAGAAGGCAGGATGATACAGTAAAGGTAGGACACGTGGAAGGCAGGAGGGGCACAGATAGGAAGGCCACGTAGGAGGCAGGTGATACAGTATAAGGACGGAAACGTAGGAGGAAGGCAGGTGGATACACTATAGGGACAGACACGTAGGAAGGCAGTGTGATACAGTATGGGGACGGACACGTGGAAGGCAGGAGATACAGTATGGGGACGGACACACGTAGGAAGGCAGGAGATACAGTATGGGGACGGACCCCTAGGCAGAGCAGGGTGATACAGTATAGGGACGTACACGTAGGAAGCCAGGTGATGACAGGTATAGGGAAGGACAGTCGGAAGGCAGGGAGAGATAAAGAGGATGTAGGCAGAATACAGTATAGGAGGGACACGTAGAAGGCAGGTGATAAGATCTATAGGGACGGATAAGTAAGAAACATGGAGGTTAAAACAGAGTAATAGGGGACGGACAAGTCATAGGACAGAGAGACAGGAGATACAGTATTAGGGAAGGACACAGTAGAAGAAGCAGGGTGATACCACTTTATAGGGACGGAAAGTAGGAAGGCAGGTTATAGAAGGTGGCCATTGCAACAAGTATCAGGGATGGATCGGGGAACATGGCCAACGAAGGAAGAGCCAGGGGATTACCAGTATGGGGTACGGACAGTAGGAAGGCAGTGGGGACTGGGAGGTTACAACTAGTATAGGGTACGACGTAGGGAAGGACAGGTGTTACGATTATGGAGGATGGCACGGACCAACGATAGAGGCGAGAGAGAGGAGATACAGTTTTATGGGAGGGAACGTGAAGAGAATTGGGAAACGAACAGTAAGGCAAGGCAGGGGGATTGACATCAGATATTATATAGCGGCTTCACGGACTCCCCCACTCCGCTGTGAGTGAAGTGGAAATGCAAGTAAACATTGAGTTTTTTAGGTGAATAACTCTTAGGTTATTAGGGTAGCGGTCTACACGACAGTAGGGGAAGGCAGAGGGAACGCAGTTAGGGACGGCCGACACGTACGGAAGGCAGGGGTTGGTGTGATTACAGTTATCGGGACGACAATCGGGTTTATAGGAATCAGGCGAGGATAATTTTACAGTAGGGGATGGACTAAGGTAGGAAAGGCAGAAGAAAGAGGACTACAGTAATGGGGACGGGACCACGAGCGGCCAGGTAAGGGTGATACAGTAAGGGACAGGACAACCGTAGGAAGGAGCATGGTGATACACTATAGAGGTAAACGGGAACGTAGGAAGGAGGTGATACAGTTATAGGGACGGACACGTAGGAAGGCATGGGTGTCACTATAGGGACGACACGTGAAAGGATAAGCAGGTGGAGTACGGGTATAGGGGCGGATCCCGTAGAGAGCACGGTGATAGGTCTTTTTTGTTTATAGGACGGACACGTAGGACGGCAGGGATTACAGTTAGGTGAGGGACGGAACCTAGGACGGGCAGGAGTACACGTATAGGAGACGGACACATAGGAAGGGCAGGTGATACAAATATAGGGACGGACAACATAGGAAGGCCACGCGGTTGATACTGTAGAGGGACGGACACTAGGAAGGCAGGAGGAGAGATACAAGTATGGGACGGAACACGTAGGAGGGCAGGAGATACAGTATGGGACGACAGTAGGAAGAAGCAGGAGGTACAGTAGGGCGGAACACGTTAGGCAGGCAGGTGAAACAGTATAGGGGACGCGTAACAGTAGGAGAAGGCAGGTGCATTCCCTATAGGGACGGGAACGTAGGAAGCAGGTGATACACTCGGCGACGACGTGGAAGGCAAGGTGATACACTATAGGAACGGAACAGTAGGGGGAAGGCAGGATGATAAGTTATAGGGACGGACACATAGGAAGGGCAGGAGGATTACAAGATAGAGGACGGAACACCTTGGAAGGCAAGGTAGGGTATAACAGTTACTGGGGCAGGCAAACGTAGGAATGGCAGGAGAGGAGATACAGTATAGGGAGGACACGTAGGAAGCAGAGGGAGATACCGAATATAGGGACGGAAACGTAGGACGGCAGGTGATTACAGTATGGGACAGACACGTAGGAAGGCAGGTGATAACGTATAGGGACGGAAACTAGGGAAGGCAGGGATACATAGGAACGGACACGTAGGAGGAGGTGATCACAGTATGGGACGACACTTAGGGGAGGAAGGCAGGTGACAACAGTATGGGGACGGACACATGAAAGGCATAGGAGATACAGTATGGGGACGGGGACCGTAGGCAGGCGGGATACAGGTATAGGGACGTACACGTAGGAAGGGGCAGTGATACAGTATAGGGAAGGACACCCGTTAGGAAGGCCGAGGCAAGTACACAGGAAGGGCACAGTTATAGGAACAGGACACAGTAGGAAGGACAGGTGAGGATACAGGATTATAAGGACGGACACGTAGGAAGGCAGGTGATACACTATAGGGACAGGACACAGGAAGTAGGAAGGCAGGTGATACAGTATGGGACGGACACGAGGAAGGCAGGAGATACAGTATGGGGACGGACACAGTTAGGAAGGCAGGAGATAGATAGTACAGTATGGGGACGGACACGTAGGCAGGCAGGTGATACAGTATAGGGACGTACACGTAGGAAGGAGGTGAGGTACACTATAGGAAGGACGACAGTAGGAAGGCAGGAGAATGATACAGTATAGGAGACGGACAACGTTACAGGAAGGCGGAGTACACTATGGGACGGACCGTAGAAAGGAGGTACATTACAGTATATGGGGACCGGACAGCTAGCGAAGCAGGGAATACCCTAGTTTGGGAGGACACGTAGGAAGGCAGGTGAGGTGTTGGACACTATTTCTATAGGGTACAGGAGATCAGGGCAGGTATGTGTAGATGGGATCGGACACGTAAGGAAGGACAGGAGGATACAGTATGGGGACAGGACACGTAGGCAGGGCAAGTGATACAGTTAGGGACCGGACACGTAGGAAGTGCAGGTGAACAGTATAGGGACGGCACACCGTAGAGGAAGGCAGGGTGAACGTATAGGGGAGGACACGTATGAAGGCAGGAGATTACAGTATAGGGACGGACACCTGAGGAAGCGGTGAACCTACGTAAATGGGGACGGACAGCTGGAAGGCAGGAGTATACAGTATGGGGACGGACACGTAGGGGAAGCAGGAGCACAGTATAGGTGGAACCGACCACGTACGGAAGGCAGGAGATACACAGTATAGGGAGGACACGTTAGGAACGCGAAGGCCAGGAAGGATGACACATATAGGGACGGACATAGAAGGAGGCAGGAGTGACAGGGTATGGAGATGGAAACGTAAAGGAAGGCAGGGGTGATACAGTATGGACGGACCCACGTAGGGCAGGGTCATGTGATACACTTAGGGACTGGACACGTAGGAAGGCAGGTAGCTACATATAGGGACGGGGACACATAGGAAGGCCGGAATCAGTATTAGGACGGACCGTGGGAAGTCCAGGATACATATAGGGACGGACACGTAGGAAGGACAGGTGATACATATGAGGACGGAACGATGGCAAGGCAAGGTGTGCAACAGTATAGTGGACGGGACACGTAGGAAGTATGATATACACGTTAGGACGGACACGGAGGAAGGCAGGTGATACATTATACAGACGGACATGTAGGAGGCAGGTGATACCATAGAGGGACGGACACGTATGAAGGCCAGGTGAATACAGTATAGGGACGGACATCGTAGGAGGGCAGGTGATACAAGTATAGGGCGGTACAATTAGAAAGGCAGGTGATACCGTATAGGGACGGGAACACTAGGACAGGCAGGTGATCAGTATAGGACGGACCACGTCGGAAGGCAGGGATTTCAGTATATGGACGGGACACAGTAGGAAGGCGAGGTGATACATTAATAGGTACGGACACTGTAGGGAACGGCAGGAGATATCAGTTGGGGACGGACCGTAGGAAGCAGGAGATACGTTATGGGGGATGGACACGATAGGAATGCGAGGATGATACAGTATGGGGGACGGACACTTAGAGGCAGTGATACAGTATAGGACGGCCTAGGCGGGATCACTATAGACAGGCCGTAGAGAAGGTGATCACTATAGGGACGGACACTAGGAAGGAGGTTGATACCAAGTATAGGACGGTACACGTAGAAGGCAGAGAAACATAAGGGAGCGGATCACGTAGGAGGCAGGGATCAATTATAGAGAGGACACTTAGAAGGCATGCAGTATAGATACATGTATGGGGACGGACACGTAGGGGAAGGCAGGAGTATACAGTATAGGGATGGACACGTAGGGAGGAGGAGATACGTATATAGGGACGAACGTAGGAAGGCAGGTGATACAGTATAGGGACAGACACGAGGAAGGCAGGTGATACAGTTATAGGACGGACACCCAGGAAGGCAGGTGATACACTATAGGAACGGAACCGTAGGAAGCAGGGTACATTAGGACAGACACTTGGAAGGCAGGTGATAAATATGGGGACGGACACAGAGGAAGGCGAGGAGAAGGCAGATACAGTATGGGGACGGACACGTAGGACAGCAGGAGGCACAGTATAGGGACGGACACGATAGGAAGGCAGGTGATACAGTATAGGGACGGACACGTAGGAAGGCAGGTGATACACTATAGGGACGGACACGTAGGAAGGCAGGTGATCACTATAGGGACGGACACGTAGGAAGGCAGGTGATCACTGAGGAACGGACCGTAGGAAGGCAGTGATACAGTATAGGGACGGACACATAGGAAAGGGCAGGGATTACGTGATAGGAGCACTTGGAAAAGGCAGTGATACAGATGGGGACGGACACGTAGGAAGGCAGGAGATACAGTATGGGGACGGACACGTAGGAAAAGCAGTAGGCACAGTATAGGGACGGACACGTAGGAAGGCAGGTGATACAGTATAGGGACGGACACGTGAAGGGCGGTGATACACTTATAGGGACGGACACGTAGGAAAAGGGGGGGGGGGGGGCAGGTGGATACAGTATAGGGAGAGGACACGTAGGAAGGCAGGAGATAAAGTATAGGACGGACGCGTAGGAAGGAAGAGGAAATACAGTATAGGGACGGACACGTAGGAAGGCAGGTGAATACAGTATAGGGACGGACACTAGGAAGGCAGGTGATTACAGT
Source organism: Hymenochirus boettgeri (assembly GCA_019447015.1). Lineage (NCBI taxonomy): Eukaryota > Metazoa > Chordata > Amphibia > Anura > Pipidae > Hymenochirus > Hymenochirus boettgeri. The sequence continues at coordinate 77,033,267 of CM033475.1, forward strand.
AAAGGGACGGACACGTAGGAAAGGCAGGAGATACAGTATAGGGATGGAAACGTAGGAAGGCAGGTGATAACACTGTAGACGGACGACACGTAGGAAGGCAGGTGATACAGTATAGGGACGGACACGTAGGAAGGCCAGAGATAACAGTATGGGAAGGACGACACGTAGGAAGGCAGGAGTACAGTAGTAGGGGACGGACACGTTAGGAAGGATAGGTGATACAGTATAGGACGGACAGTAGGAACGTAGGAGGCAGGAGACACAATATAGGGACGGCTACGTAGGAGGCAGGAGCACAGTATAGGGAACGGGACACGTAGGAAGGCAGGTGGATACAGTATAGGGACGGACATAGAGAAGGCAGGTGATACACTATGGGATGGAACGGACACATAGGAAGAGGCAGGGTGATACAGTATAGGGACGGACACGCAGAAGGAAGGAGATACAGTATGGGAGGACAGGTAGGAAGGCAGGTGGTGACGATACAGTTATATAGGACGGAACACGTAGGAAGGCAGGAGATACAGTATAGGGACGGAAACGTAGGAAGGCAGGTGATACACTATAGAGACGGGCACGTAGGAAGGCAGAAGGTGATACGTTATAGGGACGGACACGTAGGAAGGAGAGTGACAAGTATGGGGGACGACACGTTAGGAAGCGGAGATGAACAGTATGGGGACGGACACGTAGGAAGGCCAGGTGATACCCTATAGGGATGGACAGTAGGAAGGAGGTGATACAGTATGGGGACTGGAACGTAGGAAGGCAGGTAGATACAGTAGGGGACGGACACGTTGTGAGGCAGGAGATACAAGTATAGGGAAGGACACGTAGGCAGGGCAGTGATCAGTATAGGGACGGATAAAGATAGGAAAGGCAGGTGGATACAGTATGGACGGAAGAACGTAGGAAGCAGGTGAATACAGTATAGGGACGGAAACGTAGGAAGGCAGGGATACAGTATAGGGACGGACACTTAGGAGGCAGGTGTAACAGTATGGGGACGGACACGTAGGAAGGCAGGAGATTACAGTTGGGGACGGACACGTAGGAAACGCAGGAGGGCACAGTATAGGGATGGACACATAGGAAGGCAGGAGACACAGTATAGGACGGACACTTAGGAACGCAGGAGGCACAGTAGGGGCAGGAGACACACATATAGGGAGGATACGTAGGAAGGCAGAGAGCACCAGTATACGAGAGGACAGTATAGGAAGGCAGGGGTGATACAAGTATAGGGACGGACCAAGTAGGAAGGCAGGTGATCACATATGGGATGGACACCGTAGGACAGGCGAGTTAGAGATACAGTATGGGGAAAGGACACGTAGCAGGCAAGTGATACGTATCGGCAGTAAGGGCAGGGATCAGTAAGGGACGACACGTAGAGGAAGGTTGATACGTATATAGGGCGGAACACGTAGGAAGAGCAGGATGATACAGTATAGGGGACGGACCACGTGGAAGGCAGGGTAGATACAGATGGGGACACTCAGCAGTGTAAAGTTATGGGACGGACACGTAGGAAGGCACGGAGATACAGTATGGTGCGGACGAGGACCCGGAGGCAGCAGGAGATGTAACATAGTAAATAGTAATTAAGGTTAATAAAGACATTGTCCCATCAAGTCCAAACCTCTTCCTTTTTTTTTTTTTTTTTTTTTTTTTTTTTATTATTTATTTTTTAACCTACCTAACACGTTGATCCAGAGGAACGGCAAAAAAAACCCCAGTTTAAAAGGGGAAAAAGGGGGAAAAAATTCCTTCTGATGCCAAACGGGCAATCGGAAAGATCCCTGAATCAACCAGATCTATATGCATTAATACCAGTAATTCTCAATATTTTAGTTTTAGATAGAAACTATCAGGGCCTTTTTAAAGTTATCAAGGAAATGCCATTACCACCCTCTGCTGGAAGACAGTTCCACAGTTTCACCGTTCTCACTGTAAAGAAAACCTCTCCTAACTTGAAGATGAACTTCTTTCTTTCCACACCTTAAAGGAGTCCACGAGTCATCTGATTATGACCTATTAGGTGAACAATGCACCAGAGAGTTCACTGTATGGGCCATTAATATATTTGTTTATAAGGTTATCATGTGCCCACGCAAACCGCCGGCTCCAATGTAAACAGCCCTAACTTGTAACTACTCGCCTGCATATTCAAGCCCCCCCATTCCCTTATTAATTTTAGTTGCCCTTCTTCTGCAACTGCTCAATTTCCAAAGATGTCCTTTGTATATGGGATTCCAAAACTGCACCGCAATTCCAAATGTGGCCTTACCAGGCGCTTGTTAAAGAGGGAGAATGAATATTTTTCTCTCTTGATTCCATTCCCCTTTACACAGACAATATCTTGCTATCTAGCTGTTGTACCTGGCATTGTTTTGCTACAGCTAAGTCTGTTATCTACCAGAAACCCCCCAAATCTTTTTCCATTTCAGATGCACTTAACACAGAGTTATTTATGGTGTAGGTGGACAGGGGATTATTAAAATTCCCAAAAATGGCATCACCTTACAATTTATCAACATTGAATCTCATCTGCCATTCTGCTGCCCATTTTTGATAATCTATCTAGGTCTTGCTTGCAGCACTTGCACATCATTGGAAGTTTCCAAAGCTCTTCATAACTTTAGTGTCATCAGCCAAACACAGAGACCTTTGCTCTCAATGCCCCCTTTCTAAGTCATTTAGTAAACAGTATTAAACAGAAGCGGCCCAGTACAGAACCCTGAGGAAACTCGCTTAGAACTTAGCCACATAGATGTAGCTCCATAACCACCACTCTCTGTTTGCGGTCCAATAACCAGTTCTCTATCCATGAACAAAATGTTTTCTTTCAAGGCCAACAGTCCTCAGTTTATACATAGTCGCCTATGTGGCACAGTATCAAAGGCTTTGCAAAATCCAAATACCACATCCACAGCTGTGCCTGAAATCTAAATTCTTACTTCACTTCTTCATAAAAAACCAATTAAATTTGTCTGGGCATGATCTATTTCTCAATAATCCATGCTGACTACTACTAATAAGATAATCTCTGGAGACAAAGTCAGGATTATGATCCTTAACAAAGTTTCCATCCAACTTCCCATACCACTGATGTTAGCTACAGGTTATAGTTACAGGCTGTGAACGACTACCTTTTTTGAATATTGGTATTACATTGGCTTTTTTCCAATCCAGCGGCACATCCCCAGACAAAGCGAATCTGAAAAGATGAGACACAGTGGTTTTGCTAGAACTGAACTAAGCTCTTTTAAAATTAGGATGCAATCCATCTGGTTCTGGCGCCTTTATTGATATTAACTTTGTCTAATTGATTCCGTACCAGATCCTCGTGTATCCAATGTGAAAACTCTTCATTCCTCCCTGCACATTGTTACAAATCCCTACTGTAAGGATTCTCAACAGTTAAAAACCGATTGTAAAAAAACGGTTTAGCAGATTAGCCTTTTCGGCATCCTCTACAACCACTCAGCTCCATTATTTATGGTCCCACATTCTCAGTCCTTCATTTTTTACCATTTATATACTTAAAAAACATCTTGGGGTTGGACTCTTGTTTGTTCGGCAATCCGTGTTTCATTTTCTATTTTAGCTAGTTTAATTGCTTTCTTGCACTCTTTATTACAACTTTTGAAGTCCCTGAAGCTGTTTTGTTGCCTTTGCTTTCAAAATTTTAAAAGCCCTTTCTTTTTTCCATTTCCCTTTTTAATGAGCATTAAGCCATGCAGGAGTGGACCTAATTTTTTTACAATTGTTTCGTAAAGGTACGATTTGGAAATGTTATAGTTTAAATACTTTTAAAAGTGGTCCACATCTGCTCAGTATCTTTACCTAGAAACAGTTTCCCCCAGTCTATGAGCAGGAGCGATTCTTATTAAAGCATAAAATTAGCTTTCCTAAAGTTAAAAGTTTTTTGTTAAGCCAGTGCACTTTAGTTTTCTGCACCTATATTAAATGAACTTATCATGGTCATATTCCCTAAAGCTTCCCATTACCTTCATCTCAAAATGAGAGCGGGTTATAGTGAATATCACCAGATCCAACAAACGCATTCTTTCTAGTAGGAAATCTTCTACCATCTGTGGCACAGTATGGGGATGGACACATAGGAAGGCAGGAGAACACAGGATAAGGGACGTGGACACTTAGGAACGCAGGAGGAGGCACAGTAGGAGGCAGGAGACACAATAAGGGACGAGACGTAGGAAGGCAGAGCACAAGTTATAGAGATGACACGTAGGAAGGCAGGTGATACAGTATAGGGCGGACCAGTAGGGGAAGGCAGGTGTGATACACTATAGGGATGGACACGTAGGAAGGCAGGAGATACAGTATGGGGACGGACACGTAGGAACGCAGTAGGCACAGTATAGGGACGGACACGTAGGAAGGCAGGTGATACAGTATAGGGACGGACACGTAGGGCAGGAGATTACAGTATAGGGACGGACACTTAGGAAGGCAGGTGCAGTGTGATAACAGTATGGGGACGGAACGTAGGAAGGCAGGAGATACAGTATGGGGACGGACACGTAGGAACGCGGAGGCACAGTATAGGGATGGCACATAGGAAGGCAGGAGGACACAGTATAGGGACGGACAATTAGGAAGGCAGGAGGCACAGTAGGAGGCAGGAGACACAATATAGGGACGGATACGGAGAAGGCAGGAGGCCGAACAGTGAGAGATGGACACGTAGGAAGGCAGGTGATACAGTATAGGGACGGACACGTAGGAAGGCAGGTGATACACTATAGGGATGGACACGTAGGAAGGCAGGAGATACAGTATGGGGACGGGCACGTAGGAACGCAGTTACAGTATAGGGACGGACACGTAGGAAGGCAGGTGTATCAGATAGGACGGACACGTAGGAAGGCAGGTGAGTACACTATAGGGACGGACACGTAGGAGGCAGGTGATTACCGTTATACGGGATGGACACGTAGGAAGGCAGGGATACAGTATAGGGACGGACGTAGGAAGGCAGGAATACGTTATAGGGCAGGAAAGTCAGGGAAGGCAGGTGATTACAGTATAGGACGGACACGTAGGAAGGCAGGTGATACACGTACAAGGGGACGGACACGTAGGAAGGCAGGGATACATATAGGGATGGAACGTAGGAAAGGCAAGGGTGCATACACATACAGACGGACACGTAGGAGGAGGAAGCAGGTGATACCAGCTATAGGGACGGACAAGTAGAGGAAGGCAGGGAGATACAGTATGGGGAAGACACGTGAGAAGGCAGGAGATACAGTATGGGGACGGACACGTAGGAAGGCAGGGTGTTATACTGCGTATAGGGACGGACACGTAGGAACGTGGAGGCAGGAGACACAATATAGGGACGGATAAGTAGGAAGGCAGGAGGAGCACGTATAGGGACGGACACGTAGGAAGGCAGGTGAACAGTATAGGGACGGACATAAGGAGAAAGGACAGGTGATACACTATAGGAACGGACACAAGGAAGGCAGGTGATACAAGTACTAGGGACGGACACGCAGGAAGGCAGGGAGATACAGTATAGGGAAGGACAAGGTAGAAGGCAGGTGATACAGTATAGGGACGGACACGTAGGAGGCAGGAGAGATACAGTATAGGGACGGACACGTAGGAAGGCAGTGATACTATGAGAGACACGTAGGAAAGGCAGGTGATACAGTATGGGACGGACACGTAGGAAGGCAGGAGGAGATACGTTTAGGGGAAGGACAGTAGGACGGCAGGAGAGATAAGTATGGGGACGGACACGTAGGAAGGCAAGGTGATACCCAGGGGGATGGACACGTAGGTAGGAAGGCAGGTGATATACAGTTGGGGACGGAACGTAGGAAGGAGGAGAGTACAGTATGGGGTACGGACACGTAGGAAGGCAGGAGCAGGAGATGCAGGAGATACAGTATGGGAAGGACACGTAGGAGGCAAGTGATACAGTATAGGGACGGACACGTAGGAAGGCACGGTGATACAGTTATAGGGACGGACACGTAGGAAGGGCCGGTGTGTACAGTATAGGGCGGACACGTAGGAAGCAGGGAGAACGTAAGTATAGCGGACGGGACAATTAGGGAAGGCAGGTGATAAGTATGGGGACGGACACAGTAGGAAGGCAGGAGGAGAACAGTATGGGAGGACCACGTAGGAACGCAGGAGGCACAGTGTATAGGGATGGACACATAGGAAGGCAGGAGACACAGTATAGGGACGGACACTAGGAAGCAGGGCACAGTAGGAGGCAGGAGACACAATATAGGGACGGATACGTAGGAGGAAGGAGGACAGTATAGAGATGGACACGTAGGAAGGCAGGTGATACAGTATCGGGCGACACGTAGGAAGGCAGGTGATACACTATAGGGAGGACACGTAGGAAGGAGGGAGATACGTATAGGGACGGACACATAGGAAGGCAGGAATACAGTATAGGGACGGACGCGTGGAAGGCAGGAGAACAGTATAGGGGACGGACACGTAGGAGGAAGAAGGAGATACAGTATAGGGACGGACACACATAGGAGGCAGGTGAACAGTTAAGAGGACGGACACGTAGGAAGGCAGGAGATACAGTATAGGGACGGAACGTGGAGGAAGGCAGGTGATACACTATACAGAGGACACACGTAGGAAGGCAGGAGTGATACAGTATAGGGACGGGAAAGTAGGAAGGCAGGTGATACACTATAGGGACGGACACGTAGGAAGGCAGGTGATACAGTATAGGGATGGAATGTAGGAAGGCAGGTGATACAGTTATAGGGACGACACGTAGGAAGGAGAGGTGATACAGTATAGGGACGGGACAAACGTAGGAAGGCAGGGAGATACAGTATAGGGGACGGAAACAAGGAAGGCAGGGGTGATACACTATAGGGACGGACACTAGTAGGAGGCAGGGACAGTATGGGGACACGTAGGAAGCAGGGAACAGTATGGGCGGACACTAGGAAGGCGGGTGATACATAGGGACGGACACTTAGGAAGGCAGGTGATACAGTATAGGGACGGACACGTAGGAAGGGTCGGGCAGGGGCGGGAACAGAGTGAGGGCAGGTGGCAGGGGTGTTGGGGGGGCGGGCGGGGGGCAGGGTATGTGGGGGGGACAGCAGGGGAGGGGGGGTTGGGGGGGGGGATGGCAGGAGGGACCAGGGAGGAGGGGGAAGTGTGATACAGTTATAGGGACGGACACGTAGGAAGGCAGGTGATACAGTATAGGGATGGACACGTAGGAAGGCAGGAGACACAATATAGGGACGGATACGTAGGAAGGCAGGAGGCACATTATAGAGATGGACACGTAGGAAGGCATGAGATACAGTATAGGGATGGACATGTAGGAAGGCAGGAGTCACAGTATAGGACACGTAGGAAGGCAGGTGATACACTATAGGGAGGACAGTAGGAAGGCAGGAAGATACCGTAGAGATGGACATGTAGGAAGGCAGAAGGCACAGTATATAGGATGGAACGTGAGGAAGGCAGGTGATACACTATAGAGACGGACACGTAGGAAGGCAGGTGATACAGTATAGGGGACGGACACGTTAGGAAGGCGGAGATACAGTATAGGGACGGACACGTAGGAACGTAGGAGGCAGGAGAAACAATATAGGGACGGATACGTAGGAAGGCAGGAGGCACAGTATAGGGAACGGACACGTAGGAAGGGAGGTGATACAGTATAGGGACGGACATAGAGAAAGGCAGGTGATACACTATAGGAACGGACACATAGGAAGGCAGGTGATACAGTATAGGGCGGACACGCGGAGGCAGGAGATACAGTATAGGGAAGGACAGGTAGGAAGGCAGGTGATACAGTATAGGGAACGGACACGTAGGAAGGCAGGAGGATACAGTATAGGGACGGACACGTAGGAAGGCAGGTGATACACTATAGAGACGGACACGTAGGAAGGCAGGTGATATACAGTATAGGGACGGACACGTAGGAAGGCAGGAGATACAGTATGGGGACGGACACGGTAGAAGGCAGGAGATACAGTATGGGGACGGACACGTAGGAAGGCAGGTGATACCCTATGGGGATGGGACACGTGAGGAAGGCAGGTGATACAGTATAGGGACGGACACGTAGGAAGGCAGGAGATACAGTATGGGGACGGACACGTAGAGGAAGGCGGAGATACAGTATGGGGACGGACACGTAGGAAGGCAGGTGATACAGTATAGGGACGGACACGTAGGAAGGCAGGTGATACAGTATAGGGACGGACACGTAGGAAGGCAGGTGATACAGTATAGGGACGGAACGTAGGAAGGCAGGAGTACAGTATAGGGACGGACACTTAGGAAGGCAGGTGATAACAGTATGGGGGAGGACACGTAGGAAGGCAGGAGAAACAGTATGGGGACGGACACGTAGGAACGCAGGAGGCACAGTATAGGGATGGACACATAGGAAGGCAGGAGACACAGTATAGGGACGGACACGTAGGAAGGCAGGAGGCACAGTAGGAGGCAGGAGACCACAATATAGGGACGGAACGTAGGAAGGCAGGAGGCACAGTATAGAGATGGACAACGTAGGAAGGCAGGTGATAACAGTATGGGGACGGACACGTAGGAAGGCAGGGTGATTACACTATAGGGATGGACACGTAGGAAGGCAGGAGATACAGTTATAGGACGGGACACATAGGAAGGCAGGAGATACAGTATAGGGACGGACGCGTAGGAAGGCAGGAGATACAGTATAGGGACGGACACGTAGGAGACAGGTGATACAGTATAGGGACGGACACATAGGAAGGCAGGTGATTACAGTAAAGGGACGGACACGTAGGAAGGCAGGAGATACAGTATAGGGACGGAAACGTAGGAAGGCAGGTGATACACTATACAGACGGGACACGTAGGAAGGCAGGTGATACAGTATAGGGACGAAACGAGGAAGGCAGGTGATTGATTAACACATAGGGACGGACACGTAGGAGGCAGGGTGATACAGGTCATAGGGATGGGACATGTAGGGGAGGAAGGCAGGTGAACAGGATTATGGACGGACACGTAGGAAGGCAGGTGGATACAGTATAGGGACGGACACGTAGGAAGGCAGGAGTACAGTATAGGGACGGAAACATAGGAAGGCCAGGTGATACACCTATAGGGACGGACACGTAGGGGAAGGAAGGTGATACAGTATAGGGACGGAACGTAGGAAGGCAGGAGATACAGTATGGGGCGGACACGTAGGAAGGCAGGAGATACAGTAGGGGACGAACACATAGGGAAGGCGGGTGATACAGTATGGGGAGGCACGTAGGAAGGCGGTGAACAGATTTTCGTATAGGGACGGACACGTGTGAAGGAAGCAGGTGATACAGTATAGGACGGACACACGTAGGAACGTCCCTATTGTGTATTACCTGCCTTCCTATGTGTCCGTCCCCATACTGTATCTTCTGCCTTCCTACGTGTCCCTCCCCATACTGTATCTCCTGCCTTCCTACGTGTCCGTCCCCATACTGTATCTCCTGCCTTCCTACGTGTCCGTCCCCATACTGTATCTCCTGCCTTCCTTCCCTGTGCCACCTACACCATAAATAACTCTGTGTTAAGTGCATCTGAAATGGAAAAAGATTTGGGGGTTCTGGTAGATAACAGACTTAGCTGTAGCAAACAATGCCAGGTAGCAACAGCTAGAGCTAGCAAGATATTGTCTTGTATAAAGAGGGGAATGGAATCAAGAGAGAAAAATATTATTCTCCCTCTTTACAAGGCACTGGTAAGGCCACATTTGGAATATGCGGTGCAGTTTTGGAATCCCATATACAAAAGGGACATCTTGGAAATTGAGGCAGTTCAGAAAATGGAAAAAGATTTGGGGGTTCTGGTAGATAACAGACTTAGCTGTAGCAAACAATGCCAGGTAGCAACAGCTAGAGCTAGCAAGATATTGTCTTGTATAAAGAGGGGAATGGAATCAAGAGAGAAAAATATTATTCTCCCTCTTTACAAGGCACTGGTAAGGCCACATTTGGAATATGCGGTGCAGTTTTGGAATCCCATATACAAAAGGGACATCTTGGAAATTGAGGCAGTTCAGAAAAGGGCAACTAAATTAATAAGGGGAATGGAGGGGCTTGAATATGCAGGCAGATTAGACAAGTTAGGGCTGTTTACATTGGAGAAGCGGCGGTTGCGTGGGGACATGATAACCTTATACAAATATATTAATGGCCCATACAGTGAACTCTCTGGTGCATTGTTCACTAATAGGTCATATCAGAGGACTCGTGGACATCCTTTAAGGTTGGAAGAAAAGAAGTTTCATCTTCAAGTTAGGAGAGGTTTCTTTACAGTGAGAACGGTGAAACTGTGGAACTGTCTTCCAGCAGAGGTGGTAATGGCAAGTTCATTGAATAACTTTAAAAAAAGGCCTGGATAAGTTTCTAAAACTAAAAAATATTGAGAATTACTGGTATTAATGCATATAGATCTGGTTGATCCAGGGATACTTTCCGATTGCCGTTTGGAGTCAGGAAGGAATTTTTCCCCCCCTTTTTTAGCTGGGGTTTTTTGCCTTCCTCTGGATCAACTGTTAGGTAGGGTTAAAAAAAAAAAAAAAAAAAGGGTTGGACTTGATGGACGAATGTCTTTATTCAACCTTAATTACTATGTTACTATGTTACTATGATAGGTTGTATGTGTAATAAAAGTGATTAGATTGTAAGCTCTTTGGGCAGGTACTGATGTGAATTGAATAAATAATTGTAAAGCACTGAGGAATATGTAGTATTATATAAGAAATAAACTACAAAACCTACAAACAAATTCAAACTTACAACCATTTAATGTACAACCACAAGAACATTTTGACAAAGCCAGCTCCATAGTAAGACTGCAAGCAAACGTCACTTTCAGTATTCAAACATCCTTCTCTGCTGGACATTCCGTCAGTAATTTTTGCATCATATAAAGATTAGTTTGGCTGTAAGAAATTTCAGTTGTATACCCCACCAACAACAACGGTTCCTCAGACTAATACCCCTAAAGTGCAACAGTAGATAGCAGGTAATACAGACCACCCTATATACAACATACAATAGGCAACAAAAAACAGATAAAATCGGGTGTCCCTGACATAAATAGGCAGTTCATGGCTAAAGTAATGCAAGGGAGGATTGAGCTGCACCCACCTAACAACACAATGTTTGTGTGCAGGGAAAAGGACACAAACAGTACATAACTGTCATTGCTGTGCGGTGTCAAAATTAGCCCCGAGCAAAAATTGAACGTTGGCTCTAAACTGGGACTTCAGAGGCCAAGTCCAAGGGAATGCACGTAGAATCAGAACACACTATACATCACCAAACCCTCGGACGGCCGGTAGGAAAAACTCTACGGACTTCCATCCTGCATTACTCCAACTCAATGTCTCAGATATATACTGCCAAGCTCAGCCATTCACCATGCTAGGACCCTTAAAATTAGCCAGTGTCAATGCTTTCATCCACAGCGTGTCAATGAACATGGGAGCCAGATTGCAACATATTAGATGTATTTTTCTTCTTCAGTGTATAATATTTCAGGTTAAAAAAAACCCAAAGTGGCATGCATTATTAAAAAAAATAAGAATAGTGTGTCTGTACCGTTGTATTCAAGTACTAAATTTTCAGTGTGAAGGGTTCGCATTGAAAGGCCTATAGGACATTCCTCTCTTTTGGTTATTTTAGAATACTTTCAAGTTATTTTCACCAATTGATAAAATTATTAATCATGTCTTGTGTCTTTAAATTGCTTATGAAACCTTTACTTAAAACATCAAATTCTTACTGCCATTAACGAGAGACATCCTACTCCACCTCTTAAAATCTTTTCAAAACAACAGTTATTTGTCTTAGTGTGCCATAGAGTGTGAAAGGAAACCGGCTGCTTAGGGGCATTTTTTATCAACACAATTCTTGTTAAGATTATCACAATGAACCAACTGCTTGACATTATCTTAAGGAAAGAAAGTTCGACCGGAAATTTTCAGATAGCATCTTATTAAACTTTTCTAACAGGCTAATCGTAATCTTTTTATGCTATTAATATTGCCCCCCTTTCCCCATAATCCTTTGCTCAGTATTAGTAAGCATACCCAGAATGCAAGAGTTCACTGTAGCAGTCATATTTACTAGATACTGAGAAGTTAGAGGTTAGAAAACTCTTTTACAATGAAGTATGCTAATGCTTTGCCTTGTTTAGCTTGAGTCTGGGGATTGTTAAAAATCTACCCTGTCCAGAATAATTCAGGATCAATTACATAAATGCTCATAGAGGCCCTGCTGGTAATTAGGTAGGGGCCGATTATCAAGCATGCACTTGGAAGTGGTGCACCATGTTATTCAGTTAGGTAACATGAGTTAAGCTTCGTACACACATCAAATAATATTTGCACAATGTGCCTAACGAATGTTCAGCGACCGTCTCGTTATACACTAGTTCTGCCAACAACACCTGTACATACATCAACGATAGTGGATATATAGTGTTTGTTGGGAAAGGTGTTACGTGATGTATTTACTATGTAACGTTCATAACGTTTTCAAAATGTTATTCATGCACATTTCACAGTCTACCGATAATCTATGTACAAATACAACATTGGCAGAACGAATCTGCCAGGCTGATTGTTGGGAAAAGCAGGGAATAGTCGTGGATTGTTGCTCATGGAAGCTTAATTTTCACATAAATGTTGTGGGTCGTTTGTCAGGCAAATCATGTTTAAATTATCTGACGTGTGTACGAACCTTTACTGTTACAATTTGGCAATCTGCAAACCAGCAAATATCCTGCTTGTTTGAATTATCCAAAACTATGCTAGGCAGTATAAATGTTCTCCCTGCCTAAAGAGAACTACATCCACAGCATGTATAACTCATTATGCAGGTGGATCTTAATACTGCATAATACATTAAGTCTTTGGCTACAGGTTATATAAGTTAAATTGCGAGAGTCCCCTGGACAGCACTTTCTACACATTTTCTTTAATTCATTTTGAGCCTTTCTTTGCACTTTAATAAAAATCATATCTTCCAGTGTTGCCTGCATATTCTCCAGCTAAAAAGCTCTGATCTAAGTAATTGCAAGGTTTTCAGCATTAAAACTGTGAACGGTCAACAAAAAATGGTATATAGATATTCGCCAGACATTTAATATTGAAACTCTTACAGCCATCATTAACCTCAGCTGCTGACTTTATCAGTACTGTGTCAGTTTCACCAATGAAGTAATTAAAGCATAAACAAAAAGGCGGTATACTAATACGGCTCATAAATTATATCTGAGTATGAAAAATAATGTGCAAATGTGTGTGTAAAAAGTATTATTATGAATCCCTTTATGTTATGACACGCACCATCAGCCCGTCCTCACATTTCTGCACTGTAAATCCCAGAGGTTTGCCAAGCACACATCACATTGTATATAACCTATACTTTAACAGGCTAAATTCTTTTTTTGGGGGGTGGGGGGGATATTATTTTAAGTCTTACATGTATTTAAGGCATTATTTTATAACTTAGGATGCTATTAATAAAATATTGGCCAATAATAAACATTTTACTGTACAAAAATAATATTTTTAATCTACGTAATGCAGGTATCCTGAATGTTATTATTCAATGTGAGTGATCTAATCTTTACATTTTTTTGTGAAAACTTTAAAAAGTGGCTGTTTAAATCTGATACAATCTCGACCATGTTAACTGATCACCAAAAGTCAGGGTTGGGCATGAGGAGCAAACAGGGTCCTAATTATAGGCTTAGACTGTAGACCTGCCTTTGTTAGTTTTGCTGCCTTTAAGATATCTATAAAATGACAACATACTATGCAGAGCTGTAAATGAAACATTGATTAATACAGTACAAATGACAAAAAATATTGCTTGATAGAAATGATAATGTAAGGCATCAAATGGCAATCAAACGAAAGTTTTTAAGGTTCTTTCGGCAAAGGACTGTCAAGCAAGTTATCTGTGGCACAAAGGTGCCATATGACAATATAAATGTTAAAATGTATATATAAGTATAGGGACAATAAGATGAAAGTAGACTTAAATGAAACATATTTGGTATATAAATGATATCAGCTAATGGTCCGATGGTATATAAATGATATTAGAATGCAAGGCACACTGCACATCATATATACATATAATAATTTATCAAATACAACAATTTTCCTATAACTTCTATGTCTATGAAGGGGGAGTACAGTTGTACCCCTACAGGCCTATAATGCAGGAGCCATTTGAAGTCATCATGTATCAAATAGCCCCAGGTAGCTTGCTAGTTCCACCTACAGGCAGCAATCAATGACAGCTTTATTAAGTTCTGCAAGGAAAGGTGTGTTATATATATCATATAAGTACAGAATGAATGCGTCTCCTGCCAAAGGACTATCATTAGTGATTATCACAACACTGATGAGTTCTTTGTATAACGGAGTAATATTTAACAAAATGGCCCCTGAGAAAACCTGACCTTATGTTCCCTGCTACCCCCCCCCCCCAAGAAAATACCCAAGCACCCTTTAACTAGTGTCTTTATTCCATCCCCATGTATGCTTTAAAGGGTATGTATACTGAGAAAATGACTTTGCCTCATTTCAATCTTAATCATCTTAATAGATGCTATAGATTGCTGAAGTATATCGCTATGGTCAAATTGAAGCATATTATTGGACAAATCTACCAGGAGGTATTGCTGGTATTGATGATCACCAAGTGCCTTTTTTTTAAGAAGCAAGCATGATTTAGAAAAAGCAGATTGTTGAGTAGTTGCCATAAAAAGGGACTACGTTGGAAGACGCATGAGCAGATATTGTATTTTTCAAGGAACAGGTCAGCGCAGATCAATGGACTGGAGTCTGAGAAGAGTTGAGGGTTCAGGTGCTTTACAGATTTGAAAACATTCTTTGTTAATGCAGTAAATAAAAACTGATTCTGCTCCAGGAAATGTTCATTTCTTCAGAACCTAGTACACAGACAGGATTGTTTTTATTAACTTAATATCACATTAATTTGGAAACAGAATATACCGCTGCATTAATCATCTTCTATTTGTTTGTTAAAGAGGAACTGTGGTCCAAAAATAACTTTGATTGATAGGAATTGCTCTCCTGAGAGTGTTTGCAATTTATTTCCATTGTTTATTTTACATATTTTTGAAGATATTTACATTTTTGTGTGTGATATGGCAGCAGCATCACCAGGTCCCCGCCCACCCGTAGGTGCCATGGTCCCGCCCACTCATGGGTGCCTAAGCCGCACCCTCGCACAGGTGCTGTGGACCACTTTGACCCCCCCCCCAAAAAAAACCTGTGGAAACAGCCTGAGAAGGGCTGTAGATTCCCTTACCTTCTCTGCAGTTGCAGGTCCTTCACACAGCAGAGAGGAGGAGGGACTTCCTGTCTCCCTCACACACTGAGGGAGTCTGAGGCTGTGCTTGCCGGCGGCACTGTGCAGGAGAAGCCTTAGGAATGTCACATGTCAGCCTCCTACCCATTAACTTTCTGGTCAGTCATTTCTTTATATCTTGGGCTGTGGAGCACAAAGAGAGGTGGTTGATGGCTCGTTTTAAAGGTAGGAAACTGGCCTTTCATTTAAACTTGTTTGGAGACCACAGTTCCCCTTTAATGTGTCCCCTGGTACTCACATAACAATTGGAACAATGTCTTAATACATCATACAACTCTTTCATTGAACCTGAATTATATACCAGGCAACATAGATTCTCCTACCTAGAGCCCAGAAAAGAAGGTAATCAACACTGTATAGAGGTCATTTCATGGGAGCTTTCTGATTGCTGAGGGCTGAGGCAGTCTTAGTATGTTTGTATGTTCAGTAGATATTCAATAGGCAAAACATAAACTGTAATGGCTGAGCATCTGCTAAATTAATTTTTTAATTAAAATATAGCAATAGCAGTGCCTTTAGTTAATAAACTATCAGGGAGATTCAATAAAAGCTCTTATCATTTAAAATGTTATGCTAATTTTGCCCCAACCAATCAGATGTTAGCTTTCAAATGTTAAATAAGATCTGATTGGTTGGGGCAAAATTAGCACCATTTTAAACGATAAGAACTTTTATTGAATCTCACTGTATGGGCCTTATTTACCCAGAGCTGCAATCGCTCTGTGTACTGTAAATGTCCCAGCTCCGGGGACTGTAAATATCCCAGCTCTGGGTACTGTAAATGTTCATTAGAAAGTTGTGCAAAAACCAGGCAAACGCAATACTGAAAGGTTGGCGCTACTTTAACTTTGAGAAATTGCCCAGCGGCTCGGGTTAAACGAGGCAGTGTAAGTTTCATCTGGTTCCTGAGATGCAGGGCATTAGAAACCTGCCCGTGTCTAATTTTTCAGATTTGCACCCGCAGGACAGCTGCACCCGAGCCGTTAGTGTTCAGGCCCACTACCCGACCTAAAACTTGCTTTTGTTCTTACTTTCTAAAAATTCGTACAGGGAGGGGGAGGTTAAAACAAGTGTAGAATAAATATTATTTTCATAATCAATCAATCAATAAAAAAATCTTCATGGAAATACATGTGTAAATTCACCGTAGTAGATTTTCTTCTAAAATGTTATTTATAAAAGCTTATAAACCATAAAACAACATAAATTACCACACCATTAAAATATATCGCAGAGGTCTTCAACTTATGGGCCTCCAAATGTTTGAAAACATTTTACCCCAGCATGCAAAATAAAATAGGGTCTGTTTAGGTTTAGCATGAAACAGGTAATGTGTGTCTGCACCATTAATGTAATCCTACCTGTGGTCTCTCGAATATTGTAACCCTCTGGGTGAAGAATTATTGATCCTTTTACTTAAAAGTTTCTGGGACCTAGGAAGTATTAGGGACCTACTTAACTTTTCATTATTTTATTTCTTATTTACATATGTTTAACTTCTTCTGACTGCTTATGATTTTTAATTTCTTATTCTTTCCTTGCTCCAGGGACCACTGGGTTATGTCTCCTACCATCCTGGGAAATAGGTATAGAGCTGTTATAGATGCCCTTTTAATCTCATTCAAAAGAAAAAAAAATCTTTAAGGAATTCTAAAACTTGCCAAAATAAGTATTCCCCAATGGAATCTGCTGTATCTTAATATTCTGCATCACTTTGCAATTCACTCACATAGCAGGGTAGATTGATGCCATTAATGCTGTTTCAGATGTTGCTGAACAATATTGTCATAAAGGATTCAGCATCTTTATATGCAGCTTGTGTAACTGCAGTCTAGAAAATGTAATACAATATGATTTTCATCATTTGTGAAGTGTATCAAATTGCCTGGTATTGTTGCAGTTAATTTGTGATGATATTATCCACACAAGAGAATACATCCAGTCTGAATGGAGTTCATTTCTAACACCTTCAAATCTAGTGACAGCTACATTTTTACTCTCCATTTCCAGCTCATAAAACGTAACACACTTTTGTAAGGGGCTACAATATCTTCTGCTTAAGATTAGTTATTTTCAAGGCCCATTTTAAGAGTATATTGGGATAATTGGTTAGGAATGCCATGGGAGAACTCATTTATTTTTGCACCTTTCCTTTTATTCTGAATCTTAGTTGCATCTTTTGCTGAGCAACTTGAACTCCAAAGTCAATACAAATATTATCTAGTTTGGAGGAGGTCGCAAAGAAAATGTGACAATTAAATGGGTTAAGAACCAGAAAGTCACACAAAAGCTGTTGCAAAGACATACATGGCAGTCATGCTCTCATGTATTGTTTTTGTACCAATGATCATGGCCACGCCAACAGTGGCATGTGATTTCATTAGTCAGCAGAATGTCTAGTCAGCACTGGGGAAAATAGAGGCATACCATTGGGGAAATGCAGGGCACATGATGAAGCACCGTACCATGGTTGGGCGAAAACACATCTGTCTGACAGTGACATCTACAAACTATCTTTATACAGCTCTACAACCAGATGATTGGGGATGATAGCTATGCTCCTCTATAGCACTTTATGACCCATATGTCTGTACCTTCATGCAGTGGCATAACTAGGAATCACTGGGCCCCTAGCAAAACTATGATGGGAACTATTGTGATTGTATATGGGGCCCAGGAATGTGCATTGATCATCTTTTCTTGTTTGTTCTAATGTTTTAGTCAGATTATTAGCACATCCACTATATGTTCTAATAATGATGCCATAGGAGTGCTCCCACAGCCCCCCCCCCCTTTTTGTTTATGTAATGTAGCAGCGTTTCTCTGCAGGAACATAGATCAAGCTTCCATGTGGTAGTAGCACCCCCAACATGTCCCTTTAATTTGAGATTTTACACCTTGAATACTAATACATTGGATGGCAGGCCTCTTCCCTCCATGTTAAAAGCCAGTAGGTGGGGGGAAGTGATAGCCTTCAATACTAATTCAATGTAAGGTCAGGGAGACAACCTTCCCAAGAAAATGCAACCAAGCAGGGAGTGTCAGCCCAGATAAATGACCCACGGTAATTTGTTAGGACCTTCCATACTGGGGTTACCTTGACGTGGTTGGAAGGCTTTTCACTCTTATGCATAAAATTGTAACTAAAAATCCCCCCATGTTTTTACTGTTTGTACTACGACAGATATTAGGATAGTATATGGGGCCCAGGAATGTGCATTGATCATCTCTTCTTGTTTGTTCTAATGTTTTTATCAGATCAGTAGCACTTGTGGAGCTTGTGAAGTAAAGCTGCGAAGAATTGTACTGTGATTAGGTGGAAGGTTACATTGCTGTACAAATATTTGGCCTGGTACACATGGGCAGACATACAGCTTTAATTCCTGACAACAGATCCACAAATAAATCAACAGTAGTCTTGATTGATCAAATGGTCCATGCCATTCTCAATCAAGAAATTCTACCATGATTGTCCTGAAACAATATACCTTTATTATTCCTATATCTGCAGTTAAAGGACATCTGTATGTTTGTTGCTCCACCCTTCTTGTGGCCCAGGGCATAACCAATGCAAAGAGACGTTCTGAAAGAAGTGTCTTTTTCCATTGGATAAATTCCAGACTGACGTGGGGCGGAGCTTAGATAATACTATTGTCCTTTAAGGGGAAACTATAACTGCTTTTATAAGGGTGAGCAAAAAAATCTTAAACTAGTTATATCCAGGTCCAGACATGGCAATGTACGCGCATATATACATACAGTGAATACATGTGATATATACTTAACCTAAAATACATAAGAGCTTGTCTAATGGTTCTTTATTAAAACCAGATGCTGAATATCGAGACCATTTTCTTAAGCCCATTGTAAAAGACACGCCTCCCTACATAAGAGATAGTCAACATCTTTTCCACATGTTGGATAGTCTTACAGCCTTATATTTGTAAAGTGTGATGTTGCTAGTTTTTACACCGTATTACTCGAACAACAGGCAATTGACATGTGTAGTAAGGCACTGATTAATAGACAACATATGGCCCCTCCTGTTGCTTTCCTCATGGAACTTATTATAGTTTATTCTGAATGATAAATAGGTTTAAAACCCCCCCAAACCCCATTATCATTATACTTACCTTCCCCAAAGATTCTACTGCAAATACAAGACCCGGACCCTTGCCGCAAAGCTCCTCTTTAGATCCCTGCTTCCTTTTTGCGGCTATCAGACTAAGCCGCGACGGTGATGTCACAGCCAATAACTGACCAACGCAAGCTGGAAGCTCCTCACTTCTGTATAAGATATACAGAATATACGGAATAAAACACAATTTACAATCTATATAACATATAGCTATAAATGAAAACAGAAGTCCCGAGAGAGAGAGAGAGAGAGAGAGAGAGAGAGCTGTATATATTAATATATGAGTTTTCTATGGAAATTACCCAAAAATTTTTGTTGTTTAAAAAAAAGGCATCAAACTCATTTTTAAAACTGATCAATGAGTCGCTTGTACCCAGCTGAATTAGTAGGGATTTCCATATGGCAACTGCCTTAACAAAAAAGGAACATTTCCTGTACTATGAGAAAAGAGTTGTTTGTGCTTGGCTCAGTGGATATGTTCTTGCCACAATCAGTGACCTTGAGGGATTTAAAGTTCAAAAAACCTTTGTGTTCCGCACTTGAGGGAGTTGTTTAAATATCTTAAACAATCCCCTTTATTATGAGCATTTCCCTATTTAATATTTATGAAGCATACATCTATTTGTCCTGTGTTATCTGATTGTATGTGAATGATCATGCCTATGATCCTGTGAGATTCTTTATGGAGCTGCAGCAATCAACAGGGATTTTTCAGAAACATCAAAAACCCACTTATTAAATACAAGACAGGAGATTAGAGCTGATTATACTCTTACATCACAATGACACCATCATAAACAGTTATTTTTCCACAAATAATCTCTTAAAGACACACAGGCCTATGTAATAAAAGTTCTTATGGTTAAAAATGGTGCTAATTTTGCCCCAACCAATCATGTTTTATGTACCATTTGAAAGCTAACATCTGATTGGTTGGGGCAAAATTAGCACCATTTTTAACACTAAGAATTTTTATTACATAGGCCTGATAGAATCATATTCACACAAGCTGAATTCATGCTGATGTTTTTGAAAAAAAAACCACGGCATCATTTTGACATATCAGTGCACTTTGTAACAACAAACTTTCTCAGCGAGAAAATAGTTTTTGGCACAATTTAGTTGAATTTAATAACTTCTCTAATATGTAGTGTTTGCATTTTTAACTATTGTGGACTAGAAATTGTTTTTATTGATCAAATTAATGCTGTAATTTCTATATTAATACTTAAAGGAGAACTAAACCTTAATTTTTATTTTCCATAATCTAAAAAAAAACAAACCAAACTGTAAAACACCACTTTAGTAGAAGGCTGTAAAGCATTTTAACCTCCCTCAATAGCTGGGAAAGATAACTGTGTGCATATGCACGGTCCTACACTTAACATCCTCATTTGATCTTCAACAGTGGACTAAAGCTAGCGCTCAAAAGGAAGGCCACTTGCTGGACTTGTTACTGCTTTTTCATCACCATCTTATAAGTTTTTAGACTCAACACCCTCTTTTTCCTCCTGTCCCTCCCTTTTGTGTGTCTATTTGTAACATTTGAGCCATAAATCTCCTGGCACTTGCCTCATCCCTGTCCTGTAGTATTTTATAACCGTCGATGACTCAGACCCACTTGCTAATTCCTATAACTCTATACTGATTAACACAATAGGCTCTTTTGTCCCCTTGGATTCTCGCAGTTGAGGGCCCTCTAATCCTCGTCCACTTCTCAACCCCACTTCCCATTATATATGTAGGTCCACATGTGCTGCTGAACATATGCGGAGAAAGTCCTGTACAAAGGCTAACTTTCTCCATTACAAGTTCATGCTGCAACTTCTCAGCTCTGGGCTCCTGCTAGGAAAATAAAACTTCTACCAGACACTTATAAGTAACAACAAATCAAACCCACGTCACATTTTCTTCATCTTCATATCCCCTCTGCACCCCTCGTCCATGCTCTCCCCTGGACGTTTCTCATTATTTCTAACATAATATAGAGTCCATCTGTTTGCAGATCTCTGGTCCTATGGATGACTTTCAGATTATCTTACCCTCACCTCTCTACTCCTGGATCTTTTAATCCTGTGATTCATTCAGAAGTCTCTCACCTGTTTCTGTCCTATCCACTCACTTTATGTCCTCTAGATCCCAGTCCCTCTGTATTTCTGACGCACTGTAATCATTTGCTTACCCCTATACTAACCCACATATTCAAAGCCTCCCTTACATCTTGAATTTCCCCTTCCACTTTTAAGCATGCACATGTTATACCCATACTAAAAAAGGCCTAGCTAGATCCCTCTTGCCTGGTCTCTCTTTAGACCCTTTGCAGTGTGGATTGCGTCCTGCACATTCCAATGAGATGGCTCTGGGTAAGGCTTAAAGGGTATGTCTACCCTTAAAAAAAATTTTTCACCAAACATTCCCCCTGTCCCCCCAGCCCCAACCGCTATGTTAGTATTATCAGAAAATGCCCAAAACTTTACTTACCTTCCCTCTTTCCTCCACCGCGCTGCCAGGCGAGAAAATGCAAGCAGAAGGGCGGGACCGGTAGTCGCGTCTGTGATTGGCTGAGCGGCAGCCAATCACGGACTCGGCTGCCGGGAGTTCAGTGCGGCGGAGGCAAGAGGGAAGGTAAGTAAAGTTTTGGGCATTTTCTGATATTACTAACATAGCGGTTGGGGCTGGGGGGACAGGGGGAATGTTTGGTGAAATGGGTTTTATGGTAGGGGGAGGGAATCCTAATCGGGAGGGAGGGGGGAGGGAGGGGGAGAAGGGCTGCAGTACGCATGCCAAACTTCTCCCGGAGGCCAGGTAGGAGGCAGAGTCCTATATGGACTCTGCTATCCTCCTGGTGGGCAGTTTTTGGGACTTTGGGGGGGGGGACTACAGGAGAACCATATGGAGCTGGTATGTGAGGTAAGGATTAAACTACACTACACAATGGGGCCAGTAGTTGGGGGGTTTATAGTTTTGGGGGTGGACATGCCCTTTAACTCCTGACATCCAATCACATGTCTCTGTCTGTCTTTTTGCCATCTCCCGGATGTCACAATGCTGCCTTAAATTAAATCTTTTTAAAACTGAACTAATCATTTCCCCACCTAAACCTGGTCCTATCCCATCTTTTTTATTTCTGTTAACAATACCCTATCCAATCAGCATGCTGCCATTTTTTCCTTCGCAATATAGCGAACATCCACAGGTTCCTTTATTTTCAGACTACCACTTTGCTTATGCATGCTCTCATTTTATCATGCGAGGACTATTGTAACTTACTACTTACTGGTATTCCTATATCCCATTTTTCTCCCCCTCAGTCTATACTAAACTCTGCTGCATGTATTGTTTCCCTCTCTAATAAACAGGATCTAAAGTCCCCCGTGTACCAGACAACAACATTGCTCCCCATTAAACAGCATATTGAAAAAAATTCCCTTTGCTCTGCTGCACCTCCTTATATTTCATCCCAATTGTCCTCATATGTTCCTGCCCGTACCCTTTAATCATCCCAGAACCATCTCCTGTACAGACCCCCCACTCATACTGCTTCCTCTCCTCTTAAACCTTTCTCTCTCTTGTGGGCCCATTCTCTGGAATTCTATTTCCTTCGCTCTTCGTCAAGAAACCTCAATCAGCGGGTTTACCTTACATCCTACCTATCTGGAAATCAGCACAGTACATGATTGTTTTATTTTGCACAGCATACATCCCACTACTGCACTTCTACCCCTTCCTTTGTATCTGTATGCTCTACGGCGCAGGGATCTCTTTCCCTCTTATGTCAAGGCTCAAGCACTAATATATTCATATTATATATATAATTATGTACTGAACTATTTATTTATATTTTTGTCCCTTGTATGACTTCTTTATATTTTGTTATTGTACATTGCTGCGTTCTTGAGGCGCTATATGAATAAAATATACACACATACATTTATGTGAATAAAATTAAGGTGGGGTTTGGGGGGGGGGTGCTGCAGCTATGTGTACATTTTAATTTTATTGGTGGACATGCCCTTTAAATCTAATGTATATCTGTGTTTATATAATGTTACATAATTTGCTACTTACTAATTTATTTTTACAATGGATTTCCTCTATACGTTGTTTTTTCTTGATTACTGATAATTTTCTTTTACGGTTTGTGGTTCTTTTAATGTCCAGATAAAAAGCTGTGCAGAACCATTTCACCTTACTGATGTTTGCTAGTTAATTTCTTTATTAATTGTGCGTATACAAAGCAGTATGAATACATTACCGAGTTTATGCAGGATATAATTGTTTATTATTCATACTATGCCAGATTACTGGTGTGGTTCAGTGAGTGTTTATATCTGTGCTTCTTTGGTAATATTATTATTATGCAAATGTTATTGAAAATGTTTCACAATGGAACTGCAAGAATTATTCTCTTGGGGCAAGTGTAAAGAAAGTTGTCCAAATGGCTTCTACAGGGTACCCAGCAGGCCTGAACCAGAAGCATTTGTTGGATAATGCTGTAGCTATAGCAAGGTACTAAATCAGATATTAGCTTGTTGTTTTTCTATTGCAGTTAGATAACATCTTATTGGTGGCCAAAATCACTCACTATTTCCATGCTTAATTCAATATTGGGGCTCTTAGTATTGTTTCTGCTGCAGCAAACTATTTTCTAGCTGTAATAGTTGCTTCTGGTGAATAACCCTGATAACCTACAGAGTAATCTATGTTAAATTGGGATTATGATAAAATGAATATTTGGATCCACAGTAATCAATAAAATGTTATTGTTAATAAAGATAATTGTCTAGTTATGTGAAAGACTCCGTGGGAGCCTCATGACAGCTCAGCGCTATAATACTGATTTTCGACTCAATAGCTATTGATCTCTAAGGTGAAACACAAAATTACAGATACAAACACTGTAAAATGATGTTCTTTATGTACATAATAACAGCAATTAAATATCACTGTAAAGTCTATCAGCAAATGTATATCTATCTCTTACATTGTAGTTATTAGTTATATTTCACTGGTCTACAACACTTATTGCAGTGCAGTGATCCGCAAAACAATTTGATCATAACATAGCAAAATGCTAGGAATTGTGGCTTAGCAACAGTTATCATTAGTAGAAATGCCCTGCCTACCCATAAACCATGTGATAACAATGCATTTTAAAATTCTAAACTTCTGATTCTTTGTTAAATCTGATTGCCACCTACCTTTGGGACGTTATCTTAGAATTAAAGGAGGGTAAAGTCCATTTCATTAATACCTATGGAAATTACTTGCATACTGTATGGTATAATACAATTAGTTTATAACTGTATGTATGTAAATGTAAGTGGTTATTTTAGTAGGTATTTCTGTTTTCACATTGTACTTAAATTACTCTTTATTACTGTTAGTGCAACTGAAAGTGGAAATAATTGATTTGGGAACTCAAACCGTGTTTATATATATTGAATCTTCAAAACAAAATTTGTGCATAAGGAGCTGCAATTAATATAATTGTATACTGTACATAGTAACATAGTAATTGAGGTTGAATAAAGACATACGTCCATTAAGTCCAACCTATTCACCCTCCTTTTTTTTTTTTTTAACCCTTCCTAACAGTTGATCCAGAGGAAGGCAAAAAAAAACCCCCAGCTAAAAAGGGGGAAAAAATTCCTTCCTGACTCCAAACGGCAATCGGAAAGTATCCCTGGATCAACCAGATCTACAGTTTCACCGTTCTCACTGAAAGAAACCTTTCCTAACCTGAAGATGAAACTTCTTTTCTTCCAACCTTAAAGGATGTCCACGAGTCCTCTGATATGACCTATTAGTGAACAATGCACCAGAGAGTTCATTGTATGGCCCATTAATATATTTGTATAAGGATATCATATCCCCACTCAAACGTCGCTTCTTCAATGTAAACAGCCCTAACTTGTCTAATCCGCCTGCATATCCCCTCCACTCCCCTTATTAATTTAGTTGCCCTTCTCTGAACTGCTTTCATTTCCATCCCCAAGTCATTTATAAACAGATTAAACAGAAGCGGCCCCAGTACAGAACCCTGAGGCACTCCGCTTAGAACTTTAGCCCACATAGATGTAGCTCCATTAACCACCACTCTCTGTTTGCGATCCAATAACCAGTTCTCTATCCATGCACAAATGTTTTCTTTAAGGCCAACAGTCCTCAGTTTATACATTAGTCCCCTATATGGCACAGTATCAAAAGCTTTCACAAAATCCAAGTATACCACATCCACTGCTGTGCCTGAATCTAAATTCTTACTCCCTTCTTCATAAAAACAATTAAATTTGTCTGGCATGATCTATTTCTCATAAATCAATGCTGACTACTACTAATAAGATGAGCTCTGGAGACAAAGTCAAGGATATAAGCCGGTAACAAAGTTTCCATCACCTTCCCCACCACTGATGTTAGGCTTACAGGTCTATAGTTACCAGGCCATGAACGACTTCCTTTTTTGAATATTGGTATTACATTGACTTTTTTAACAATCCAGCAGCATATCCCCAGACCATAGTGAATCTGAAAAGATGAGAAACAGTGGTCTAGATAGAACTGAACTAAGCTCTTTTAAAATCTGAGGATGCAATCCATCTGGTCCTGGGGCTTTATTGATATTAACTTTGTCTAATTGTTTCCGTACCATATCCTCCATCAGCCAATGTTAATACCCCTGATTTCTCCCCTGCATATTATTACAATCCCTGCTGTAAGGACAAGGATTCTCAACAGTGAAAACCGATGTAAAAAAACAGTTTAGCAGATTAGCCTTTTTGGCATCCTCTACAACCATCTCAGCCCCATTATTTAATGGTCCCACATTCTCAGACCTCATCTTTTTACCATTTATATACTTAAAAAACATTTTGGGGTTGGACTTGCTTTGTTCGGCAATTTGTATTTCATTTTCTATTTTAGCTAGTTTAATTGCTTTCTTGCACTCTTTATTACAGCTTTTGTACTCCCTGTAAGCCTGTTCTGTTCCCTCTGTTTTCAAAATTTTAAAAGCCTTTTTCTTTTTTCCATTTCCCTTTTTACCTGAGCCAGGCAGTAGTGGACCTAATTTTTTTTACACTTGTTTCCTAAAGGTACAAATTTAGAAATGTAATAGTTTTATATCCCTTTAAAAGTGGTCCACATCTGCTCTGTATCTTTACCTAGAAACAATTCCCCCCAGTCTATGAGCAGGAATGATTCCTTTAACAGCATAAAATTTGCTTTCCTAAAGTTAAAAGTTTTTGTTAACCCAATGTACTTTAGTTTTTTGCAACCTATATTAAATGACACTATATCATGGTCACTATTCCCTAAGCTTCCCATTACCTTCATTTCCAAAATAAGCTCGGGGTTATTAGATATCACCAGATCCAACAACGCATTCTGTCTGGTAGGAACTTCTACCCTCTGTGAAAGAAAATGCTCATATAGGAAATTTAAGAACTTTATACTTTTTGAGGTGCTGGCAGTTCCCTTACTCCAATCTGTCAGGGTAGTTAAAATCCCCCATAACCCCCAGTGAGAGTTAAAATACTATAAAACAGCACTCGCAGCATTCTTCAAATTGGATTAAGAGAATATGTCAGCAACGCCTGCTGATAGCTAGCATTAAATACTTAAGATTCACCCAGAGCCATGCAGCCTCTGGTAAATGTCTTCCAGATGGATTTGCCCAGAGCGGCTTGCAATCTCCCTATAGATGTCCTTATAGTTTGGTATTGTTCCAGGGCTCAGGTAAATTTATAGAATTAAAAGTAATTTGGTTAAAGCAAAGATTAGACATGTTGGTACACAAATAGACACAGGGATTCTAAATTCCTACTTTTTACATATAGAGGTCCTTTGAACAAAACAGCACATGCTGCATACAAGTATTTGTCAATTGATTAATATTATAAAAGCAAGAAAAAAAGGAAGGCTTGCAAGTTATGCATAAGGTGATATATTGCCTAGAATTATTTGGCAGAAAAGAAATAAAGTTGTTTTATCGTTGCCTCTGTAATACAGAAGAAAAATTGAATTGCTCCCTGGCTGTGGCGTATAGAGGGGTGACCTTTCATAATTTAGCTAAGCAAAGTAAGAATGTCTAATTATTGTTTTAGCATATTTGGCAATGCTGTTTAGCCAGCCCAATTTTTTTTTTTTTGCAGAAATGTAAAATAGTTTCCCCATAAAAACCGTACACATGAATGCTGAATGGTTTCAAAATAAATGGTTGTATGAAATGCATTTCTTCATTTTGTGTTGTTTATTTTTCTATAAAAACAAACAAGCAAAAAAATTGTAACTTACAAACCAAGCTCTGAAGATTTGTGAAGAACCAAAGCTCTACTATGTGATATCTTTGGGCTAATTCCTCCCTGTACTTTTGACATTACAAGAAAAGTTTCATCCTCCACATAACAAAATACAGCAATAGAAATAGGTTTCACATCATTCCAGAATACAATGAGTCATTGAAGGTAGATGCACTTTTCGTTGTATCCATTAATAGTGTCCTCTTGTATGTATGTATGTATTTGAGCTGTGGTATACTGTGTAGATAAGCATACCCCCCAACCATTTAGAGGAGGCTGCCCTGATATCCAAGACTGATAAGCTTAAGTGGGCTGGAGAATGGTTAGAACTTTGAACTAGGCAGGCCAGGGCTGCAGCATGGATCGTTCCTTAACACAAACATCTGAAAATTGGGAGGTAAGTTTTAAAAGAATGTCTTAAATATAAAAATGAAAGTTTTATGCAGTTTTACGTAGGCAGTGCAGATGGGCTGGTTGATCAGATTCTTGGTCTCATTTGACTTTTAGGAAGAGGAAGAATTCCAAAAAGAAATAAGACAGCAAACCACGATGCCGGATTGCATTCCTGTGTTCTCTCCCTTGAAAATACGATTGTATTTTCGAGGGTTATCAAACATTCAAGATTATATTCTAAATAAAATCATCAAAAGTGCGAACCCTCGAAAGTACATTCCGTTTGCGAATATTTGGGTTTTGTCCAAGATTCGTAAACCCGAAAATGGAAAAAAACTTATGAGTTTCATCCCTGTCTAGTCTTCAGCCTGGGTGCTTTTAATGAGATGGGGGTGTGTTAAATGCACTTTGTTGTAATTCATTAACAATTCATTCAGTAACTACAGATATGCAGAACATTACAGTTCTTTATACTATTATATTATACTATAAGGAAATTCACAAACATAAAGAAAACCAAACTAAAATCAGCAGCCCAGATCCTTATTGGGCAGTGTGGTTTACATCTTTCATTTATAGAGAAAATTAATATGTGAATATTGGCAACTGTAAACGATTTTGTTTAATAATGTTTATCTGCTGCAACATTTGAGAAAGGGTATATTGTTACTCAGTTTACAGAGCTCTAAACAAATACCTGTTTTGGGAATCGCTGCTTTCAACATTCTGTCCAATAAGCTTTGAATGCCAGTCGAATGTACTTTAATTTATGCAGCTCAGTTCCTACTGGAAAACAAACCTACACTGTCTTGTACAGTAGCTGTTGCTCCTTTGTGAATAAAGTTTTCATGCCCTTGCACAATTTAACATATTTTAAATCCAGCTGCTGCTTATAGTTGGCTGGGCAGGAAGAAATGTTCTTTCACAATGGCGCTCGTCTGTGTTTGACAAGTTTTTATGCAACATGTTTAAATCATCAAGAATTTACAAAGCAAATTTGTTTCTCTGAAAAGTATTTCACAAGACACAGTTTAAACCAGTGAGAACTAACGTCTATAGATACTCTGTATAAGGTTATATGAAGGATATGTAGAAACTATCAGGGTTATTCAGTAAAAGTTTTTATCGTTAAAAATTATGCTGATTTTGCCCCAACCAATCAGAAGTTAGATTTCAAATGTTAAATAAGATATGATTGGTAGGGGAAAAATATGCACCATTTAAGAAATTTTATTGAATCTCCCTGTAAATTCCCTTTTCATGTATACACTCCCTCATTTACAACCCAAAGCTCAATGTTTAAAAAATCTGGCTGACCCGTTTGAATAAGAGATTTTAGTTGCTCTTTAAAGGAGAGATAAAGCTATAATAATAGAGAAGCTGAATTCTGTAATTTTTTCACTTTCTCTCAAATTAGCAGCATTGTGGAGAAATCATCTGTAATTCTGCAGATTTGTGGCATTTCTTGATGGTTGGATACAATTAAGCCGAGCATGATGTGAAACAAAGTGAAACATGCTCACAAATGTTTCAGCCATTCCCATTCTATATTTCCATTGGTTTTAACTTTGTTTCCCCTTTTGCCATGATGCTTTTCCACTCCATTCCATTCAGTTTCAACTGTTTCCCCCTTTTTAATTCTGCTTTTCCATAATATCACATTTATATTACCTTTTGGGGTGTATGTAATTCTTACGAAAAAAGGTATTTCTACCATGTGCGCACAATGCAAGGGACTGTGAGTGAGAAGCCGGCGCTTGCTGTCTCCTGCAAGTTTTAATGAAAAGACATAACTCATTTACCTACCATTCTTCAGTTAAATATATGGTAGATACCCCCTGCCCACCCCCAACCGGCATATTATTTCTTTAAAAAAAGATAGAACTGTATTTAAAGTCCTTCTCTCCCACGGTGCACTGATCCAGCTCCCTGCTTGCTGGAACTAGCAAGCAGGGGGCTTGACCGCCAGCCACATCTGTCATTGGCTTAGACGTAGCCAATCACAGATGTGGCTGCCGCCAATGGAGAGTGCCACAGGAACAAAGGGCTGTAAGTACTTCAGTTCTGATTGTTTTTTTTAAGAAATACGTTTTAAGAGGCAGAAACCTTTGGACAGGAGGACAGCTCTTCACTTTCCTGGAGGAGAACCATAAGGAGCAGAGATGTAAAGTAAGTGTACTTCACAGTGGGGGCATTAGTGGGTTAAATTTTAGTTTTGGGGGTGGACTTGCCCTTTAAACAGGAAAAACAATTGTTAAAAAACGAGTGGACATACCCTTTATTGGTTCATATGAAATCTATAAAAAAAAAAAAAAATACAAAAAATTACATTGTGAAATAGTATTGCTGATCAGAACCTTATGAATACAAGCAAAGAAGAAAAGAAGCAGAGGCTAGAGATTTTATCATTTTATTCAGGTTAAGTAATCTCAGAAATAGCATTTATGATGCTGGAGCATGTAACAATAAAGCATTTTATAAAGCATTAATTACATGTAAGTACCGTATGGGTAATAATACCAATCACTAGGGTGATATATCAAATGAGGATTTATTGTAAAGTTACAAATTATGCAAAGTAAAAAGCCAGTAACATATATTAGAGAAAGCCTACAAAAGATTATAAATTTCATATTCTTTCAGCATAATTAGTCTAATGGGTATACTTGTGAGTAGAGTGTGCATGTGTGTGCTAAATAAGAGGCGTAAAAAAGGAACCGCAACTCTACTTACAGCCCCTCACTCCTGCGGCGTTCTCTATACCTGGCAGCCGCAGCTGTGATTGGCTGCCTTTCAGCCAATCACAGCCGCGGCTGCTGGTCTGGCCCGCTGCTTGTAAATCCGGCAAGCAGGGAGCCGGATCAGAACTCCGCTGGAGTGAGGGGCTGTATATAGCATTGTGATTCTTTTTTTACACATCTAATATAGCAGTTGGGGGTGGGAAGGGATGGCCAACATATAAAAAAATTATATCGAGGGTGGAGATGCCCTTTAAAAAAAACAACAACTATACATTAATTATATTACCAACTATATACACTTTCTCTACTAGTTTTAGCATTCCTCTGCTTTTGAAACAATTACTCATAAAAAATACCATGTTAATGTATGTATTGTGTGTTAATAGAAAAAGAACCTACAAACAAAAGTTGAATTTATCTGATTATCGAGCATAACGGTCATGTGACTCCAAAGCAAACCAAATTCTCCTGTGAGTACCAATACTTTATAACAGAGCAACTATACATTATACATACTTACACTTTTGGATAAAAAGAAGAAGATAAACCATAACTTAATACAATCACTAAAAATGAATGTAATTGAGAGATCCTTTGCAACTCATTACATCTTACAGGTTGGCAGCAAATCCATAGAACCAAATGGATTTGACAGTAAGGTCTATATTACTGGAATCAATCATGCAGCACTTTATTTTCATGAATTAATATCTATAGAATGTTCGGTGGGCACAATCAAATGATTATATTTATTTCTGGTTTTATACACCTAGGCATTGCAGAACCACATTCCTTACCCTCTGATGTAAGCCATTAATTATGCTTCTTAAATGAACCACAGATCGTTCGGTTAATGGATTGAATATTTGGTTTTGCTAAGATCCACATTTTGTAGGATGCAGTTCAGCTATATAAATGTGTACAAATTATGAAACTACATTCCTCCTTCTGTAGATGATATGTGCTATGCTGTTAGGCCACCATCTATAGAAACAAAGTATTACACTGCACTCTTCTATTTGCATTAATGTTTCTTTATTGTTATCAATTCAAGTATAATAGTAGCAGCTCTGGCCCAGCTCTTACCCATCCAGTAAGATTTATCTTCTCATGTAACCAAGTGTGCTCGAGATGTTGGAGCACCCATCTCCCTTCACAGTACAAACAATTGGTTTTCTACATCCGCACCACTCGAGAAACGCTGCATAGCAGTTCTTTTGTATTAAAAATATATCTACTTTGTCATAGACATAGTTACCTTTCTTTATTGTTACACCTCCGACCACCCGAATCCCTCTCTGCTTGCCCTTCATGTAGCTTAAAATCATTTGACCATAATCTTCCTCTTTCCTGCCCTGTAGTTCTGTAATAAAAGTTTCCCAATCATACTTCTCTTCGACCCCGCGGCTGTCTTCTTAGCCAGCAGCCGCAGGCCCCTCTCTTCAGCTTCCAGTTTGCAGAGAGGAGCAGAGGATAGCCGCGGGAGCAAAGCAACTGTAAGTATGATCTAACACAGCTTTGGGGGTGGACAGGGGAGAGGAACACTGTGGCAAGAATTTAAATATATGGTGGACATGCCCTTTAAGGGTTTTCCAGTGTGTTCTAGAAAAGGGAAGGTTCTGGAAGGTGGTAAGCTTACACATTGGAATAAGTGATCTATTGCAGTGTTTGCAACTCTTAAGACAAAAATGGTTGCATTTTATAATTTGTATTTAACAGATAGGGTAGTTTTTGATGTGATGGGGTGCTAACATGCATGGTTTACTCCAGTTCAGCTATACCTCCTCTCAAAAATAACAGCAGTGAAACCCCCCCATTTACTGTAATATGTACCCAAGGGTGTTTCTAGGGTTTTTGACAACTGAAACAACTTTTAAATGCCGCCTATCAGTAGACGGGTGGCAGGCACGTGAAGCGGGCAAGACTTCATCAGGACGCTTCAACACTGACTGGTGGATTGGAAGACTGACTTAACACTGATTGGTAGACTGGAGGGCTCACATAACACTGATTGGTGGACTGGTGCTGAAATGCAGTACAGTTTCTGACAAAAGTCTTGTCGCTTGTGTACAAATTGACCTGAAGTACCGCTTAACAATAATTCTAATGCAGATTTTGTTTCAAGAAATGGTTCATTTTACCCCAAACTGCTTTTGTAATAATGTTTCAATGTAAAACGAAACTAACAAAAAGTATTCTAATATTCACAGCTTGGTAAAGCCCATTGAGTCAGGTGTTGCCGCCTTGTCATATGGGCTTCACCTGTGACTAATAATGGATCAATTAGGTGTCAGGTGTGTATAAAAAGAACCCCAGTACACTAGACCTTCATATCAACTGCAAATAGACCTCTGCAAACATGCCTAAGATTCAACCTGAGACTAAAGTGTTGATTATCAAGAGGCTGAAGACCAAATCCACTGCTGATGTGGCGCACACCTTCAATGTCTCTCAGCGTCAAGTTCAGAAGATAAAGAAAAGATTTGAAGAGACTGGAGAAGTTTTGACAAGCACAGGTCAGGCAGACCCCACAAGACTGCTCAAGGACCGTTCGAAAATCAGAGGCAAGCCCATTTTCAACTGCAGCAGAGCTCCAGGAGACCTGGTCACCTGAAATCCCTGTGTCAACCAGAACAGTTTATCGGATTCTGTCTCAAAATGGCCTCCATGGTCGAATCAGTGCCCATAAGCCCAGCACTAAACAAAAGACAAGTGAAAAATTGGTATTGGTAAAATACCAAGAAATCTTAGCTACCACATATATTCCCAACCATAAAAAAGACCAAATTCTGCAGCAGGATGGTGCTCCATCGCATAATTCCATCTCCACATCAAAGTTACTTAAGGCGAAGAAGATCAAGATGCTCCAGGATTGGCCAGCCCAGTCACCTGACATGAACATCATTGAGCATATGTAGGGTAGGATGAAAGAGGAAGACAAAACCAAAGAATATTGATGAACTCTGGGAGGCATGCAACACATGTTTTCTTGGCTATTCCTGATGATTTCATCAATAAATTGTATGAATCCGTGACACATGGATGCTGTCCTTTAAGCTCATGGAAGTCATACAAGATATTACATTTGGATCTTACAGCACCACTACTTCATTTGCTGACATTTTTTTGGATTGGCTGTAAAGCAGATCATTTTCTGTATATATATCTACACTTTTGTCTTGCAACATTTTGACCTTTCTGTCTTGATTAAATGATAAATCTTTTTTCAGTGAAGCTATCTTTTACCAGTACATTTAATATTATTAGGGAGGGCTTTAGCTTTTCATATGAGCTATTTCTAACACCAATTGATCAATTAAAAATCAGGTAAATAGTAGTTACTGCAAAATACACAGGTGACAAGACTTTTGTCAGAAACTGTATTGCAGGAAGGAAGATTTTTTTTTACTGCTGCCGTTCCACATGGGCGCGCCCTGAGAAAATGTTTCAGTTTGCTTCATGGTAGGGGCACCCCTGTTAATGTGCCTTTAATGCAAAGAAGTTTGTCCATGCTATTCATTTGAAGCAACCAATTATGTAATCTTTTACTAGACAGCATTTGATTTGTTGCTGCAGATTATTAGCACAGGCAAACCTTTATATTTTTTTTATATCAGACCAAAAGATTTTTAACCTCTGTGCACACATGTGAGGTAAAAATCTATTCTACTGAATTGACTAATTTTTATATACGTATGGCTGAATGAAGGAAACAAAAAGCTACATCCCTTCTTTCCCTCTAATTTTTGCACTGAAACAAGTTGTTAAATAGCCTGTGTACATCAAAGACCACAGGATGCGCTACTCAAGTTTTATTTTGGCAAAATCTTAAAAACATCAATGATGCAGATGTACATAAATAGTATCAAGGCCCTACTCTGTTTTCCTTTAAAAATTGTACAGAAATAAGATGGTAAATTGCACACGTTCCCCTTAAATGTTGTTCTGAAATAATTTGGCAAAGGCAAATATAATTCTCTGTAAACACAGGGGACAAAGGCACTTTTTAAAATCTCTGCAAGGGTTAATTAAATCTAAATAACATTTAAATAAGATGTTATATTGCACAAATTCAATAAAAAAGGTGATTAATTGCACACTTTTCCTTTAATCTTTACTATGAGACAAGATAGCAAATGTGACAGATTAAATTTAATCCCTGAAATAAAACACCCCTCTCTGACTCTCTGTGAGGGAAAGCATGTTCAGTAATCCCTATGAGGCAGCATTGGGAGAGGTAATTTCCCACCATGCAATTCCCGTACCAACTGTTACCATTCCAGCAACAGCAAAACTATACATAACAGAAGAGTTTATGATACTAAGACACTTGATTGACTGCTGAATTGTAAGATGTTTCAGACTGGATATGTAAAGAAATAGGGGACAGATCTACAAATAAATGGTACAGAGATAGTTGGGAAGAATTATAGTTTCCAGCAATGGGAAATTTAAAAAAAACTATTTTTGCAGTGCACATATCCTTTAAAAGTGACTGAGAGGTTAAGGAGAAGCAATCAAACAAAGTCATGTTTAAATCTAAAAAATAAATGTGTATAGGGTATTACAATATTGGGTTTATGGTGGATAAAAAACTCTTTATGCTTTGCTTAAATAACTGGATGTAATGCATGGGTTATGGAGTCATAGAGTTTAATTAGGGTGGCGTGACTGGAGAATTGTTCCCCAATGCATTGGGATAACCAAACATAATCTCTAAATGAAACACAAGTTTTAAATTATTAAAAAGAAATATTAAAAGACGATTCACTAATTCAGAATTTATTCAATTGGATTTCTGTTTATTACAAGATCTTGGGTATCTGGGTACAAGGGATTGGGTATTGCTCTGCATGCACCACACATGGGGGATGGAATCAGGGAACAAGCCTGTAATCAGGGAACTACGCTGACATGACTGTGGTTAAGCTATAACTATTGCTTATGCCGATTCCAGATCGGGAAAACTGGGAGCTGGTCATTAAGAACTGGATACACTAATTGGAATGCTGGGGAATTTTTAGAATTCTTTTATAGTTTTATCCATCAAATACCTGCTCACTAAACAATAGAACACAATAACAATTCCAGTGGTTTTTGTTTAACACATTATGTATCTGAGTACATTATGTAGATATGTATTGGTTTGTTTCCAGGAAAAACAGTTAAAATAGAATTTATAATAATAACATTTTATTTTATTAAATATAACATTCCACAATCTGTGTAAATAAAACATGAATGGAGCTACAATGAAACCGGAGAGCAAATCATTTAATCACACAGGAACTGTCTGTCAATGTGGTACCTCCAGTAATGGGTACCAAGGGAGGACAATCCAGTACTGATTGTCATGTATTCTACAGAGTGTTGCATGCACTGTAACTCTTTCACTGCCATGTGTTGGAGTGCTGGAAGGAAATGTAAGTCTTTAAATAATAAATCATACATTTCCACAATTTAAACCAACGATTGTCTTATCAGTGTAGTAATGGCTGTGACAGATGTTAGTCTCAAATTCCATTTCAAAGCCATGACAATGAGTGTTTCAGTTTTCAAGACTGAGGGAAGTTTTAAAAAAAGCAACATTTACACTGGCTAAAGTGAAACTCAAGCTGTTAATGGGTCTGCTTTGCAGAACAACAGACAGGTAATGTCTCCCCGTCTAGCCATTAATCCTATAGACAAAAATGGCTTTTATTCAGCCTTGTGAATTCAAAAGAAAACACAAAATGGATGTAAAGGTGGATAATGTGTGACAGACTGTATGAGAGTAAATAGGCATGTAAACCAAAATTTGTCAAATAAATAAATAATAATAAAAAAAGTAACGGTACAGAATGTGTCAACATTTTCCCTCCCCCTTAAAGGCCAATAAAAATACTGGGATTATACAATTTAGTATTGTTGCATGTATAGGCCCCTTTAGACTTTTCATGTATGTTGGGAGACATTTTTTTCCAGTTTATATGGCTTAAATTTTTTTAACTTTGTGTTATTCAGTATAATTCACAGGATGGTTCAATGCTGCTCTCATTTTTTCTGACAGCTGATACGCAGATTTATGTGACATCACTCTCATCTCTAGAACAGTGCTCGAAGAGTTAACAGCTGCATCAATCATATAAAATGCACACAAGGAGGTAGGAATAAGCTCTCCTACCTCCCTGTGAATTATGGTTTCCCCTGTTTCCTCAGCCACTTAAAAAATAATTTAGTGTCCCTTTAAAACATGCTCATGGACTGTCTTTTTTGTACTTAATATAAGCTTCTACTATAATATATGGAATATAAAATTATTGCTAATAACCATACGTATAACTCTATAACACTAATAGCTGTACACATATTATTTTTCTAATCAATAGTAACTTGAAATGCTCATACATTTGCTACAAGGCCGAGTAGAAATGTACGTCCAACTGTGTATAGCTTTGACCATTTTTACTCAATATTAGATGGTAATATCAATCAGGAAATAATTTGGTTATGCATTTTTTTCATCAATTGTAGAAGTGATTGCTAAGTTATTGTTATATTTTTTGAAGTT
Organism: Hymenochirus boettgeri; assembly: GCA_019447015.1. Lineage (NCBI taxonomy): Eukaryota > Metazoa > Chordata > Amphibia > Anura > Pipidae > Hymenochirus > Hymenochirus boettgeri. The sequence goes on from CM033475.1 coordinate 77,070,844, forward strand.
CTGATCTAAATTAGATCAACATTGCCTCTACCTTACATACTCTTCGAGTAGACGTAGTGCAACATCGAGCATAAAATATATTGCATCTTGCATAAATAAGTGGACACATTGACACTTATTTAATCATACTGGAAGAAATGAGGGTGTCCCACTAAAACGGCAATGATGCAGTATTCAGGCCTCCAACACTATAGCCGAACAGTGTCCTATAGTACACCAATATTTAAGGTAGAGGCCAATAACCCAAGGTAGACACAAACATCTTAATGCAGTGGTTTAATGTGTAGCACACAACATGTTTCTTCCCAAATGGTTTTTTCTCTACATCAATCATAATGTTGATTGTTATGTTGATCTAAATAATGTTGATTGCAAATCTGAATAATGTATGGCCAGCACAGGAATCGCTGGTTACCTCCACAGCTCTACAATTGCATCACCAAGAGCTGCTGTCATTTTGGAAGGATATTTATAAACAAAAATAAAGTAGGATCCATATTTCCACACTGTAAAGAATATTTTGCCTCAATAAATCTTTAAAAAATGATATTTCTAGCACTGGGCCACAGAGGGGAATACACTTTCTAAGCTCTCATCATTCTAGCAAAGCTAACTTATGTAAATTTTATAGATCTGGTAAGACTATATAAGGATAACTATCGTGTGTATAAGGCTTTTTTTAAATACAGTTAAAATGAAAAGTACTTGGTACAGGAATATAGGACTGGTTATTCCTGCCTCTCAATATTGTTTCTGTGAGGAGCACTAGCCCAGAGAAAACTGATTCTGACAGTCTTCCTCCTGGCTTCAGCACTATCTTTAATACAGGACTAGTCCAGGACTAAACTGGCAAATGAAAACAGCATTGGCTATAGCTCCTTAACGAAACAATATTGTGAGGTAGGAATAATCAATCCTATCTCTCCGTCCCAGGTACTTTATATTTTTAATAAGTTCATTTTTAGAGTATAGTTATCCTTTAAGACTATTGAACTTAAAAACTATCTTAAGAACAATGAAAACAAACAGTATGTGATGATTGAACAGTATCTCTTTAAATATTTTTCAAATATATTTGCTAATAAGCACCAAGATGGAAATATATTAAATTAAAAAACCTAAAACCACCGTAAGAAAAATTTTGCTTGGAAACAACTTAATTAACCAAACAAGAAACGAGATGCCACCCCCAATAACATGTGGTTATTAGTTCTCTCTGTCCGTTGTTCAGATAATCTGCCTTGGATCTCTGATATCCTATCAATTATATCACACATCCGCAAGCATCATGAAGGTGACAATAGGGTAACAGCAAACATGACATTGTATGAATTCTTTTATCTCATGGAAACAAATGTAACAGACAAACAGCAGAAATTGTCTCTGATCACAACCTATTAAAGTACAGAAAATGATGGTGCTACTGGCACACATCAGAAACTTTGTGTTTTAGGCATTTGTGTAATGTTATTCCATAAACCCTGCAATTATTATTACCTGTAGTGCAGGATGGAACATTCCCAGCTCTCCCTAGGTGTTTTCCTGGGGTAAAAATTGCAAATAGAAAATGGCACTATTACAATTTCATATAAAGCAACAGATTCATAATAATAAAGAATGCAAATGGTACCACTTAAATCAACAATACTAATCCCTAAGAGAATAGTAAAACAGACTGTCATGTTCATTTTTAAAATGTTTTTAAAGGAGAACTATAGTGCATATTACGTTTTTTCAAAAACGGTTAAAAGTACCAGGGGCAGAGAGATAGGATTGGTACTTTCTACTTGATTAAGCTATGGCTCTCTATATGTTTTCAAAATACAACTCCAACCATTCCCTGACTGCCCTCTGCTATTAGAGAGTGTCTTTAGGGTAAATGGTGATAGATGTAATTCAACTACGCCAACAATAATTGTGTTCAAAGCCAATGTATTTGATCAGGCATGGCAACTAAATTCTGAGATAACTGTATGAAACCTTTTTTTTTATTCACTAAGCCCCAAACAATGATAAATTAGATGTAGCAAAACAAAGAGCCTTCACACTGCAACTACCAGGCACCAAAACTAATGCATTTAGAAAGCTCAGGTAGGCACCAAACATATGATAGTTACTATACTTGCAGAAAAAACTAGCAGCTCTACTACTAAAACAGAACTAGGACTTGCTGAAGGCTTCTGGCTGTTTTATACTGCCTCATTGGCACACCCCCAACATATGATTGGTCAATAATACAAGATCCAATCAGATTTAATATTTGTTCTGGACCAATCAGATTTTGAGGGTGTGTTTATGAAACACTATAAAATGTCATGAAATCCTCAGAGAACCTCAGTTTCTAATCAGCAGTCAAACTAGCAGGTCTTGCCTTTGTATTTAGGTTAGAGATTTGTAAGTAAGTGGCTAGTTGTTTTGTTGGATTGCAGCAATGAATAATCTTTAGCTCCTAGGTTTATTGCCTATGGTGTCATTGTATAGCAGTCCATAAAAAGCACATACATATTGATGTAAATGATAAAAATAGAATTTTGTTTGCAGAACCTGAATTTGCTATACTTTAGTCAAATAGTCTGCAAAATTGTGAGCAAGCTGAATAGTTCCACCATTCTCTGACAAGGGCTCTCAAACAGCAATGGGCAGTTAGGGGTTGTACATTGAAATCATGCAGCAAGTCTGTCAGAATAACTGCAGTATAAATACAATCAGGTTGTAATTAATGCAGCCCTGTTACTTACATTAATTATAAGTGTCCCCCAATTATGAGATCTGATAACTAAATATGTATCCACTAACAATTTATTGCTCTATTTCCCAGAGCAGGGATATCCAACCTGTGGCCCTCCAGATGTTGGAAAACTACAACTCCTTGGTTTTTTCTGCATTGTAGGAATGCAGGGAGTTGTAGTTTTCAAAAATCTGGAGAGCTGCAGGTTGGAAATCCCTGGCCTAGAGCCTTGCAAAGTGAATGATTGGATAATCCATTGCAATGGCAACAACTATAGAGTTACTGTGTTATGTAACATAGTAACTCCTTAGTTGCCACCATTCCCATGGCAGGACCCACATAAGTAAAAAGACCTTTCAAATGCGGCAACAAAAATCAAAGTTTATTGCAAGCACTTTCTGTACATTTATTTGAAGGTAACAGGTATAAAAGGGCATCTATACTGAAAAAATAGTCATCTTTAGATATCCAATCTGAACTATCTTCTGCTAGGTGCAGTTTTGCTATAACTGGAATGGCTCAGTGTTCATACAAATCATGTATATTGCATGATGGAAAATTCCCTCTTCCAATGCTGCCTCTTAGTGATTACTGAGCATGCTTGCCCTTATAAACAGCCTGGAAGTCCGGAAGGAGGTGTCGGTTAAGATTGGGAGGAGATATACTGAGCCTGAGCAAATTAATTACTGTATCTAAGGAATGCAGCGACACACAAAACTCAGAGTATGTGCTACTTACATGTATTAATTTATAGATTAAGATAAGGCAACGTCATTTTTTCACTATAGTGGCCCTTTAAAACATTAAACAAAGGGGTAAATTTATAAAGCAGCAAAGGTGAAACTTCCAAAACAATATTTTTGCCATTTTTTTTAATGCTATTTATATAAAGAGAAAAAAATTAAGAATTTCCCTATATATTTTTTTGTTGTGTTAAATATGTGACAATCACAGCAGTATTTATAAATTATATAAGAAGTTTCCAGGGTGAAAATAGTGAAAAGTGTAAATAGTTCATAAGCCCCGAAAATAAGGAATTTACGGTATAGGCCCCGAAAATAAGGAATTTACGGTGTACAGGGGCCATTGATAAGGAGTTAATGGTAAGATTGCTTTGCCCTCAAAACCAAAAGGTTTTGTAGATGATATTGATTAGGGTTTCATTTTCATTTATATAAACACCCTGTTATAGTCCACTGTTTTATTAACTGCAGCTGCTGTGGAATTCAGATCGAATATAGTTAGATGTATTAATGTAGCCTCACACACACTATGTGAATGTCTGAAATAAATTCACTAATACAACCAGGTCATGCAAGGAAGAACTATTATCTGCATTTCCTATAGGATTATTTTAGCATAGTAACATAGTAATTAAGGTTGAATAAAGACATACGTCCATCAAGTCCATCCTATTCACCCTCTTTATATATATTTATTTATTTATTTTTTTTTAACCCTACCTAACAGTTGATCCAGAGGAAGGCAAAAAAAAACAGCTAAAAAGGTGGAAAAAATTCCTTCCTGACTCCAAACGGCAATCGGAATGTATCCCTGGATCAACCAGATCTATATGCATTAAAGGGCATCTATACTGAAAAAAACACATTGCCCCTTTGCAAAGTTAAATTCATGTACTCTGTGCTGCCTTAATCCTATATCTGTCACTGACTCTGTTTAACCATGGTGTCAGATCTGTGTGCAGCATTCCCCCCTTCTCCCTCCCCTCTGTTACCTCCTCCATGTCTCAGCTCCGGCTAACCGACAAGCTTTTTATGTGCAGTAGGAGCCGTCCCTATACTGTATCACCTGCCTTCCTACCTGTCCGTCCCTATAGTGTATCACCTGCCTTCCTACGTGTCCGCCTTATACTGTATCACCTGCCTTCCTATGTGTCCGTTCCTATAATGTGCCTCTGCGTTCCTACGTGTCCGTCCCCATACTGTATCTCTGCCTTCCTACGTGTCCGTCCCCATACTGTTATCACCTGCCTTCCTAAGTGTCCTGTCCCTATACTGTATCTCCTGCCTTCCTACGTGTCCGTCCTATACTGTATCACCTGCCTTCCTACGTGTCCGTTCTATAGTGTATCACCTGCCTTCCTAGGTGCCGTCCTATACTGTATCACCTGCCTTCCTACGTGTCCGTCCCTATACTGTATCACCTGCCTTCCTACGTGTCCGTCCCTATACGGTATCTCCTGCCTTCCTACGTGTCCCATCCTTATACTGTATCATCCTGCCTTCCTACGTGTCCGTCCCCATACTGTTATCACCTGCCTTCCTAAGTGTCCGTCCCTATATTGTATCTCCTGCCTTCCTATGTGTCCGTCCCTATACTGTATCTCCGCCTTCCTACGTGTCCGTCCCCATACTGTATCTCCTGCCTTCCTACGTGTCCGTCCCCATACTGTATCTCCTGCCTTCCTACGTGTCCGTCCCATACTGTATCACCTGCCTTCCTAGTGTCCGTCCCATAGTGTATCACCTGCCTTCCTAGCGTCCGTCCCCATACTGTTATCCTGCCTCTACGTGTCCGTCCTATACGATTCACCTGCCTTCCTACGTGTCGTCCCATAGTGTATCACCTGCCTTCCTACGGGTCCGTCCAACTGTATTCCGCCTTCCTACGTGTCCGTCCCTATATCTGATCACTGCCTTCCTACGTGTCCGTCCATATATGTATCACCTGCCTTCCTACGTGTCGTCCTATACTGTATCTCTGCTTACGTGTCGTCCCTATATGACACACTGCCTTCCTACGTGTCCGTCCCTATAGTGTATCACCTGCCTCCTAAGTGTCTGTCCCTATACTGTATCTCTGCCTTGTACGTGTCCGTCCCTATACTGTTTTACCTTGTTTCTAAGTGTCCGTCCCTATAGTGTATCACCTGCCTCTACGGTCCGTCCCCATACTGTATCACCTGCCTTTACTAGTGTCCGTTCCTATACTGTATCTCCTGCCTTCCTACGTGTCCGCTATACTGTATCACCTGCCTTCCTACGTGTCGTCCCCATAGTGTATCACCTGCCTTCCTACGTGTCGTCCCTATACTGTATTCCTGCTTCTACGTGTCCGTCCCTATACTGTTTACCTGCCTTTTACGTGTCCGTCCCTATATGTATCACCTGCCTTCCTACGTGTCCGTCCCATACTGTATCTCCTGCCTTCCTACGTGTCCGTCCCCATACTGTATCTCTCTCTTCCTACGTGTCGTCCCCATACTGTATATCCTGCCTTCTACGTGTCCGTCACATACTGTATCTTCTGCCTTTCTACGTGTCGTCCCCATACTGTATCTGCTTCTACGTGTTCGTCCCTATTGTGATTACCTGCCTTCCTATGTGTCGTCCCATACGTATCTTCTGCCTTCCTACGTGTCCTCCCCCATATGTTATCTCCGCCTCCTACGTGTCCGTCCCCATACTGTATCTCCTGCCTTGCTACGTGTTCGTCCCTATAGTGTATTACCTGCCTTCCTACGTGTCCGTCCCTATACTATATCTCCTGCCTTCCTACGTGTCCGTCCCCATACTGTATCACCTGCCCCCCATACTGTTTCTCCTGCCTTCCTACGTGTCCGTCCCTTATACTGTATCACCTGCCTTCCTACGTGTCCGTCCCCATAGTGTATCACCTGCCTTCCTACGTGTCCGTCCCTATACTGTATCTCCTGCCTTCCTACGTGTCCGTCCCTATACTGTATCTGCCTTCCTACGTGTCCGTCCCTATATGTATCACCTGCCTTCCTACGTGTCGTCCCTATACTGTATCTTGCCTTCCTACGTGTCCGTCCCTATACTGTATCACCTGCCTCCTACGTGTCCGTCCCTATAGTGTATCACCTGCCTTCCTACGTGTCTGTCCCTATACTGTATCTCCTGCCTTGCTACGTGTCCGTCCCTATACTGTTTTACCTGCCTTCTACGTGTCCGTCCCTATAGTGTATCACCTGCCTTCCTACGTGTCCGTCCCCATACTGTATCACCTGCCTTTATACGTGTCCGTTCCTATACTGTATCTCCTGCCTCTACGTGTCGTCCTATACTGTATCACCTGCCTTCCTACGTGTCCGTCCCTATAGTGTATCACCTGCCTTCCTACGTGTCTGTCCCTTATACTGTATCTCCTGCCTTGCTACGTGTCCGTCCCTATACTGTTTTACCTGCCTTTCTACGTGTCCGTCCCTATAGTGTATCACCTGCCTTCCTACGTGTCCGTCCCCATACTGTATCTCCTGCCTTCTACGTGTCCGTCCCATACTGTATCTCCTGTCTTCCTACGTGTCCGTCCCCATACTGTATATCCTGCCTTCCTACGTGTCCGTCCACATACTGTATCTCCTGCCTTTCTACGTGTCCGTCCCCATACTGTCTCTCTGCCTCCTAGTGTTCGTCCCTATTGTGTATTACTGCCTTCCTATGTGTCCGTCCCCATACTGTATCTTGCCTTCTACGTGTCCCTCCCATACTGTATCTCCTGCCTTCCTACGTGTCGTCCCATACTGTATCTTGCCTTCCTAGTGTCCGTCCCCATACTGTATCTCCTGCCTTCCTACGTGTCCGTCCCCATACTGTATCTCCTGCCTTCCTACGTGTCCGTCCCCATACTGTATCTCCTGCCTTCCTACGTGTCCGTCCCCATACTGTATCTCCTGCCTTCCTACGTGTCCGTCCCCATACTGTATCTCCTGCCTTCCTAGTGTTCGTCCTATAGTGTATTTACCTGCCTTCCTAGTGTCCGTCCCTATACTTATCTCAGAGTAGGAGTAAAGTTCAACATCCTGAAAAACACACCCACGCACAGTGGCCAATAATGAAAGTAAGCTGTCCTGGAGACACGGAAGAAGGAGATCAGTACAGTTTACGATCTCTCACTTTGTGACCCATCACAATCAGTGAAAGCTATAAGAAGGGGGGTCAAGTGCAGCCTTATATCTAACATCAAAGCTACCTTTCTCCCCCGCTACATGCTGTTATCTCTATGTTTATTACGAGCAGGGAGGGGGGATCAAGTCACAGGGATTTGATTGACAGTCCAAGTAGGAGTAGAGGAATGCAATCACGTATTCTTCTAACTGGTGTATTCACGGACAGAGAGGGAATCTGAAAAAGGAAGACACTCTGGGGGTTGTAGGGAATTATAGAACACATGGAAAGAAAGAAAAAAAAGTCATTTTCCCACTATAGATGCCCTTTAATACCAGTAATTCTCAATATTTTTAGTTTTAGGAACTTATCAGGCCTTTTTTAAAGCTATTCAATGAACTTGCCATTACCACATCTGCCGGAAGACAGTTCCACAATTTCACCGTTCTCACTGTAAAGAAACCCTTCCTAACCTGAAGATGAAACTTCTTTCTTCCAACCTTAAGGATGTCCACGAGTCCTCTGATATGACCTATTAGCAAACAATAGCAGAAGAGTTCATTGTATGGCCATTAATATATTTGATAAGGTTATCATGTCCCCACGCAAACGTCGCATCTCCAATGTAAACAGCTCTAACTTCCCTATAATGCCCCTCCATTCCCCTATTATTTTAGTTGCCCTTCTCTGAACTGCCTCAATTTCCAAGATGTCCCTTTTGTATATGGGATTCCAAAACTGCACCACAATTTCCAAATGAGGCCTTACAGTGCCTTGTAAAGAGGGAGGATAATATTTTTCTCTCTTGAATCTATTCCCCTTTTATACAAGACAATATCTTGCTAGCTCTAGCCGTTGCTACCTGGCATTGTTTGCTATGGCTAAGTCTGTTATCTACCAGAACCCCCAAATCTTTTTCCATTACAGATGCACTTAACACAGAGTTATTTATGGTGTAGGTGGCACAGGGATTATTAAATCCCAAATGCATCACCTTACATTTATCAACATTGAATCTCATCTGCCATTCTACTTCCCATTTTGATAATCTATCTAGGTCTGCTTGCAGCACTTGCACATCATTGGAAGTTTCCAAAGCTCTGCATGTTTAGTGTCATCAGCAAATACTGAGACCTTGCTCTCAATGCCCTCTTCTAAGTCATTTATAAACAGATTAAACAGAAGCGGCCCCAGTACAGAACCCTGAGGCACTCTGCTTAGAACTTTAGCCCACATAGATGTAGCTCCATTAACCACCACTCTCTGTTTGCAGTCCAATAACCAGTTCTCTATCCATGAACAAATGTTTTCTTCAAGGCACACAGTCCTCAGTTATACATTAGTCGCTTATGTGGCACAGTATCAAAAGCTTTTGCAAATCCAAATATACCACATCCACTGCTGTGCCGAATCTAGCTTCTTACTCACTTCTCATAAAAAACAATTAAATTGTCTGGCATGATCTTTCTCATAAATCCCTGCTGACTACTACTAATAAGATGATCTTGGAAACAAAGTCAAGGATTAGATCCCTTAACAAGGTTTCCATCACCTTCCTACCACTGATGTTAGGCTTACACGTCTAAGTTTCCAGGCTGTGAACGACTACCTTTTTTGATATTGGTATTACATTGGCTTTTTCCAATCCAGCGGCACATCCCCAGACAAAAGCGAATCTGAAAAGATGAGAAACATGTGGTAGATAGAACTGAACTAAGTCCTTTAAAATCTGAGGATGCAATCCATGTGGTCCTGGCGCTTTATTGATATTAACCTTGTCTAATTGTTTTGCTTGGTTGTCTAGTGTTTCCATATTAATGCTTTCCTGTGCAACTCAAGTCTTGCTTGCTGATACAAAAAAAATGTCATTTTATGAACATTTTGTTCATTTATAACACCACTGTGCAAATTAATTTTACAGAAACCTTAAAGAAGATGTGGGTAACCCATTGTCCCCAGCACTGATATAACTTAACCAGTGTTAAAAAGGTAAAACATGTTTGCAAAAGCTAATATGACAAAAAACTTTTTCAGCTATGGCTCCTCACATTGGGATGCACCTGGGATAATCAATAGTCACTATTTTTCTAGCACTACAATGCTAGAAAATGTGCAATTCTATTGATCTGCATTAGCTACAATCAATCTACTTGTATTGATAGGTTGAAATTATGTTATCCAGAGTATCTTTCTATATTTTATATGCTGTTTTGGATGTTTGACAAGACTCATAGATTTTGAACTCCACAAGGAAAGTATTTTAAGTTTAAAATAAGTTTTATAGTGCAATGTTTATTTTTATTTAATGAATGAAGGCACTATTGATTATGTGTACTACTGCATATGTGGTCACTCAGCTGGCATCAGCACCTTAATCCTAAATGAAAGATATGCAACCAGATGGAAAACATAATTAAATCCCAAAATTCTTCTGGATTCTAAATCTCTGCTTAGCTGCCAACAATGTGTGGTGATAGTTGTTCTATGAGCATATTGCACTGCACCAACATTCAACCGTACCATACGGCCAAGATTACAACTGTATGGAGTTGTAAACACACATACATTTTCATCCTTGCTTTCTAACATAAGAAAAAAAACTGACAACGTATTATGTTATTTTGTATTTTATTATTTGAATGCAACATTCCTTTTTACTACATTATGTTTGGTTCTCTGAATACTACCTGGAGCAAAGGAATCTGTTTAATCTTATCGCATGCTGGGTAGGTAATGAATTGAAGACAAACACAATTGCTACCATATCTGTTGTATTCAGTTAGATCAACTGGACTTTAAGTTTAGTTCATGAAGACATTTCGCTAGTCATCCGACTGGCGTTCTCAATTCAGAATAACTTGTACTAGAATCTGTTGGCAATAAATACCCTGGAAAGTCCCAATTAGCATATAACAGCAAGGCATTAGGGACCTTCTGAATGTGCTGACTTCTGACCCAAGGAACCTTTATTGCCTGCACCTTAGGAAAAGCATACCTTTGAAGATCATAATGTCAGCATCTTGGCAAAGGAACAGGATTGGTCAAGAGATGTCAAGGAGGCCATTAAATCAAAATAAAGAAACAAAGCCTGATTAGAGGTAGGGGGGGTTCGACAGCAAATACCTGCCATGATAATGCTGCTTTAACGCCTTACCTGGGCAGTTTCAATAACACCTCATAGCCGCAATGCAATCACATCTTGCATTCAGAAAGTCCCTAAGTCTTGTGTTATATGCTAATTGTGACTTGCCAATGAACTTATTAGCAACAGATTCTTGTACAAGTCATTCTGAATTGAGAAAGCCAGTCAGATGACAAGCGAAACACCTTCAAGAACTAACTTAAGTCAGTTGATCCAACTGAATACAAAAGATATACCATGACCTGGATGAATGAGAATCTGTAGGGGTGTTTGTAGTGTATAGGGTAGTTAAATGTAATTCAGTTTTAGAATCCAATACATAAATCATATTACAATAATACTTATGGGAGGGGCAGGGGAATGGGGGCAACCACATTTTGTTCATCAATGTGGACTGCTATGGAGTGCTGCTAATGGTGCCATAAACTCACCATTTAAGATGTAAAATATCAGGATATTCTGATACGTATATTTGGTTTGTGTATGTCCGATCATCAGATTGTTGGACAATCTTTTTATATTGGACCAAATGAAAAAATTACCGATTGTATGATCAGGATGGTGCATGTGTGGGCATGTGTGGGCCCCATAAGACAGACAGGCAACCTACAAACAACAGAAACCTCTCTCCAAGGGCTTTCATATGGACAATGTACAGATGCAGTATTGGTTTGTCCACCCATGAAGTGAGGCCAGCTCTAGGCCACTCGAGCCCTATGTGTTACAATCTTACTATAAGTAGGAGACCTACTTGTAAAAGTAGGGTCGGGTGGAAATCCGCCGGCCCTCGTCGCATGAGATATAATTTGCAAAGCTTTGGCAGACAAGCGCTTCTTATAGTTTAATTGAAGGCTGCTTACCTGCTTTCAAAAGGGGCCCGGGTGCATCCAAGCCTCAGGCCCCTTGCTTGGCATAAATGCATAGACCTCCCAGAAGATCCAAACAGATCAATCGGAGCCGTGCAACTTGGATGACACAACAGTAACTCCTATAAAAAAGTTTGATCTGTTTGGATTTCTGGGAGGACGATGAAGCAGCCATTCTGGATCCAGAAGGATGGATCCTCAAGAGGACAAGGAAAAAGCAGAGACCGGATGACACACAGACAGCTCCTACTTTGGAAAGGCACTGCAGGACAACCAGAAGGAGCTGGGGGTAAATTCAAGCCCCTCCATTCCCCTTATTATTTTAGTTGCCCTTCTCTGAACTGCCTCAATTTCCAAGATGTCCCTTTTGTATATGGGATTCCAAAACTGCACCACATATTCCAAATGAGGCCTTACCAGTGCCTTGTAAAGAGGGAGGATAATATTTTTCTCTCTTGAATCTATTCCCCTTTTATACAAGACAATATCTTGCTAGCTCTAGCCGTTGCTACCTGGCATTGTTTGCTATGGCTAAGTCTGTTATCTACCAGAACCCCCAAATCTTTTTCCATTACAGATGCACTTAACACAGAGTTATTTATGGTGTAGGTGGCACAGGGATTATTAAATCCCAAATGCATCACCTTACATTTATCAACATTGAATCTCATCTGCCATTCTACTTCCCATTTTGATAATCTATCTAGGTCTGCTTGCAGCACTTGCACATCATTGGAAGTTTCCAAAGCTCTGCATAGTTTAGTGTCATCAGCAAATACTGAGACCTTGCTCTCAATGCCCTCTTCTAAGTCATTTATAAACAGATTAAACAGAAGCGGCCCCAGTACAGAACCCTGAGGCACTCTGCTTAGAACTTTAGCCCACATAGATGTAGCTCCATTAACCACCACTCTCTGTTTGCAGTCCAATAACCAGTTCTCTATCCATGAACAAATGTTTTCTTCAAGGCCAACAGTCCTCAGTTTATACATTAGTCGCTTATGTGGCACAGTATCAAAAGCTTTTGCAAAATCCAAATATACCACATCCACTGCTGTGCCTGAATCTAGCTTCTTACTCACTTCCTCATAAAAAACAATTAAATTTGTCTGGCATGATCTATTTCTCATAAATCCCTGCTGACTACTACTAATAAGATGATCTCTGGAAACAAAGTCAAGGATATGATCCCTTAACAAGGTTTCCATCACCTTCCCTACCACTGATGTTAGGCTGACAGGGTCTATAGTTTCCAGGCTGGGAACGACACCTTTTTTGAATATTGGTATTACATTGGCTTTTCCAATCCAGCGGCACATCCCCAGACAAAAGCGAATCTGAAAAGATGAGAAACAGTGGTCTAGATAGAACTGAACTAAGCTCCTTTAAAATCGAGGATGCAATCCAGTGGGTCCTGGCGCTTTATTGATATAACCTTGTCAATTGTTTTGCTTGGTATTCTAGTGTTTCCATATTAATGCTTTCCTGTGCAACTCAAGTCTTGCTTGCTGATACAAAAAAATGGCATTTTTATGAACATTTTGTTCATTTTAAACACCACGTTGCAAATTAATTTTACAGAAACCTTAAAGAAGATGTGGGTAACCCATTGTCCCCAGCACTGATATAACTTACAGTGTTAAAAAGGTTAAAAAGTTGAGTTGCCCTTCTCTGAACTGCCTCAATTTCCAAGATGTCCCTTTGTATATGGGATTCCAAAAAGCCACCACAATTCCAAATGAGGCCTACCAGTGCTTAAAGAGGGAGGATAATATTTTTCTTGAACTATTCCCCTTTTATACAAGACAATATCTTGCTAGCTTAGCCGTTGCTACCTGGCATTGTTTGCTATGGCTAAGTCTGTTATACCAGAACCCCCAAATCTTTTTCCATTACAGATGCACTAACACAGAGTATTTATGGTGTAGGTGGCACAGGGATTATTAAATCCCAAATGCATCACCTTACATTTATCAACATTGAATCTCATCTGCCATTCTACTTCCCATTTTGATAATCTATCTAGGTTGCTTGCAGCACTTGCACATCATTGGAAGTTTCCAAAGCTCTGCAAGTTTAGTGTCATCAGCAAATACTGAGACCTTGCTTCAATGCCCTCTTCTAAGTCATTTATAAACAATTAAACAGAAGCGGCCCCAGTACAGAACCCTGAGGCACTCTGCTTAGAACTTTAGCCACATAGATGTAGCTCACATAACCACCACTCTCTGTTTGCAGTCCAATAACCAGTTCTATATGAACAAATGTTTTCTTCAAGGCCAACAGTCCTCGATTTATACATTAGTCGCTTATGTGGCACAGTATCAAAAGCTTTTGCAAAATCCAAATATACCACATCCACTGCTGTGCCTGAATCTAGCTTCTACTCACTTCCTCATAAAAAACAATTAAATTTGTCTGGCATGATCTATTTCTCATAAATCCTGCTGACTACTACTAATAAGATGATCTCTGGAAACAAAGTCAAGGATATGATCCCTTAACAAGGTTTCCATCACCTTCCCTACCACTGATGTTAGGCTTACAGGTCTATAGTTTCCAGGCTGTGAACGACTACCTTTTTTGAATATTGGTATTACATTGGCTTTTTTCCAATCCAGCGGCACATCCCCAGACAAAAGCGAATCTGAAAAGATGAGAAACAGTGGTCTAGATAGAACTGAACTAAGCTCCTTTAAAATCTGAGGATGCAATCCATGTGGTCCTGGCGCTTTATTGATATTAACCTTGTCTAATTGTTTTGCTTGGTATGTCTAGTGTTTCCATATTAATGCTTTCCTGTGCAACTCAAGTCTTGCTTGCTGATACAACAAAAAATGGCATTTTTATGAACATTTTGTTCATTTATAACACCACTGTGCAAATTAATTTTACAGAAACCTTAGAGAAGATGTGGGTAACCCATTGTCCCCAGCACTGATATAACTTAACCAGTGTTAAAAAGGTAAAACATGTTTGCAAAAGCTAATATGACAAAAATACTTTTCAGCTATGGCTCCTCACATTTGGGATGCACCTGGGATAATCAATAGTCACTATTTTTCTAGCACTACAATGCTAGAAAATGTGCAATTCTATTGATTCTGCATTAGCTACAATCAATCTACTTGTACTGTAGGTTGAAATTATGTTATCCAGAGTATCTTTCTATATTTTATATGCTGTTTTGGATGTTTGACAAGACTCATAGATTTTTGAACTCCACAAAGGAAAGTATTTTAAGTTTTAAAATAAGTTTTTAAGTGCAATGTTTTATTTTTATTATAATGATAATGAGGCACTATTGATTATGTGTACTACTGCATATGTGGTCACATCAGCTGGCATCAGCACCTTAATCCTAAATGAAAGATATGCAACCAGATGGAAAACATAATTAAATCCCAAAATTCTTCTGGATTCTAAATCTCTTGCTTAGCTGCCAACAATGTGTGGTGATAGTTGTTCTATGAGCATATTGCACTGCACCAAACATTCACACCGTACCATACGGCCAAGATTACAACTGTATGGAGTTGTAAACACACATACATTTTCATCCTTGCTTTCTAACATAAGAAAAAAAACTTGACAACTGTATTATGTTATTTTGTATTTTATTATTTGAATGCAACATTCCTTTTTACTACATTATGTTTGGTTCTCTGAATACTACCTGGAGCAAAGGAATCTGTTTAATCTTATCGCATGCTGAGGTAGGTAATGAATTGAAGACAAACACAATTGCTACCATATCTGTTGTATTCAGTTAGATCAACTGGACTTTAAGTTTAGTTCATGAAGACATTTCGCTAGTCATCCGACTGGCGTTCTCAATTCAGAATAACTTGTACTAGAATCTGTTGGCAATAAATACCCTGGAAAGTCCCAATTAGCATATAACAGCAAGGCATTAGGGACCTTCTGAATGTGGCTGACTTCTGACCCAAGGAACCTTTATTGCCTGCACCTTAGGAAAAAGGACATACCTTTGAAGATCATAATGTCAGCATCTTGGCAAAGGAACAGGATTGGCTCAAGAGAGGTGTCAAGGAGGCCATTTAAATCAAAATAAAGAAACAAAGCCTGATTAGAGGTAGGGGGGGTTCGACAGCAAATACCTGCCATGTATAATGCTGCTTTAACGCCTTACCCTGGGCAGTTTCAATAACACCTCATAGCCGCAATGCAATCACATCTTGCATTCAGAAAGTCCCTAAGTTCTTGCTGTTATATGCTAATTGTGACTTGCCAATGAACTTATTAGCAACAGATTCTTGTACAAGTCATTCTGAATTGAGAAAGCCAGTCAGATGACAAGCGAAACACCTTCAAGAACTAAACTTTAAGTCCAGTTGATCCAACTGAATACAAAAGATATACCATGACCTGGATGAATGAGAATCTTGTAGGGGTGTTTGTAGTGTATAGGGTAGTTAAATGTAATTCAGTTTTAGAATCCAATTTACATAAATCATATACAATAATACATTATGGGAGGGTGCAGGGGAATGGGGGCAACCACATTTTGTTCATCAATGTGGACTGCTATGGAGTGCTGCTAATGGTGCCCATAAACTCACCATTTAAGATTGTAAAATATCAGGATATTCTGATATCGTATATTTGGTTTGTGTATGTCCGATCATCAGATTGTTGGACAATTCTTTTTATATTGGACCAAATGAAAACATTACCGATTGTATGATCAGGATTGGTGCATGTGTGGGCATGTGTGGGCCCCATAAGACAGACAGGCAACCTACAAACAACAGAAACCTCTCTCCAAGGGCTATTCATATGGACAATGTACAGATGCAGTATTGGTTTGTCCACCCATGAATGTGAGGCCAGCTCTAGGCCACTCGAGCCCTATGTGTTACAATCTTACTATAAGTAGGAGACCTACTTGTAAAAGTAGGGTCGGGTGGAAATCCGCCGGCCCTCGTCGCATGAGATATAATTTGCAAAGCTTTGGCAGACAAGCGCTTCTTATACCTCCCAGAAGATCCAAACAGATCAATCGGAGCCGTGCAACTTGGATGACACAACAGTAACTCCTATAAAAAAGTTTGATCTGTTTGGATCTTCTGGGAGGACGATGAAGCAGCCATTCTGGTTGATCTGTTTGGATCTTCTGGGAGGACGATGAAGCAGCCATTCTGGATCCAGAAGGATGGATCCTCAATGAGGCAATATTTAACTAGTGCCCCGGCATTTTATAAATAATAAAGTCCTCAATGAGGACAAGGAAAAAGCAGAGACCGGATGACACACAGACAGCTCCTACTTTGGAAAGGCACTGCAGGACAACCAGAAGGAGCTGAGGGGTAAGGTAAGGATTGCTGAGGGGTAAGGTAAGGATTTCTTTACACTACACAGTGGTGCCAGCATTGGGGCAAATTATTAAAGGGCATGTCCACTCCCCCAAAACTAAAATTTAATCCACTCCTGGCACCAGCATGTCCACTCCCCCAAAACTAAAATTTAATCCACTCCTGGCACCACTGTGTAGTGTTAAAAAATCCTTACATTACATCCCCGCTACTTATGGTTCTCCTGCAGTGCCTGTTCAAAGTCCCAGAAAATGAAGTGTAGGAGCTGTCCTGCAGTGCCTGTTCAAAGTCCCAGAAAATGAAGTGTAGGAGCTGTCTGTGAGTCATCATCCGGTGCCTGCTTCTTCCTTGTCTTCAATGAGTCTGTGAGTCATCATCCGGTGCCTGCTTCTTCCTTGTCTTCAATGAGCACTTGATTATTCAAAAAATGCCGGGGCACTAGTTAAATATTGAAGTCAAATTAACCCACAGTGGGGAAAGGTGCATGTGGTTTTCATATTATCACATAAGCACACCAATGAGAAAAAGGTAAACCCAGCACACTTCATAGGATAAAATTCCCTTTATTTAATTCAGTATGGGAAATCATGGAAAAGTGCAATATATATAGCAGCCAAACAAAAGCATACAACCAGCATGTGCCATGGGCAGGGGAGCCCTTACCCCTCCCTTTCTCCCACCTTCCAGATCCCTTAATGGCTGCCTCACCCCCTACTTATAAACTACTTTTCTGTAATGTACCCAAGGCCACCCCCAACCACTGTGTTACTTTGTTAAAACAAGTCCCAGGAATAGACCTACCTGATGGTGTTCCCTCGGCTCTCTGCATTGCTGTCAGACACATCTGTAATTGACTGACTCTCAGCCAATCACAGATGTGGCTAGCGGTCCGGCCCCCGTTTGCAACTTCTGACAAGCAGGGAGCATATAGCCGAGGGAACACACAGTGTTAAAGGAGAATTAAAGTCCCCAGACAACATTGTCCCAATAGACAGAGCACATTCAGAAACACACAACAATCTGTGTCTCATCTATCCCTTTGCTGTGGATGCTGGGTGATTTATGAAAATAACCTGTGAGTACAAGGGGTCAGCTCCCATAATTCACCTTATCTGGGAACACTCTGCTAAGTGTGCACAGTACACATTTACAAGAAACTGCAGTCTTGATCCTGGAAGGTGACAGCCAATCATGTTACCGCTCAGAGGTCCCTCTGACACAGAACTCAGATTTCAGTGCAGTTTTTTTTGTAAACACATTACAAATGCTCCTGTCCCTAACAATGATAAATTCCTTTGCTTTTCATACAAAAAAGAAAAGTAGTCTTTGCAGTGTATGTCTTTGGTAGCATGGATGAAAGAAACAGAAAATTTTACATTTTAGCAAAAAATAAAAGTATGGGGAATCGAACCAGCCACCTTCTACACAGTGTCTTTCTAAATACAAAGCTTTCAACCACTATGCCACAATTGCTAATAAGTAATTTTTTCATACATGTGGAGTCTTTATCTTTTGCTAGACACATAATAAAAACAAACACAAAGGGAACATGGGGAATGGAACCTGTGCCCAATAATCTATATTTTTTACTAACTCAGCACTTTAGCAGAACACACCACCAGTGAACTTGCAGTAGACACAATTATGCTTGTGAAGGTTCTCATTCATCCAGGTCATGGTATATCTGTTGTATATAAGTCCAGTTGATCTAATTGAATACAACAGATATAATAGACACAAGTACATCCCAGTAAATGTTAGTAAAATCAGTTCACTATTTTGTATTGCTACTGGAAGGATGTCAGCAATTCACGCTGGTTGGTAAATAAATAACAGGGTTGCTATATATCAAGTTTTTTTGTATGTAGAAACTTTATATTTTTCTAGAAACATGGAAACAAACAAAAAAAGCACTTAACTCAGGCAGTAGATTATGTTATATTGTTTCATAAGTAAACTCGGAGATTAGAACTTGTGACTTCTTGGTGTGTCTGTTCCTAAAAACACTGAATTTACATGGTGCGCCACCAGCAACTCAACCATGATCATAGGTACATGTAGAAACTTTATCTTTCGCTAGAAAGAGAAGCTAGAAATTACTCATTTCCCTGAAATCAACTGTTAGCATTTACAGTGATACAATACAAGTCAATATAAGGGAAAGAATACACGTTACTGCTTAATGGAATTGAGGTCTACTGTAATGGAGTTTATGGAGGGTTTATATACAATGCAGATGTCTTAGCTCCTGATACAAACTATCATAGATATACAATCTCCGCACAAACTTACTAATACTGACAATGATATGTTGACTGCTTCATCAAAACATAATCCTGTGGTGCATACTGAAACAGTTTTTACACTTCATCTGCTTCTTAGTAGCTGATTTTAGATTTGCTTCTTCCAACAAGATTCCAAGTGGTAACTAATGAGGTGCATGACAGATTGTAGAAAACAAATTGAAGAAGCTTGTAAAACCATGTCTACCTCCTGGGACAGCTCATACAGCTTGGATAACTTAAATGGAAAGTGTCTGCTGTTCTATGTGGCCTCTGCCAGAGCTGCCTGCTGATAAGTAGTAAAGATAGTTGCGAATGAGTAATGTTGCAGAAAAGAATACATTTAATTTAAAACAATCAAGATTTTCATGCAATGATAAATAAAAAAACAAAATTTTTTTTGTTTAAAGTACATACCATTGTGGACCCCATTAGAAATGGGTGGGCCCCAAGGGCCATAGAGTTCTAGCAGATGAGAATTTGATTGGTCCTGGGACAAGAATACCTCCTGTACCTCACAATTTTAGCCCCACATTTCATAATTAAAGGATAACTAAAGCCACAGAGCAACACTGAACCAGAAGGCAGAACACCTTGATATAAAACCAGTAATCTGTGTCTTACCACTCATTTTGATGCGGGCGCTGGGAAATTTACCTAAGTAACATATGGTTTGTGCTTTACTTCACGGCATTCTAGTATCACACAGTTTGGTCAACGACCATTATGTTCTGCACATGCTCAGTCCTGACAGAAACTTGTTATAGTTGGTTACACCCATTAATAATTTCTAGCCAATCCTTTTACAGGACAGACAAAGCAAGGAAGCATGGGATTGAGGTCAGGAGGTTTGGCCTGACACTGCACATATTTCATCCAGTTCTTAACAGGTTTACATTTACTTTAATACAATTTAATGAAGTGGTATTTTATAGCTTATTGGTGTTTAGGGGGTTGTTTTCAGTGTAAAAATTTGGGTTTAGTTCTCCTATAATCTTCTTGATGTACATTTCAAAAAATGGCTTGATAACTGCACAGATTTCGCTATGACTAGAAAGTTTTCAAATAATTGGAGTAAGACATAAAGCTTTTTGGTTATTAACACTTCCTTTCTCTGAAGAGCACAGTCACATCTTTTTTTTTCCTTTTTTCCTAATGATCACAGATACTGAATTCAATGTCATCACCTTGTGTCCAGTTCCAAAAAGCATAATGGTAGCATCTAGATTAGTTCTAATAAGGTTTTTATGGTCAGCAGTGCAATTTCATTATGTACTTAAATTCACCTTGGATATTTGGACTAGACACTTAAATGAATTTAAAAAGTGCACATAGATGCTATTTCTTTTCTTCACTCTTAATTAAACTGAGTACTTAAGCTTTTAAACACTGAGGTAGTACCGTATATACTTGAGTAGAAACCGACCCAAGTGTAAACCGAGGTAACTATTTTACCTGAAAAAAATTATCAAAAGTGATTGACTCGAGTACAAACCGAGGGTAAAAAATATGACCACTACTGCCTTCTGATTCTGTATTGTTTTGAGGCTTAAGTTGCCCTTTAAATGGGCAGCAGAATTCCAAAACATTAATAGCCAAATCCAGTATGGCTATTACTGTATGGGACTATTTTATGGGAATTCTGCTGTCCATTTAAAGAGCAACTAAAGCCTTAAAACAATACAGAATCAGAAGACATCAATAGATACCATCCTCTTTCTTATTCTGTATTGTTTTGAGGCTTTAGTTGCCCTTTAAATGGACAGCAAATTTCCCATACAGTAGTCCCATACAGTAATAGCCATACTGGTGCTAGGGTTCGACATGTGGTGGATCGTGTAGACAGATTATTGGGTGGGGCTGGGAGTGACCCAGCAGTCTTGGTTCACATTGGTGCCAATGACAAAGTTAGAGGTGGAGGTGAGGTCCTTAAAAATGATTTCCGAGAATTAGGGGCCAAGTTAAAAGCAAGGACCTCAAGGGTAGTGATTTCAGAAATACTACCGCAGCCACGTGCTACACCAGGGAGGCTGTGCTACACTCAGGAGTATAAATGTGTGGCTAAAAGAGTGGTGTAGGGAGATGGAGTTTGGGTTTTTAGAGAACTGGGCTGACTTTTCTGTTGGCTACAGGCTCTTTAGTAGAGATGGATTGCACCTCAATGGTGATGGTGCAGCTGTTTTGGGGGAGAAGATGGCTAGGGGGTTGGAGGAGATTTTAAACTAGGTATGGGGGGGAGGGTACGTTGAACACAGGGGTAGATAAAGAAGTTAGGAATCAGGGGGCTATTAACACAACGGAGGATGGAGAAGGGGGAGGGGGGAGCATAGAGGATAAGGAGGCATGTACGACCATGTATGGAAGTAAATCAATTGATAATCTAAAATGTATGTTTACAAATGCAAGAAGTCTGGATGAAAAAACCGGGGAACTTGAGCTTTAAAGGAAAGGTATGATGTAATTGGTATAGCAGAAACATGGCTTAATGATTCACACGACTGGACAGTAAATATTGAAGGATACTCCTTATTTAGACATGACAGAGTTAATAAGAAAGGAGGAGGAGTATGTATGTATGTTAAACAGGAATTGAAGCCAAATTTAAAAGATGGAATAGATGGGAGAGTAAACGATACGGCAGAAAAAATATGGGTGGAACTGTGTACAGGAAGCAAGAAGGTAGGTAAATTAATTGTTGGAGTATGTTATAAGCCGCCAAATGCCGGGGAGGAGGTGGAAATGAATCTCCATATGCAGTTGGTGAAGGCAGCTGGTATGGGGCATGTTCTGGTTATGGGGGATTTTAACTACCCTGACATAGATTGGAGTAAGGGAACTTCCAGCACCTCAAAAGGTATAAAGTTCTTAAATTTCCTATATGAGCATTTTCTTTCATAGATAGTTCCTACTAGACAGAATGCGTTGTTGGATCTGGTGATATCTAATAACCCTGAGCTCATTTTGGAGATGAAGGTAATGGGAAGCTTAGGGAATAGTGACCATGATATAGTGTCATTTAATATAGGTTGCAAAAAACTAAAGTGCACTAGGTTAACAAAAACTTTTAACTTTAGGAAAACTAATTTTATGCTGTTAAAGGAATTGCTCCTGCTCATAGACTGGGAGGAACTGTTTCTAGGTAAAGATACTAAGCAGATGGGGACCACTTTTAAAGGGATATTAAACTATTACATTTCTAAATCTGTACCTTTAGGTAACAAATGTAAAAAAATTAGGTCCACTCCTGCATGGCTTAATGCTCAGGTAAAAAGGGAAATGGAAAAAAAGAAAAAGGCATAGAACAGGCTTACAGGGAGTTCAAAAGCTGTAATAAAGAGTGCAAGAAAGCAATTAAACTAGCTAAAATAGAAAATGAAATACGGATTGCCGAACAAAGCAAGTCCAACCCCAAAATGTTTTTTAAGTATATAAATGGTAAAAAGATGAGGACTTAGAATGTGGGACCATTAAATAATGGAGCTGAGGTGGTTGTAGAGGATGCCGAACAGGCTAATCTGCTAAACTGTTTTTTTACATCGGTTTTTACTCTTGAGAATCCTTGTCCTTACAGCAGGGATTGTAATAATATGCAGGGAAGAAATTAAGAGTATTCACATTGGCTAACAGAGGATGTGGTACGGAAACAATAAGACAAAGTTAATATCAATAAAGCCCCAGGACCAGATGGATTGCATCCTCGGATTTTAAAAGAGCATAGTTCAGTTCTATCTAGACCACTGTTTCTCATCTTTTCAGATTCGCTTTGGTCTGGGGATGTGCCGCTGGATTGGAAAAAAGCCAATGTAATACCAATATTCAAAAAAGGTAGTCGTTCACAGCCTGGAAACTATAGACCTGTAAGCCTAACATCAGTGGTAGGGAAGGTGATGGAAACCTTGTTAAGGGATCATATCCTTGACTTTGTTTCCAGGGATCATCTTATTAGTAGTAGTCAGCATGGATTTATGAGAAATAGATCTTTCCAGACAAATTTAATTGGTTTTTATGAAGAAGTGAGTAAGAAGTTAGATTCAGGCACAGCAATGGATGTGGCATATTTGGATTTTGCAAAAGCTTTTGATACTGTGCCACATAGGCGACTAATGTATAAACTGAGGACTGTTGGCCTTGAAGAAAACATTTGTTCATGGATAGAGAACTGGTTATTGGACCGCAAACAGAGAGTGGTGGTTAATGGAGCTACATCTATGTGGGCTAAAGTTCTAAGCGGAGTTCCTCAGGGTTCTGTACTGGGGCCGCTTCTGTTTAATCTGTTTATAAATGACTTAGAAGGGGGCATTGAGAGCAAGGTCTCAGTGATTGCTGATGACACTAAACTATGCAGAACTTTGGAAACTTCCAATGATGTGCAAGTGCTGCAAGCTGACCTAGATAGATTATCAAAATGGGCAGCAGTATGGCAGATGAGATTTAATGTTGATAAATGTAAGGTGATGTATTTGGAATTTAATAATCCCTGTGCCACCTACACCATAAATAACTGTGTTAAGTGCATCTGTAATGGAAAAAGATTTGGGGGTTCTGGTTGATAACAGACTTAGCTATAGCAAACAATGCCAGGTAACAACGGCTAGAGATAGCGAGATATTGTCTTGTATAAAAAGGAAAAAAGATTCAAGAGAGAAAAATATTATTCTCCCTCTTTACAAGGCACTGGTAAGGCCTCATTTGGAATATGCGGTGCAGTTTTAGAATCCCATATACAAAAGGGACATCTTGGAAATTGAGGCAGTTCAGAGAAGGGCAACTAAAATAATAAGGGGAATGGAGGGGCAGATTAGGGAAGTTAGAGCTGTTTACATTGGAGATGCGACGTTTGCGTGGGGACATGATAACCTTATACAAATATATTAATGGCCCATACAATGAACTCTCTGGTGCTAATTGTTTGCTAATAGGTCATATCAGAGGACTCGTCGACATCCTTTAAGGTTGGAAGAAAAGAAGTTTCATCTTCAGGTTAGGAAAGGTTTTTTTACAGTGAGAACGGTGAAACTATGGAACTGTCTTCCAGCAGATGTGGTAATGGCAAGTTCATTGAATAGCTTTAAAAAAGGCCTGGATAAGTTTCTAAAACTAAAACATATTGAGAATTACTGGTATTAATGAATATAGATCTGGTTGATCCAGGGATACTTTCAGATTGCCGTTTGGAGTCAGGAAGGAATTTCCCCCCCCTTTTTAGCTGTTTTTTTTTTTGCCTTCCTCTGGATCAACTGTTAGGTAGGGTTAAAAAAAAATAGGGTGAATAGGTTGGACTTGATGGATGTATGTCTTTTTTCAACCTTAATTACTATGTTACTATGTTACTATAGATTAGGCTATTACTGTATGATAATTCTGCTATCAATTTAAAAGACAACCTTGGCACTCCAGATATTTGGTAACACTACAACTCCCAGCATGCTTTAGTAGTTTCCAAACATCGGCACCCTCCCCCTCCCCCCCAGTTCAGTGGACTTACTAGTAAGTGGGTACCTTCTGTGGGTATTCTTCTGTACGGTTTATTAACCCTCTGTGCAATTCAGTCACTTACTTTGAAAATCCGGCCCCACTCGCTCGCTCCCTCGCTGCCTGTACTAATGCGCCGGCCAACATCACTATTTGGCACCAGGCAGTGACATGAGCCGGAGCATCAGTACAGGCAGTGGGGGAACGATCGAGTGGGGCCTGATTTCCAAAGTAAGTCACTGACTCGAGTATAAACCGAGGTTGGGTTTTCAGGTTGATTTTACAGCCTGAAAACCTCAGTTTATACTCAAGAATATACGGTAGGTATCTGAGATCAAAGTCATTTTTTTTCTCCATTTTTTATTGCAAAAAGTAATTCTTTTCATTAGTGGTGCTTGTTGTCTGAATTATTGCATTTATAGGACATACCATTACCTTTACAGCATAAAATATTATTTTTAGTGTGGACATATATTTGTTTTTTCTTCTTCCCGTTACCTGCATTTTGTTAATAACAAATCTTTAAAAATATTGAATTGCTACTGAGCGAACCTAATATATCTTTATTTTGATTATCCTTTCCAATACAGGTGCCTTATTTGAATTTGCTTTAGTATTTTCTTCTTTTTTTTTATGTTATCTACCCTTCATATAAGTGTATGATTTGGATGAGCTGAACATGTAGGCAGTGAATTATTGAATTGGCCAATAAGGGCCTTTGCAATTTGGTACAGTTGCACCAAATCAAGTCCAGCAAATAGTAGGTGTTTGTCAGTAATCTCTGTTCCTCCTTACTATTTCTCCACTCCTGCTCCGTTCCTTCCTCGTCCACCTCGCCTTGCGCCCCTTCAGGCTGACTTCAGGCTTCTTTGTCCGTATGACTCTTTTGGTTTGTTTCTTTCTTCAGTCGCTTTGTATTTTTGCCTGATTTTGGAGGGAAATTTGAATATCTTCTGCCTACCTTATTTCATTTTCTCTGCTTTTCTGATTTGGTCTGCCTTTTTACTTTTCTGTTTCCTCCTGTTCAGTTGCCTATTATCGCTTGTGGTTCACCCCTGCTTGTAGTGTGTTTACTGGTTTGCTTTTCCAGTTCTTAACTCCGGCTTATACCCTGACTCTGACTGTTTGCTGCCTGTCTAGACCTCTGCTCCTTTTCCAACTATGCCTATTCCTCATCCCTGATTCCTCCCTTGGCTGACTGATTTCTGCGTTTGACCTACCCAGTTGGTTCAGCTTTGTCTTCTTGAGTATCCCTGGCCTCAGCACAGATAGAATAATTTCCCATGCACATCCAAAAGCAAGGGTGCAGACCCTTCCAAACCTTACCTCAAAGGGTTAATAGTATACAGCTTAGGAAAAATATCTAAGGTCGCACACCAAAGGCGTAAAGTACAATGTCTTTATTGAACCATCAAACAAACAATGTTTCAGGGGTGGAACCTCCTGAAACGTTGTTTATTTGATGGTTTCCATATTTTTCTTCAGCACAGATACCCTGCGCTATATGTCCTGGAGGCAACCGTTCCCTGTGAAGTGTGTCAAGTGTCCTGGAAAATGGGGTCTTGACTATAGAAGAGTTGAGGAGATTGGGGCATCTATGCTGAAGGGATACTCTAGGATTCCAGAAAATTACAGAGTTACAATTTTATCTGTAATTCCTAAATTTTGAATATCCATAAAAGGCCAATTTTACTCCCCTTCCCCTTTCTCCTCTTTTTCCACCCATTAATAGTACCCAGGATGAGGACCTAGACTGCTCAGTCCTAGCCCTTGGGTACTTTAAAGACCAGCTGTCATACTTACATGGATAATCACTGATGGTAACAGAGGGACAGAAAGGCGAGGGAAACTTAATGTTAGAATTCCAGCTCATCTGTAAAGGACCCATAAGGATTTAGTGGTTTATATCCTCACCCTGGGTACTGTTTAGGTGTGGAGCAGAGGATTGTCCTTTGAAATTTGCCATGTGATTCTGTACTATTTTAGTTAGATCTAGGCCTATACAGCTCTTGATTTCTGGTTGTAATCTGCAATCTTATGAAGATCCTCTTTATCTAAAGATAATAACAAAGCATTAAGACATAATTGACAAAAACATAACATTTTAGAAAAGAACCGTAACCTTAATATATTTCTACAGCTTATTTTTTAACTAGATTGATGGTGAATTCTGAGAACAATAAACATAAAAACATGAAAGAAGTTCTAAATTCTGTAGTCTTCCTGCGGTGAGATATTGGATTCATTTGTCAGGCTTGGATGACAGAAAAAAAAGCATCACCACATTTGTCCAAATTGCCTTATTTAATTAATCGTGTCATTCCCACAATATACTGGTACAACATCTCCTTAGAGAACATGATCAGAATGATGGATAAGACCCATTCCAGTGATCAAAATGTTGGTGTTCTTCAGCATCTTAATTAATTACGGGGCTAATTAAGAGAGGATATTACAGATTTTTATTAAATTTAAAAAACTGTAGCTTAGAGAATTGCTCAGGGTTTTTGCTACTGCAGTACAATAATTCTCATTAGGAGCATCCTATTGTGTTTGAATAGAAGAGGTTATTATTGTAAACAGAATGGGGGAAATTAAATTCATTATGGTCTCTAGAGTACCTTTTCCCATTGAAAACAGTATTAAAATTAGAACAGGATTTTATTTTGTGACTGTAATTTTCCTCGTTTTGAGAAACTATTGTGTTATGAGTATCAGAGGTTATTCAAGACTTTTTGTTGCTAGCAAAAAAACAAAACAGGAACATTAAATTCATTATGGGCTCAAGAGTATTTGTTTAGCATGGGAAATGGTTCTGTAAACATTACTATTTGAATCTATTTTAAAGGGCATGTCCGCCCCCAAAACTAAAATTTAATCTACTACTGGCCCCAGTGTGAGGTTTAAAAAAAATCCATAGCTTTCTCCTGGTCTCCTTATGGTTCTCCTGCAATGGCTGCCCAAAGTCCAGAAAACTGAAAAGAAGGAGGTGTCTTCCTGCAAAAATGTTTGCTTCCTCCTTGTCCTCTGAGAGGACAGTGGCATGCGTGGTGGAGGCCTTTCCCCCCACCCTCCAGATCCTCCCATGCCTGTCCTTTCACCAAGCATTACCGGTAATTCCATTTTACATATTGTAGCTCCGTAATAAAACCAAAATAAACCAAACCGTAATAATTTACAACCCAATTTACTTGAGATGAAAGCTGTAACAACTGATCTAAATTAATTTATAATAAACAATACATTTTAGTGATTAGCGAGGGTAAAAATCCATATGTGTTTGGGTACATGGGATTTTTGTTTATTGTGGAATAATAATTTTTTTTGGATTTTTGATAAATAAAAAAACAAACAAATAAAAATTATTGTACAGAAAATATGTCCTTTACATCATACAATTATAGTGGATGAAAAATGTCCATACTGAATTGAGTATATTTATTACTTATTACTTTAACTACAATACAAATACCACTGTTCATTTTTCAATTAATTTCTTTATGGAGACTCTCCAAATCCTTTGCTGATATTGTTGAGGTGTTTTTGTTTCAAGATGATAAACAATGCTTGACTGTGTGCTTTTCATCTAATGCTT
Organism: Hymenochirus boettgeri; assembly: GCA_019447015.1. NCBI lineage: Eukaryota > Metazoa > Chordata > Amphibia > Anura > Pipidae > Hymenochirus > Hymenochirus boettgeri. The sequence continues at coordinate 77,099,133 of CM033475.1, forward strand.
CCAATCATTTATTCTCTGTCACTGTTCAAGTACTAGTGACCTGTGTTTAGAAAATTTACTAGACTTTCTGTGCTTGGAGGATGTGTAACCCAAGGGGAACCACGTGTAACGGTGGATAAGGGGTATTTGACTTTGCAGCTTGTGATGTTTAGTAGAAGAATCAATGTAGTAGCCTGTGGTATATTTCTAAAACAACTTTGTGGACACTGGGATAATACATATAATACAATGTAAAGAGAAGACTAAATTCCAAAACCTTATGGTTCTCCTGCAGTGCTTTTCCAAAGTCCAGGAAACTGAAGAGTATGAGGTGTCTTCATGTATGAAAGGTTTCTGCCTCCTCCTTGTCCTCTGTGAGGACAGCGGCAAGCACAGGGGAGCCCATCCTCCCCCTCCCTCCCACCCTCCTGATCGCTCCATGGCTGCTGGGATTGGATGTAGGGCATCCAATCCCAACCGCTATGTTAGATTGCTAAAAAAATAATCTAAACTATACTTACAGACCTTCGCTCCTGCAGCATTCTCTATTGCCGGCAGCTTTGTCTCTGATTGGCTGCCTCTCAGCCAATCACAGCGCGGCTGCTGGTCCGGCCCCTGTTAGAAAGTTCCTGCAAACAGAGGGCTGGATCAGAGTGCAGAGCGCAGGAGCGAGGGGCAGTAAGTATAGTTCTGCTTCTTTTTTTAGCAATCCAACAGTGGTTGGGGGTCGGAAGGAATGCCCTACATTATATTAAGAAATTATTTGGAGGGTGAAGATACCTTTTAAAAGTATAATTTTGCATGTAAAGAATGATAATATCATGATCAGTCTTTTTCTGTTTGTAGTGCTAATCACAAGGTGGCCTCTCTTACCTTCTCTCACCTTCTTAAGGAACACTGATCTTCAGCATTCCCTTATCAGTTAATTCTTTGTTTCAGCAAGTGCAGCAACTGTATTCAGTCCAAACTTGCTGGTATTTACATTAAGACGCTAATGAATATGTAAATATACACAGGTATGTAACGTTTCCCTCTGTCCTGCACATATAAGAAAATACTTTAGAAAGTATCTGAAGAATGCAAGAATGTGGGCAGGGTGGTGGAGTTTGTGAGAGGTGCTTTGGAATTAACAACTAGCTATCCAGCATTAGTGGAAAGTTAAAGATTGCTATAAAATAAGCAGTGGGTAGATGGCTCTGTCTGAAAAAGAATATAAACAACATTTGAATGAATGTACTGGTTATTGCAGCGTTACTAGTAGAGACATATTAAATGTTTGCAAGCATGGCAGCTACAGAAAACAACTATGTAAATACATACAGTTTTTTGTACAGTGTAACCCACACCAATAATAAAGAATGTTTTGCCTATTTAATGAATAGATTACTTTATTTTTAAAAGTGCATGTCAACCCGCAAAACTGAAATATAACCCTATACTGGCCACACTCTGTCGTTTAAAGGGCAAGTCCAGTCCTGAAATGAAAACTTACATACAGGTAAATCACCCCCCAAAACCCTAAACTGTAATAGTTTGAAATCTGAAATATATAAGTCTAACCTAAAATCTTGCACAATGTCCTGCTGCCCCTGTTTCTGCTTCCTGGTTCTTCCAGTTAGCAACTGTCAGTTATGAATTTGACAGTTGACATCACAGCCAATGACGGAATGTTAATACCCTATCTGCCTCATTTGAGCATGCTTAGGCTCAGTACAGGCTCAGTACAGGTTTCTAAATTGCTCAGTTTCCATGAGGCATCCAGAAGCATAGCAGGCATACAGTAATGGATTCATAGGACAAACTATGATATATCAACATATTTTAAAGAGGCCATTCTTTCTAAAAGATGTTCTTATGAGGGTGGAGTTGTCTCCAAATGGTTCTCCTGCTGTGCCTTTTCAAAGTCCAGGAAACTGCAGAGTAGATGCTGTCAGTGAGTGATCCGGTGCCTGTTTCTGCCTCAACCTCATCAAGGTCAGAGGCATGCACAGGGTAGCCCCCCCATCCCTCCCACCATTCGGATCCATCCTCTGCGGCCGTGGCACCTAGTGTGAATCCCTCTTCACATAAGGTAAGTAACAGCTGCCCACCCCCAACCACCATAATATTTCTAAAAAAATGCTTTCATTGTTACTTACAGAGCCTTCTCTCCTGTGGCGTCTTCGATTATGTCAGCCGCGTTTGTGATTGGCCACGTCTTAGCGAATGACAGACGCGGATGGTGGACCAGCCCCTGTTTGTAACTTCCGCAAGCAGGGAGCTCTATAGGAGACGTTGCAGGAGAGAAGGGGCTGTAAATAAAGATCTGAGCATATTTTAAAAAATATATTATGGCGGTTGGGTGTGGGCAGCTGCTACCTACCTTATATCAAAAGATGATTTCCAGGGTCGCCATGCCCTTTAAGAAAAACTTGATAAAACGACAACTTTACAATTGGCGGTTTACAGATAATTTTGTAGTGTGGGGAAAGCGGAAACTAGTAATTAAATTGCAACAGATATTTTGCTAAGTTGTCAAGCACAGAACTAAGCAGAACTGTTGACCTTGAATCATAGTTGGATTGCATCATGTTGGCAAAGTCTGGACCTACAATGAATTTAAAGAGTTTATATTAGAGTTTGTGGAGTTTTGTGTCTGTTTGTCGAACAGCCTCAAAGGTAGCCTGTGGTCAAAGACATGTCTTGGTTTGTTAAACGCATTTATTTAATGAACCTGGCACATTCACAAAAGCTAAAATTCAATAAATTCATATGAGATTCCAATTTCAATTATTAATATGAACATCATAAAGCTAGATTATGGATTCTTAATGCTTTGGTAATGAAAAAAGTTTCATTAAATACATTTTCCAATTTGTTTCCAGTATGTGACATTAGCACATTTGAATGAACGGAGTTGAAAAGGAATATGTTTGTCACATTTTATCCATTTGTTTCAGTAGCAAATCAATGTATCCATAAAGGTCAGGAACACCCTGATTCTTTTTGACTGGTCCAACTGACTATTCTATTGAACAATGTGATCTCATTGGGTATAAAACTAAAGAAGTGTCCACTTTGTTTTATTGAAAGTCAGGCACCTTAATACCTTATAATATTAAATATATTTTTAAAATACGTTCAGAAAGTCATTACATGTGTCTGGGCAGATGCCATGTGGTTATGTAAATTAATTGGTGAGCTGCATTTTTCATTACCTTTATATTTATTGTTTTGGTTTATTTTTAAAAGATCACTGAAAGATGTTCAGGGCTATGTACTGAGTGTCGCTATCGCTCTCTATTGCCCCCTTTAGGCAATGCACCAAGCTGATAGTGGCTCTCAGTTCATTGTGACTGGAGTTTGCCTTTTGCGAATCTTTAACGACTGCTATCTGCTGGTGTTAGAGATTACGTCTTAAAGAGCCGTTAACGGCTCAGTGCATTAGTTGCGGCAGTTGCGCGACCCAAATTTTTGTACACTGGTTAATGTGACTTTAATACACAAATAGCCGATAAAGGCTCTTGGTACATAGCCCTGGTAGTGCTTTGGTATATTTTGTTGTAGCATATAGCCGAGGGAACACACAGTGTTAAAGGAGAATTAAAGTCCCCAGACAACATTGTCCCAATAGACAGAGCACATTCAGAAACACACAACAATCTGTGTCTCATCTATCCCTTTGCTGTGGATGCTGGGTGATTTATGAAAATAACCTGTGAGTACAAGGGATCAGCTCCCATAATTCACCTTATCTGGGAACACGCTGCTAAGTGTGCACAGTACACATTTACAGGAAACTGCAGTCTTGGTCCTGGAAGGTGACAGCCAATCATGTTACCGCTCAGAGGTCCCTCTGACACAGAACTCAGATTTCAGTGCAGTTTTTTTTGTAAACACATTACAAATGCTCCTGTCCCTAACAATGATAAATTCCTTTGCTTTTCATACAAAAAAGAAAAGTAGTCTTTGCAGTGTATGTCTTTGGTAGCATGGATGAAAGAAACAGAAAATTTTACATTTTAGCAAAAAATAAAAGTATGGGGAATCGAACCAGCCACCTTCTACACAGTGTCTTTCTAAATACAAAGCTTTCAACCACTATGCCACAATTGCTAATAAGTAATTTTTTCATACATGTGGAGTCTTTATCTTTTGCTAGACACATAATAAAAACAAACACAAAGGGAACATGGGGAATGGAACCTGTGCCCAATAATCTATATTTTTTACTAACTCAGCACTTTAGCAGAACACACCACCAGTGAACTTGCAGTAGACACAATTATGCTTGTGAAGGTTCTCATTCATCCAGGTCATGGTATATCTGTTGTATATAAGTCCAGTTGATCTAATTGAATACAACAGATATAATAGACACAAGTACATCCCAGTAAATATTAGTAAAATCAGTTCACTATTTTGTATTGCTACTGGAAGGATGTCAGCAATTCACGCTGGTTGGTAAATAAATAACAGAGTTGCTATATATCAAGTTTGTTTGTATGTAGAAACTTTATATTTTTCTAGAAACATGGAAACAAACAAAAAAAAGCACTAAACTCAGGCAGTAGATTATGTTATATTGTTTCATAAGTAAACTCGGAGATTAGAACTTGTGACTTCTTGGTGTGTCTGTTCCTAAAAACACTGAATTTACATGGTGCGCCACCAGCAACTCAACCATGATCATAGGTACATGTAGAAACTTTATCTTTCGCTAGAAAGAGAAGCTAGAAATTTTGTGCATAGAGACAGTGAATCCCGGGGTCAAGGGGCGTGGCTCTTTGAAGCCAACATGGGCTATGAGTTGTACTGGCAACAACATGGAAGCCTCCTTTGTTACAGAATCTATTACTATATATATATATCTACTAAATGCAAATAACTAGAGAAGAATCTTTCAATGTATAGGTGTGCTGGGTAGAAAAGCTTTCACATAAGGATTTAAAAAAATTAAGTTTAGTTCTCCTTTAACTTTTTGTCTGCAGCCATTTCAGAGCACTCTGAAAGTACAATGCAATTCTCTTTAAAACACTGCAAGAAGGTTAAAGATAAATATATAAATATATGTCCCTAGGCAGAACTTTCGTTTAGATTCTTTAAGATTCTTTAAGACTGTTAACAACTAGGGGAAAATACACCACCACAATATTTCTCTCTATGCATCCTTGAATGCTTTTTTAAAGGATTAATTCATTTTATTATATTTTAAACAAAACATCATTATAATTAAAGAACATGAAAAAAAAAATCTCAAAACGTTTTCATCCATACATTCCAGAAAATAATTTTAGGGAATGTAGAACACAGTCTATGCCATGACAGCTATGTCATTAGTGCCACATGACACTTAAAAATGTTCTTATTATAGGAAGTAATGTACCTCTATTACTTATGGTGATGGAAATCCTTGGTAACCTTAAAGATCCTCAAATTATACAAAAGGGTGTACATTATTCATTTCCCTGAAATCAACTGTTAGCATTTACAGTGATACAATACAAGTCAATATAAGGGAAAGAATACACGTTACTGCTTAATGGAATTGAGGTCTACTGTAATGGAGTTTATGGAGGGTTTATATACAATGCGGATGTCTTAGCTCCTGATACAAACTATCATAGATATACAATCTCCGCACAAACTTACTAATACTGACAATGATATGTTGACTGCTTCATCAAAACATAATCCTGTGGTGCATACTGAAACAGTTTTTACACTTCATCTGCTTCTTAGTAGCTGATTTTAGATTTGCTTCTTCCAACAAGATTCCAAGTGGTAACTAATGAGGTGCATGACAGATTGTAGAAAACAAATTGAAGAAGCTTGTAAAACCATGTCTACCTCCTGGGACAGCTCATACAGCTTGGATAACTTAAATGGAAAGTGTCTGCTGTTCTATGTGGCCTCTGCCAGAGCTGCCTGCTGATAAGTAGTAAAGATAGTTGCGAATGAGTAATGTTGCAGAAAAGAATACATTTAATTTAAAACAATCAAGATTTTCATGCAATGATAAATAAAAAAACAAAATTTTTTTTGTTTAAAGTACATACCATTGTGGACCCCATTAGAAATGGGTGGGCCCCAAGGGCCATAGAGTTCTAGCAGATGAGAATTTGATTGGTCCTGGGACAAGAATACCTCCTGTACCTCACAATTTTAGCCCCACATTTCATAATTAAAGGATAACTAAAGCCACAGAGCAACACTGAACCAGAAGGCAGAACACCTTGATATAAAACCAGTAATCTGTGTCTTACCACTCATTTTGATGCGGGCGCTGGGAAATTTACCTAAGTAACATATGGTTTGTGCTTTACTTCACGGCATTCTAGTATCACACAGTTTGGTCAACGACCATTATGTTCTGCACATGCTCAGTCCTGACAGAAACTTGTTATAGTTGGTTACACCCATTAATAATTTCTAGCCAATCCTTTTACAGGACAGACAAAGCAAGGAAGCATGGGATTGAGGTCAGGAGGTTTGGCCTGACACTGCACATATTTCATCCAGTTCTTAACAGGTTTACATTTACTTTAATACAATTTAATGAAGTGGTATTTTATAGCTTATTGGTGTTTAGGGGGTTGTTTTCAGTGTAAAAATTTGGGTTTAGTTCTCCTATAATCTTCTTGATGTACATTTCAAAAAATGGCTTGATAACTGCACAGATTTCGCTATGACTAGAAAGTTTTCAAATAATTGGAGTAAGACATAAAGCTTTTTGGTTATTAACACTTCCTTTCTCTGAAGAGCACAGTCACATCTTTTTTTTTCCTTTTTTCCTAATGATCACAGATACTGAATTCAATGTCATCACCTTGTGTCCAGTTCCAAAAAGCATAATGGTAGCATCTAGATTAGTTCTAATAAGGTTTTTATGGTCAGCAGTGCAATTTCATTATGTACTTAAATTCACCTTGGATATTTGGACTAGACACTTAAATGAATTTAAAAAGTGCACATAGATGCTATTTCTTTTCTTCACTCTTAATTAAACTGAGTACTTAAGCTTTTAAACACTGAGGTAGTACCGTATATACTTGAGTAGAAACCGACCCAAGTGTAAACCGAGGTAACTATTTTACCTGAAAAAAATTATCAAAAGTGATTGACTCGAGTACAAACCGAGGGTAAAAAATATGACCACTACTGCCTTCTGATTCTGTATTGTTTTGAGGCTTAAGTTGCCCTTTAAATGGGCAGCAGAATTCCAAAACATTAATAGCCAAATCCAGTATGGCTATTACTGTATGGGACTATTTTATGGGAATTCTGCTGTCCATTTAAAGAGCAACTAAAGCCTTAAAACAATACAGAATCAGAAGACATCAATAGATACCATCCTCTTTCTGATTCTGTATTGTTTTGAGGCTTTAGTTGCCCTTTAAATGGACAGCAAATTTCCCATACAGTAGTCCCATACAGTAATAGCCATACTGGTGCTAGGGTTCGACATGTGGTGGATCGTGTAGACAGATTATTGGGTGGGGCTGGGAGTGACCCAGCAGTCTTGGTTCACATTGGTGCCAATGACAAAGTTAGAGGTGGAGGTGAGGTCCTTAAAAATGATTTCCGAGAATTAGGGGCCAAGTTAAAAGCAAGGACCTCAAGGGTAGTGATTTCAGAAATACTACCGCAGCCACGTGCTACACCAGGGAGGCTGTGCTACACTCAGGAGTATAAATGTGTGGCTAAAAGAGTGGTGTAGGGAGATGGAGTTTGGGTTTTTAGAGAACTGGGCTGACTTTTCTGTTGGCTACAGGCTCTTTAGTAGAGATGGATTGCACCTCAATGGTGATGGTGCAGCTGTTTTGGGGGAGAAGATGGCTAGGGGGTTGGAGGAGATTTTAAACTAGGTATGGGGGGGAGGGTACGTTGAACACAGGGGTAGATAAAGAAGTTAGGAATCAGGGGGCTATTAACACAACGGAGGATGGAGAAGGGGGAGGGGGGAGCATAGAGGATAAGGAGGCATGTACGACCATGTATGGAAGTAAATCAATTGATAATCTAAAATGTATGTTTACAAATGCAAGAAGTCTGGATGAAAAAACCGGGGAACTTGAGCTTTAAAGGAAAGGTATGATGTAATTGGTATAGCAGAAACATGGCTTAATGATTCACACGACTGGACAGTAAATATTGAAGGATACTCCTTATTTAGACATGACAGAGTTAATAAGAAAGGAGGAGGAGTATGTATGTATGTTAAACAGGAATTGAAGCCAAATTTAAAAGATGGAATAGATGGGAGAGTAAACGATACGGCAGAAAAAATATGGGTGGAACTGTGTACAGGAAGCAAGAAGGTAGGTAAATTAATTGTTGGAGTATGTTATAAGCCGCCAAATGCCGGGGAGGAGGTGGAAATGAATCTCCATATGCAGTTGGTGAAGGCAGCTGGTATGGGGCATGTTCTGGTTATGGGGGATTTTAACTACCCTGACATAGATTGGAGTAAGGGAACTTCCAGCACCTCAAAAGGTATAAAGTTCTTAAATTTCCTATATGAGCATTTTCTTTCATAGATAGTTCCTACTAGACAGAATGCGTTGTTGGATCTGGTGATATCTAATAACCCTGAGCTCATTTTGGAGATGAAGGTAATGGGAAGCTTAGGGAATAGTGACCATGATATAGTGTCATTTAATATAGGTTGCAAAAAACTAAAGTGCACTAGGTTAACAAAAACTTTTAACTTTAGGAAAACTAATTTTATGCTGTTAAAGGAATTGCTCCTGCTCATAGACTGGGAGGAACTGTTTCTAGGTAAAGATACTAAGCAGATGGGGACCACTTTTAAAGGGATATTAAACTATTACATTTCTAAATCTGTACCTTTAGGTAACAAATGTAAAAAAATTAGGTCCACTCCTGCATGGCTTAATGCTCAGGTAAAAAGGGAAATGGAAAAAAAGAAAAAGGCATAGAACAGGCTTACAGGGAGTTCAAAAGCTGTAATAAAGAGTGCAAGAAAGCAATTAAACTAGCTAAAATAGAAAATGAAATACGGATTGCCGAACAAAGCAAGTCCAACCCCAAAATGTTTTTTAAGTATATAAATGGTAAAAAGATGAGGACTTAGAATGTGGGACCATTAAATAATGGAGCTGAGGTGGTTGTAGAGGATGCCGAACAGGCTAATCTGCTAAACTGTTTTTTTACATCGGTTTTTACTCTTGAGAATCCTTGTCCTTACAGCAGGGATTGTAATAATATGCAGGGAAGAAATTAAGAGTATTCACATTGGCTAACAGAGGATGTGGTACGGAAACAATAAGACAAAGTTAATATCAATAAAGCCCCAGGACCAGATGGATTGCATCCTCGGATTTTAAAAGAGCATAGTTCAGTTCTATCTAGACCACTGTTTCTCATCTTTTCAGATTCGCTTTGGTCTGGGGATGTGCCGCTGGATTGGAAAAAAGCCAATGTAATACCAATATTCAAAAAAGGTAGTCGTTCACAGCCTGGAAACTATAGACCTGTAAGCCTAACATCAGTGGTAGGGAAGGTGATGGAAACCTTGTTAAGGGATCATATCCTTGACTTTGTTTCCAGGGATCATCTTATTAGTAGTAGTCAGCATGGATTTATGAGAAATAGATCTTTCCAGACAAATTTAATTGGTTTTTATGAAGAAGTGAGTAAGAAGTTAGATTCAGGCACAGCAATGGATGTGGCATATTTGGATTTTGCAAAAGCTTTTGATACTGTGCCACATAGGCGACTAATGTATAAACTGAGGACTGTTGGCCTTGAAGAAAACATTTGTTCATGGATAGAGAACTGGTTATTGGACCGCAAACAGAGAGTGGTGGTTAATGGAGCTACATCTATGTGGGCTAAAGTTCTAAGCGGAGTTCCTCAGGGTTCTGTACTGGGGCCGCTTCTGTTTAATCTGTTTATAAATGACTTAGAAGGGGGCATTGAGAGCAAGGTCTCAGTGATTGCTGATGACACTAAACTATGCAGAACTTTGGAAACTTCCAATGATGTGCAAGTGCTGCAAGCTGACCTAGATAGATTATCAAAATGGGCAGCAGTATGGCAGATGAGATTTAATGTTGATAAATGTAAGGTGATGTATTTGGAATTTAATAATCCCTGTGCCACCTACACCATAAATAACTGTGTTAAGTGCATCTGTAATGGAAAAAGATTTGGGGGTTCTGGTTGATAACAGACTTAGCTATAGCAAACAATGCCAGGTAACAACGGCTAGAGATAGCGAGATATTGTCTTGTATAAAAAGGAAAAAAGATTCAAGAGAGAAAAATATTATTCTCCCTCTTTACAAGGCACTGGTAAGGCCTCATTTGGAATATGCGGTGCAGTTTTAGAATCCCATATACAAAAGGGACATCTTGGAAATTGAGGCAGTTCAGAGAAGGGCAACTAAAATAATAAGGGGAATGGAGGGGCAGATTAGGGAAGTTAGAGCTGTTTACATTGGAGATGCGACGTTTGCGTGGGGACATGATAACCTTATACAAATATATTAATGGCCCATACAATGAACTCTCTGGTGCTAATTGTTTGCTAATAGGTCATATCAGAGGACTCGTCGACATCCTTTAAGGTTGGAAGAAAAGAAGTTTCATCTTCAGGTTAGGAAAGGTTTTTTTACAGTGAGAACGGTGAAACTATGGAACTGTCTTCCAGCAGATGTGGTAATGGCAAGTTCATTGAATAGCTTTAAAAAAGGCCTGGATAAGTTTCTAAAACTAAAACATATTGAGAATTACTGGTATTAATGAATATAGATCTGGTTGATCCAGGGATACTTTCAGATTGCCGTTTGGAGTCAGGAAGGAATTTCCCCCCCCTTTTTAGCTGTTTTTTTTTTTGCCTTCCTCTGGATCAACTGTTAGGTAGGGTTAAAAAAAAATAGGGTGAATAGGTTGGACTTGATGGATGTATGTCTTTTTTCAACCTTAATTACTATGTTACTATGTTACTATAGATTAGGCTATTACTGTATGATAATTCTGCTATCAATTTAAAAGACAACCTTGGCACTCCAGATATTTGGTAACACTACAACTCCCAGCATGCTTTAGTAGTTTCCAAACATCGGCACCCTCCCCCTCCCCCCCAGTTCAGTGGACTTACTAGTAAGTGGGTACCTTCTGTGGGTATTCTTCTGTACGGTTTATTAACCCTCTGTGCAATTCAGTCACTTACTTTGAAAATCCGGCCCCACTCGCTCGCTCCCTCGCTGCCTGTACTAATGCGCCGGCCAACATCACTATTTGGCACCAGACAGTGACATGAGCTGGAGCATCAGTACAGGCAGTGGGGGAACGATCGAGTGGGGCCTGATTTCCAAAGTAAGTCACTGACTCGAGTATAAACCGAGGTTGGGTTTTCAGGTTGATTTTACAGCCTGAAAACCTCAGTTTATACTCAAGAATATACGGTAGGTATCTGAGATCAAAGTCATTTTTTTTCTCCATTTTTTATTGCAAAAAGTAATTCTTTTCATTAGTGGTGCTTGTTGTCTGAATTATTGCATTTATAGGACATACCATTACCTTTACAGCATAAAATATTATTTTTAGTGTGGACATATATTTGTTTTTTCTTCTTCCCGTTACCTGCATTTTGTTAATAACAAATCTTTAAAAATATTGAATTGCTACTGAGCGAACCTAATATATCTTTATTTTGATTATCCTTTCCAATACAGGTGCCTTATTTGAATTTGCTTTAGTATTTTCTTCTTTTTTTTTATGTTATCTACCCTTCATATAAGTGTATGATTTGGATGAGCTGAACATGTAGGCAGTGAATTATTGAATTGGCCAATAAGGGCCTTTGCAATTTGGTACAGTTGCACCAAATCAAGTCCAGCAAATAGTAGGTGTTTGTCAGTAATCTCTGTTCCTCCTTACTATTTCTCCACTCCTGCTCCGTTCCTTCCTCGTCCACCTCGCCTTGCGCCCCTTCAGGCTGACTTCAGGCTTCTTTGTCCGTATGACTCTTTTGGTTTGTTTCTTTCTTCAGTCGCTTTGTATTTTTGCCTGATTTTGGAGGGAAATTTGAATATCTTCTGCCTACCTTATTTCATTTTCTCTGCTTTTCTGATTTGGTCTGCCTTTTTACTTTTCTGTTTCCTCCTGTTCAGTTGCCTATTATCGCTTGTGGTTCACCCCTGCTTGTAGTGTGTTTACTGGTTTGCTTTTCCAGTTCTTAACTCCGGCTTATACCCTGACTCTGACTGTTTGCTGCCTGTCTAGACCTCTGCTCCTTTTCCAACTATGCCTATTCCTCATCCCTGATTCCTCCCTTGGCTGACTGATTTCTGCGTTTGACCTACCCAGTTGGTTCAGCTTTGTCTTCTTGAGTATCCCTGGCCTCAGCACAGATAGAATAATTTCCCATGCACATCCAAAAGCAAGGGTGCAGACCCTTCCAAACCTTACCTCAAAGGGTTAATAGTATACAGCTTAGGAAAAATATCTAAGGTCGCACACCAAAGGCGTAAAGTACAATGTCTTTATTGAACCATCAAACAAACAATGTTTCAGGGGTGGAACCTCCTGAAACGTTGTTTATTTGATGGTTTCCATATTTTTCTTCAGCACAGATACCCTGCGCTATATGTCCTGGAGGCAACCGTTCCCTGTGAAGTGTGTCAAGTGTCCTGGAAAATGGGGTCTTGACTATAGAAGAGTTGAGGAGATTGGGGCATCTATGCTGAAGGGATACTCTAGGATTCCAGAAAATTACAGAGTTACAATTTTATCTGTAATTCCTAAATTTTGAATATCCATAAAAGGCCAATTTTACTCCCCTTCCCCTTTCTCCTCTTTTTCCACCCATTAATAGTACCCAGGATGAGGACCTAGACTGCTCAGTCCTAGCCCTTGGGTACTTTAAAGACCAGCTGTCATACTTACATGGATAATCACTGATGGTAACAGAGGGACAGAAAGGCGAGGGAAACTTAATGTTAGAATTCCAGCTCATCTGTAAAGGACCCATAAGGATTTAGTGGTTTATATCCTCACCCTGGGTACTGTTTAGGTGTGGAGCAGAGGATTGTCCTTTGAAATTTGCCATGTGATTCTGTACTATTTTAGTTAGATCTAGGCCTATACAGCTCTTGATTTCTGGTTGTAATCTGCAATCTTATGAAGATCCTCTTTATCTAAAGATAATAACAAAGCATTAAGACATAATTGACAAAAACATAACATTTTAGAAAAGAACCGTAACCTTAATATATTTCTACAGCTTATTTTTTAACTAGATTGATGGTGAATTCTGAGAACAATAAACATAAAAACATGAAAGAAGTTCTAAATTCTGTAGTCTTCCTGCGGTGAGATATTGGATTCATTTGTCAGGCTTGGATGACAGAAAAAAAAGCATCACCACATTTGTCCAAATTGCCTTATTTAATTAATCGTGTCATTCCCACAATATACTGGTACAACATCTCCTTAGAGAACATGATCAGAATGATGGATAAGACCCATTCCAGTGATCAAAATGTTGGTGTTCTTCAGCATCTTAATTAATTACGGGGCTAATTAAGAGAGGATATTACAGATTTTTATTAAATTTAAAAAACTGTAGCTTAGAGAATTGCTCAGGGTTTTTGCTACTGCAGTACAATAATTCTCATTAGGAGCATCCTATTGTGTTTGAATAGAAGAGGTTATTATTGTAAACAGAATGGGGGAAATTAAATTCATTATGGTCTCTAGAGTACCTTTTCCCATTGAAAACAGTATTAAAATTAGAACAGGATTTTATTTTGTGACTGTAATTTTCCTCGTTTTGAGAAACTATTGTGTTATGAGTATCAGAGGTTATTCAAGACTTTTTGTTGCTAGCAAAAAAACAAAACAGGAACATTAAATTCATTATGGGCTCAAGAGTATTTGTTTAGCATGGGAAATGGTTCTGCAAACATTACTATTTGAATCTATTTTAAAGGGCATGTCCGCCCCCAAAACTAAAATTTAATCTACTAAAGGCCCCAGTGTGAGGTTTAAAAAAATCCATAGCTTTCTCCTGGTCTCCTTATGGTTCTCCTGCAATGGCTGCCCAAAGTCCAGAAAACTGAAAAGAAGGAGGTGTCTTCCTGCAAAAATGTTTGCTTCCTCCTTGTCCTCTGAGAGGACAGTGGCATGCGTGGTGGAGGCCTTTCCCCCCACCCTCCAGATCCTCCCATGCCTGTCCTTTCACCAAGCATTACCGGTAATTCCATTTTACATATTGTAGCTCCGTAATAAAACCAAAATAAACCAAACCGTAATAATTTACAACCCAATTTACTTGAGATGAAAGCTGTAACAACTGATCTAAATTAATTTATAATAAACAATACATTTTAGTGATTAGCGAGGGTAAAAATCCATATGTGTTTGGGTACATGGGATTTTTGTTTATTGTGGAATAATAATTTTTTTTGGATTTTTGATAAATAAAAAAACAAACAAATAAAAATTATTGTACAGAAAATATGTCCTTTACATCATACAATTATAGTGGATGAAAAATGTCCATACTGAATTGAGTATATTTATTACTTATTACTTTAACTACAATACAAATACCACTGTTCATTTTTCAATTAATTTCTTTATGGAGACTCTCCAAATCCTTTGCTGATATTGTTGAGGTGTTTTTGTTTCAAGATGATAAACAATGCTTGACTGTGTGCTTTTCATCTAATGCTTCCAATCATTTATTCTCTGTCACTGTTCAAGTACTAGTGACCTGTGTTTAGAAAATTTACTAGACTTTCTGTGCTTGGAGGATGTGTAACCCAAGGGGAACCACGTGTAACGGTGGATAAGGGGTATTTGACTTTGCAGCTTGTGATGTTTAGTAGAAGAATCAATGTAGTAGCCTGTGGTATATTTCTAAAACAACTTTGTGGACACTGGGATAATACATATAATACAATGTAAAGAGAAGACTAAATTCCAAAACCTTATGGTTCTCCTGCAGTGCTTTTCCAAAGTCCAGGAAACTGAAGAGTATGAGGTGTCTTCATGTATGAAAGGTTTCTGCCTCCTCCTTGTCCTCTGTGAGGACAGCGGCAAGCACAGGGGAGCCCATCCTCCCCCTCCCTCCCACCCTCCTGATCGCTCCATGGCTGCTGGGATTGGATGTAGGGCATCCAATCCCAACCGCTATGTTAGATTGCTAAAAAAATAATCTAAACTATACTTACAGACCTTCGCTCCTGCAGCATTCTCTATTGCCGGCAGCTTTGTCTCTGATTGGCTGCCTCTCAGCCAATCACAGCGCGGCTGCTGGTCCGGCCCCTGTTAGAAAGTTCCTGCAAACAGAGGGCTGGATCAGAGTGCAGAGCGCAGGAGCGAGGGGCAGTAAGTATAGTTCTGCTTCTTTTTTTAGCAATCCAACAGTGGTTGGGGGTCGGAAGGAATGCCCTACATTATATTAAGAAATTATTTGGAGGGTGAAGATACCTTTTAAAAGTATAATTTTGCATGTAAAGAATGATAATATCATGATCAGTCTTTTTCTGTTTGTAGTGCTAATCACAAGGTGGCCTCTCTTAACTTCTCTCACCTTCTTAAGGAACACTGATCTTCAGCATTCCCTTATCAGTTAATTCTTTGTTTCAGCAAGTGCAGCAACTGTATTCAGTCCAAACTTGCTGGTATTTACATTAAGACGCTAATGAATATGTAAATATACACAGGTATGTAACGTTTCCCTCTGTCCTGCACATATAAGAAAATACTTTAGAAAGTATCTGAAGAATGCAAGAATGTGGGCAGGGTGGTGGAGTTTGTGAGAGGTGCTTTGGAATTAACAACTAGCTATCCAGCATTAGTGGAAAGTTAAAGATTGCTATAAAATAAGCAGTGGGTAGATGGCTCTGTCTGAAAAAGAATATAAACAACATTTGAATGAATGTACTGGTTATTGCAGCGTTACTAGTAGAGACATATTAAATGTTTGCAAGCATGGCAGCTACAGAAAACAACTATGTAAATACATACAGTTTTTTGTACAGTGTAACCCACACCAATAATAAAGAATGTTTTGCCTATTTAATGAATAGATTACTTTATTTTTAAAAGTGCATGTCAACCCGCAAAACTGAAATATAACCCTATACTGGCCACACTCTGTCGTTTAAAGGGCAAGTCCAGTCCTGAAATGAAAACTTACATACAGGTAAATCACCCCCCAAAACCCTAAACTGTAATAGTTTGAAATCTGAAATATATAAGTCTAACCTAAAATCTTGCACAATGTCCTGCTGCCCCTGTTTCTGCTTCCTGGTTCTTCCAGTTAGCAACTGTCAGTTATGAATTTGACAGTTGACATCACAGCCAATGACGGAATGTTAATACCCTATCTGCCTCATTTGAGCATGCTTAGGCTCAGTACAGGCTCAGTACAGGTTTCTAAATTGCTCAGTTTCCATGAGGCATCCAGAAGCATAGCAGGCATACAGTAATGGATTCATAGGACAAACTATGATATATCAACATATTTTAAAGAGGCCATTCTTTCTAAAAGATGTTCTTATGAGGGTGGAGTTGTCTCCAAATGGTTCTCCTGCTGTGCCTTTTCAAAGTCCAGGAAACTGCAGAGTAGATGCTGTCAGTGAGTGATCCGGTGCCTGTTTCTGCCTCAACCTCATCAAGGTCAGAGGCATGCACAGGGTAGCCCCCCCATCCCTCCCACCATTCGGATCCATCCTCTGCGGCCGTGGCACCTAGTGTGAATCCCTCTTCACATAAGGTAAGTAACAGCTGCCCACCCCCAACCACCATAATATTTCTAAAAAAATGCTTTCATTGTTACTTACAGAGCCTTCTCTCCTGTGGCGTCTTCGATTATGTCAGCCGCGTTTGTGATTGGCCACGTCTTAGCGAATGACAGACGCGGATGGCGGACCAGCCCCTGTTTGTAACTTCCGCAAGCAGGGAGCTCTATAGGAGACGTTGAAGGAGAGAAGGGGCTGTAAATAAAGATCTGAGCATATTTTAAAAAATATATTATGGCGGTTGGGTGTGGGCAGCTGCTACCTACCTTATATCAAAAGATGATTTCCAGGGTCGCCATGCCCTTTAAGAAAAACTTGATAAAACGACAACTTTACAATTGGCGGTTTACAGATAATTTTGTAGTGTGGGGAAAGCGGAAACTAGTAATTAAATTGCAACAGATATTTTGCTAAGTTGTCAAGCACAGAACTAAGCAGAACTGTTGACCTTGAATCATAGTTGGATTGCATCATGTTGGCAAAGTCTGGACCTACAATGAATTTAAAGAGTTTATATTAGAGTTTGTGGAGTTTTGTGTCTGTTTGTCGAACAGCCTCAAAGGTAGCCTGTGGTCAAAGACATGTCTTGGTTTGTTAAACGCATTTATTTAATGAACCTGGCACATTCACAAAAGCTAAAATTCAATAAATTCATATGAGATTCCAATTTCAATTATTAATATGAACATCATAAAGCTAGATTATGGATTCTTAATGCTTTGGTAATGAAAAAAGTTTCATTAAATACATTTTCCAATTTGTTTCCAGTATGTGACATTAGCACATTTGAATGAACGGAGTTGAAAAGGAATATGTTTGTCACATTTTATCCATTTGTTTCAGTAGCAAATCAATGTATCCATAAAGGTCAGGAACACTCTGATTCTTTTTGACTGGTCCAACTGACTATTCTATTGAACAATGTGATCTCATTGGGTATAAAACTAAAGAAGTGTCCACTTTGTTTTATTGAAAGTCAGGCACCTTAATACCTTATAATATTAAATATATTTTTAAAATACGTTCAGAAAGTCATTACATGTGTCTGGGCAGATGCCATGTGGTTATGTAAATTAATTGGTGAGCTGCATTTTTCATTACCTTTATATTTATTGTTTTGGTTTATTTTTAAAAGATCACTGAAAGATGTACAGGGCTATGTACTGAGTGTCGCTATCGCTCTCTATTGCCCCCTTTAGGCAATGCACCAAGCTGATAGTGGCTCTCAGTTCATTGTGACTGGAGTTTGCCTTTTGCGAATCTTTAACGACTGCTATCTGCTGGTGTTAGAGATTACGTCTTAAAGAGCCGTTAAAGGCTCAGTGCATTATTTGTGGCAGTTGCGCGACCCAAATTTTTGTACACTGGTTAATGTGACTTTAATACACAAATAGCCGATAACGGCTCTTGGTACATAGCCCTGGTAGTGCTTTGGTATATTTTGTTGTAGCGTGATCAGGTTTCCTGCCCTATGCTTGAACACTAGTTTCTGTTTAGCATCTTTAAAGGACAACTCCACCCTCATAAAAACATCTTTTAGACAGAATGGCCTCTTTATAATATGTTGATATATCATAGTTAGTCCTATAAATTCATTACAGTATGCCTGCTATGCTTCTGGAGGCCTCATGAAAACTGAGCAATTTAGAAACCTGTACTGAGCCTGGGCATGCTCAGAAGAGGCAGCCAAGGGATTAACATTCAGTCATTGTGGCTGTGATGTCAACTGTCAAATCCATAAATGACAGGTTACTTACGGAAGACAACAGGAAGCAGAAAAAGGGGGAACATTGTGCAGGATTTCAGGTTAGACGTATAATTCAAAAAGATACAAGGTAGACTGCACTCCAAAGTGGAATGTTTATTGTGAGCCAAACATCAACACGAATATGACGTTTCGAGGGTAACACCCCCTTCATGATGAATGGGGTGTTACACTCGAAACGTTGTATTCTATGTTTGAATGTTTGGCTCACAATAAACATTCCACTTTGGAGTGCAGTCTACCTTGTATCTTTTTGAATACTCTGTCCCCTCTGAAGTAGGGATATTGGACTCTTTGCACACACCTGGGGATAGTGTGCATATGGACCTTTGTTATATATTTAGACTTATATATTTCACATTTCAAACTATTACCATTTAGGGTTTTGGGGGGTGATTTACCTGTATGTAAATTTTCATTTTGGGGCTGGACTTGACCATTAAAGTACAACTGTACGGTTCTTGTGGCCCAGGGCCTAATCAATGGAAAGCCACATTTTGCACGATGAGGTGAGGTCTCGTTGCAGAGCGTGCCTTCCTATTGGCCTTGTCGCCGACGGGGAGGAGGGGGCGGAGCCTACAAGAGCAGCGTTTCAGTAAGGCTGTGCTTCAAGTTATGCGAGCCCAGGGGTGAGCAGTTCAGGTCCTCACCCTGGGTAAAAGGTACTGACCAAAAAAGAGGAGCGGAGGGAAGGTGAGTATAATTGTCCTTTAAACAATTTAGTTGCCCTTTAACCCTAATACAGACTGTCAGTCAGTATTTTGTGAAGTCGTTCTTAAAGGATAATGAAGGGTAACTGCGGTCTCTATACAAGTGTAGGCAAAGACAAAAACTTAAGAAGGGGGCATGTAGCCCCCGAAACGTGATATGTGTGGTCTCCAATAAACTAAGTTGTTTCACTTGGAGTGTGACCCTCGGTTTCGTTTTTGCCTACATTTGTAGAGAGACCACAGTTCCCAAGGGAGGACTTTTTGAGGTGTCTGCACCTATCTGTTGGATTAAGAGTACACTTACTCTTATTTGTTCCAGTCTCTATACAAGTGCCCTCAATTTAAAAACTCACTCATACCTTTTAAACAAGCCTAGGATGAGGTCTTTAGCTTCTCTGGATCTAAGCCAGATCTTAGGCTTGTAAAGTTACACTTCAGGGTCTGTCCTGTCTGTCTAAATTTATGTGACAAGCACATGATGAGCTGGGTAAAAAGACCAAACTTGCAACCAATCCTTAACCTTTCCACTAACTATGGGCACCTTAGGGGGATTAAAAAGTATATATTTTCACATTTGTGGCTAGCTGTAAAAATAATTCTGAAGTTCAGAGCAAGGGCTTATGATGCAGCTGATGATGCTCTTTCCCAGCAGTAGGATACAAGTTTATCATGTTGAAACCTGAGACTTGGGGGCAGAGCAGTGGTGCTGGTGATGTCAAAGCTCACGATGCTAGCATGAAACACCACCCTTTATGCTGCTGTACTGGGTATTACTTTCGTAATAGCCATGCTTTAGGTAACATGGCTATTTCACTGTGGGCCATAGTATACTATATTTAATCTCCTTACAAGGTTGGTTAGCTGGATCTTGTGTATGCGGGGAAGTGATAAGCAATTACAAGGATATTGAATTTAATGCAATTTACAAAAAGGACATATAGGCTAAAGCAAAATGTGTAATAAACTGCCAGGATTTTCCTGGGGATTGGAGGATGAGCAATCAGTATAAGAGGTCCTTCTTGGCTACATCATTTTCTGCAGGGGATTGCAAGCTTTGAAACAATCAGGAATATTTGAGATTAATGTAATTACAAACATGCCAGTTTTTCTGTTTGTGTGAAAGGAATTATTCATCTGACTAAATAAATACTTTTTATCTCCACGAGAATGAGGGTATTAATTATCTGTTTGTGTTGTATTTTTATATATACACAGTGCATAACTATCTGCATATTTTTAATTGTAACCATTTGTTATATGCCTTTAAGTTTATTAAACATGTATCTAAATTGTGTGAATAAATGACATTTGAATGTAGCCTCTAAACCCCTAAAGAAAAGATTCTATTTATTGATACTGAATTCTGTAGACAGAAATAAAACTATATATACTGTAGCAGGCAGGTGATGTCCCCATTGGAAGGTTGGCGATTCACCTTGGCAGGCAACAATGTTAAAAGCATCACTGAGAGAGCATCACTGAGAGGAAGACACAAGTTGCCTCATTCTTGACCTATAAAGAGCAGTTTCTTAACGATTATGAACATTTATTAATGTATGCATATAAATTCCACTCAATAAAATAAAGATTTTACCAAAGGCTTTGCATGCTAGATAGCTTAGCCTGTTAACACAAAACATTTAAAAAGGTTAATATAAAGTGGTTCTAAATATTATTATTGATTTATATAGCGCCAACATCTTCTGTGGGGCCATTATATACAGGGTAATAAATATTATACAAAGTCATACATATTACATACAAAGGTAAGGCATAATATAAGTACACAGAGTGATGAGTTACTTACAGCAATACTTACCTTAAATATAATTCTTACCTTAAATATAATGTAAGAAATTCATTGTGAGAAAACATTAGTTCAGAGCTAAAATCAATTACTGTCTAGGTGAAGCCAGTTGAATTGTAATGAAAAAATACAATATGAAAACGTTGAAATGTCCTATTTTACAGATAGTCTATAAGAAAGTAAAGTGATGGCTTATTCCCAAAAGCAGACGCCATCTTCAAATAGCTTTAAAATAGCTGAACAATGCTAAAATGCTTTGTATGTTTTTAATCAACATGGAAAATACATTAGGATATTAAAAATGGAGGAGTTGGATCAGGTGGAACCATAAATGGGGGCGTCAGAGCTGAAGGATTTATGTAACAACACTGGCCTTGCTGTGGAGTCACCACGTTTTTAAACCTTCTAATGTCACATACTGGAGACAAAAGCAAAACATCAGGTTTTGCAGAGAGTAAAGTGAAACCAAACCTTCAACCTAAGGCTGGGTACACACGGTAAGATAATTTCAGAGATCATCCCATTGGTAAGTCACGGCCGATCTTGCGGTTCCCTATGGGACAGCATGATTGGTCATGTTATGATTGCATGATTGGTCATGTGAATTGTCCGCCACGGCGACTATTGCGCGTGACCGGCAGTCATTTGTCCCGACCGATCGCTCGTTCCAAAATTAAATATGTATCTCAGAAAACACCACCGAAACACTGCTGACTACACAGTCGCTATCACTCTGGGTAAATGCTCCTTCTGCGATTTAAAATCGCGTTTGCAAATCACTGCAGGATTTTATCCGCGAGCCTCGGATATGTGAGTGATTTTTGCGTTTTTGTGTAACCGGTTAGCGCGACTTTAACTCCATATATTTGCCTAGCGAGTCTGGGTAAATGAGCCTGTGTATGTTTTAATAAAGAATTTGCTTGAAAAAGACCTTATGAGGATTTGGCTTGAGAAAGGCCCAGAATCAGGGCTGAAACGTTGCTTTATGTTGATTTACTAATAAATATATATTTTTAAAAACACAATCCTCTTTTTTTTATCACAATCCTCTGGTAGCACCATGGTCGTAAAGGAAATAACGTTTTGAATATACCTTATATACTCGAGTATAAATTAGCATTTAGTCATTGGCTGTGATGTCAACTGGTATACATATCCATGACTGACAGCTGCTAACTAGAAGAACCAAAGCAGAGAGAGAGAGGTAACAGAACATCAGGCATCGTTTCGTATTAGACTGGTGTTTATAGTATCCATGTTAATACACACTAATTTGTTAGAAAAGCTGTGTTCTCTGTATCGCAGGTTGGTAAATAAATGTCAATAGCAAAAATGAGTCATAACCTTTAGGGCTAGGCCACATTAGCAGATTTTGTTATCTGTTTGCACTTTCTAAATATATGGATACTGATTCTTGCATGATCTTAATGTGCATGTTAGTGCAAAACACCCTTAAGCTTTGTAGTGTACTAGCCATGAACAAAGATTTAGCTTGACACTAATCTCCACATTCCAATGTAGGATCGCGTTGATAAGCTTATTGCAATAAAACCCTTTGTGTAACAGCTGATGACATACTCTGTGCTGTGTTTCAGGATAAAATAACACACTGTCTTGTTGGAATTTATATCAAACATAGGGGAATTGCAATTTAATTTCCTGCCAAAAACAAAATCTGCAATATTGATTTCAATACCAATACGATAACATTAGGATTAATACCGATTTCAATACCAATACTATAACATTAGGATTAATATTGATTTCAATACTAATACGATGACATTAGGATTAATATTAATTTTAATACCAATAAGATAACATTATAATTAGTATCATTGGGTAGTGTGGGTTTTACACTTATTCTGCCAAAAAATGGTCAATATAGCATCGCCCCTATACATACTTCTCAGAGAGTTACACTTCCCCTTCATCAGTAAGTTATCAACAAGTCAAAGCACAATATATCAAACATACTGTGTGCATGTCACCATCCCTCCCGGTGGCAACACAGAGGACGAGATGTAGTTGGCAGGAAGACAGCCACTACTCCTCAGTTTCCTGGACTTTGGACATGGACTACTGGGGAACCATAAGGAGAGGGAATGTATGGTAAGGATTTTTTTAAAAATATACTGTGGGGTCAGTTACTGGTTAAATTTTAGTTTTGGGGATGGGCATGCTCTTTAAGACAGAATCTTTAATGCCAGCAGATAGCTGGCGTTAAAGATTCGGAATGGTTAACCACCATTCGCTATGAATTGAGAGCCGCTAATGGCTCAGTGCATTGCCTAGAGGAGACAATAGAGAGCGATACCGGCTCTTCGTGTATAGCCCTATACATGAGGCATGAGGTAGAAGTTTAAGTGTCCTCTTAACAGGTAAGTAAGGAGTGTGCCCAGCAACCCAATATTTTAGTATATTTAGTGGGGCAGCCTCTATGCTGATAAATTAACCTTTTATAAGTCAACAAGGCATTAACCATTGCCAATTTTCAATGCAAGAAGTCCAGTGGAAGTGCCTGCATCAACATTCGAGCTGCCAATTTTTGGGCTATGCAATAGAAAACAGGGCACTAGTAATAAAGTAAGGACCCTAAAATAGGGGAGGTGCAAGTACAACCAATTTCCAATTCAATGTGGTAGCCCTGATAGGTAAGATTTGAGGTGCACTTCCCATAACCTGTGCCACTGCAGGTAAGTATAGTCAGTCATATATAGTTTGTAGGCAGGCACACTCAATATGGTATTCAAACAATACTCATTTATTTTAGTGCTGAAAACAACAAATGCCAAATACACACAACGTTTTTTCAGGTGGCAAAAGGTCTAGGAACACCCTTGTAGTAAAATTAACTGTCAACATGTCTGAGACTTTAGACTGCCTTATGAAGTTTTTAGACCAACATTTGTTTCACCTTTAAAGGGCAAGTTCCGTGCAAATACATGTACTTTTCAGGAAAAAGAGCAGTATTTTTTCATCCCAATGGCCTTAACCTGCCCATTGAGCATTTTGTCTGTGTATAAATAAATGCAACTGAAATACTGACTTCCTGTTTGCAGGACCCCTAGTAGAGACTGTTATGGTCTTGCCCTTGACCCAGCACCTGGGTTGATTCAGTTGCTCAGTAGAGATCTGAGCATCTTTGACCCATCCAACAGCCAATCATTAGAAATAACTCTTAGGAACATTCCAAGGATGTGGTGCATACTAGGAAGAAGAAGGTCCGTTAGAACCTGAAATGTCAGCTCGCTAATGTTAACAGCAGGGAACAGCAAAGGGTATGAAATCAACTGATTTTTCAAAATGGGAGAGAATATATAGAAAAACTAAGAAGGCATTAAACAAACTAAGAATTTAACAAATATTAATAAATTCCACTGAACTGTCTCTTTAAGTTAGCGCTTCACTGATCTTAACAGATAGATGTGGGTTTTGGTAGTTAAAAAACAGGCTATAAGGGGAGCATGCACAGAAAATGTAAGCATATATCTCATATGTGATAATCCACTTTCTGTAGAAAGAACAAATTAAAGGCTATGTCCACCCTAAAATCCATAAATTGCTGTAGTGTAGCTTAATCCCTCCCAACCCCAACTGTATGGTGTATTTGTAAAAAAAGTCAGAAGAAACTTACTAACCAGAATGGCTTCCCTCGGCTTAAGTCTCTAATGCAACTTCCAGGAAAGGATTTGCATTAGAGGCTTGGCCGGCAGCCATGTCTGTGATTGGCTAAGAGTCAGCCAATCACAGACGTAGCTGCCATCTATTGATTCAGCCGAGGGAACCCAGGCTGGCAAGTTTCATCTGACTTTTTTACAAATAGACAATGCGGTTAGGGTTGAGAGGGGGGAAGCTACACTACAGAAAAGGGATTGCAATAAAAACTAAAACTGCACAGATGAGGGATCCGGAGGTTTATGGGGTTTAGAAGAGAACCCTACAAAATGAAGGTGAAAATTATGTTTTAATATCTCATGATATAAATGTAAATGTACTTGAATTTTGGATTGTCAATAAGGACTTACGGTTTCAAAACTTAATATATAAACACTGAGGCCGTTTAGGTAAATATAGGAAGGTGTGGGGAACGTGGTGCACTTCTCCAACCACTACTACAAAGGATACACCGCCACTACTTATTTTTATGGATCCTTAATCCTCTAGGACATAATTAACAATTACCTTCCCCTCCCACCCTTATCTCTCTATCCCCCCCGGGATAATTAGTGATCTGAAAGATCCAAAGAGACATAAATGTAACACATACTTTAAAAGCTATTAATAAATAAGTCGGACAACTTAAAATTTACAAATATATCTTAGTTTATTCAAGCTAGAAGGTTATCTCTGTGGGACTTAAAGATTGACATCTATAGTCAGTGAATAGATTAAAATATTACATATACAAGCTATAAGTTGTAATACAAACAATATGATAATTAACCAATGCAGTTATAATGGTTGTGTTTCATCTGACTGTGTTCAATGTTTGATATGATTGTTATCAATAAAACAAATTGAAAAAAATGGTAAATTTTAGTTTTATGACTGGACATGCCCTTTAACCTTCTGAAGTTTGCATGTCTAAAATCTGTTATTTTTGTTACTCCTTTATACTGGTAGTATTTGTTTTTTAGGATACTCCAATGCTGGAGTAGCAATCATGTGGCCTACAGAAATATCTCTCTGTCACTCATGTCAGCCTTGATAAGTTAATAATGCAAGGCTTTAGATGTGATTTATACATATAGACACTCTTTATTTTCCAAAAAGATCATATCCATCTATAAGCATGGTGCAGTCATTTTTCTAATTTCACCAATTATATTACAGAACTTTTGTTTAATTGTGAGACTTTATGTAATAAACAGTGCATGCTTTCACATTATTGTGTGTGCAGCACTCTATTTATATTTTTATTGCTCTGTTACTCTCTATTGCTCATTGGCTGTGTGCACTCTAGAGCAGGGGTGCCCAACCCCGCTGATGTTGGGGGCTGTACTAGCAGCACTAAGCACCGTGAGCAGGGTTGCGGGGAGTAGCTCCACCCTGGCCCGCCTGTTACACCCCTGAAATACCCCCTCTCGCGCCTTTCCATGCCCACCCGTGGCTCTGCGCGGGCTGCGAAAAAATGCAGCCGGGCCACGTGTTGGGCATCACTGCTCTAGAGGAAGCACAGTAGAACATACTTTTTATTCTTTACTATATTGTTATTCCCTTTCATAACCATGTGTTTCAAGGTAAAAAAAAAAAAGGTTTGTTTTTTAAACCAGATGCAAAATTGTTTTAAAGTAATCCTTTCTGGGAAAAAAAAAGAACTTTCATCTCAGTAAAATAAACATGAAGTACATTGAATTCATTTTTCTTATTTATGTCATCTCATTTTTACTCATAAACGAATGTTCTGTTTGAAATCTAAAATAATGGATTTGCCTGCACCCAGAAGAAAACATATCGGCAAGCAGTATTTTATGTTTCAGAAGACAAAACATTTATTTTACAGACCTATTACAAATTATTAAAGTAAATAAATAAAAGTCATGAAAACTGTGAATATTTTGCTGTGGGCAACACATTTAATTATAAAATTGTGTTTTATAAAAGACACATAGATATGGGAGAATATATAAACCCCATGTAAAATAAAAATATCATGTTATATCATTTGACAACTGGAACAACCAAGGAAGCCAGGAGTCATTAAACATATAAAGAAATAGCATCATGGTCTATTATTCACAATAACTTTAAGTCTTTTAAAGATAACTTTTAAGTCTCAATATTATTTCATTTAGGTTGTAACTGGCATTCATGTTTTTTCTGCTTAATGCATAATCACGTATTTATTAATATTTTATCTAATTTGCAATTTTGCAGCTCGTTCTGCAAATTTGAATTTTAATCACTACAACAGAAATGTTACACTGAACCTTATTTGTATCATTAGTAAACTTATTGAATATATAAGGAACTGATTTAAAGGGTTTTGGAAAATCACATGGACTGACCTTAGATTAAGGCTATTTGCAGGTTTATCAGGATTATTGCACATAAACTCATGCTGGGACCTATACATACTTACCCCAAAATTGTATCCTTTAATATCCCTCCCAAAAGTGTTTCTACCACAGATATCAAAATGTCAGGCTTGTGTGAACTTAAAACAGGATACCCTTTTGAATAGTGGCACCAAACCAATAATCTGCTATGCTCTCTGTACGAGACCATACAACAAAAATCCTGGAATATTAAATAAAATGGTCTGGGATCCACAGAGCTTAACTCCTTGAGAACATGGGGGTGGGGTGTGTGTGAATGGCTTCTAGTCCAGGACATTTTTCCCTTTATAAGATCTCTTTTGATCTTTCTCCTGCGTCAACCAGTTCTCTGTTTTCATGGTACTGAATTCAGATCCATTTTAAATGAACCCCTCTTTTATTGTTTCCTCATGAGCAAAGACTTAATATAAATGGTAGTTTTAATTGTTTACTATCCACCAGCTAGCTGGACCTCACCAGTAAGGGGCTCATCCTATCTTATTTTCTTTTTTACTACACACATTAAAGAATAGTTTGGGATTTGTTTTACTTTTCTCAAAAATAACCTTTTCATGATTAGGGATGGGTTTTCGGCTTCATTTCCAAACTGCCGCTGAATTTTGAAACATTTTAAAACCGAAACTTTTGGAACTTCAAAGTTTATCGATTTATCAATGTTGTGTTTTTCGACAGGGCGAGGTTCCAAATCTTTGAATATTCGATAGGCCAAATGATTAATACCTCAAATAATTGAAAACTATTGTTTAATAGCTGCTTGTGAGAAAGTGAATTGTTCAGGCCATTTCCCATGTCACTATGCAATAAGAATAAATAATTTAGGATTAGATCTGGCACTAGAAAAATATATAGTGCCAAAATTGGCCAGGTGCTTAAATAGGTAGAAATACTAATCAATATAAATAGAAGAGAAATAGACCTATAGTACTCTATTACAAAATAGATCTGATCTGAATTATACGATACCATCAGGTGGCTATCCGCATAAAGATGTAGCCGGGGTGTCCAAACACGCCATACGCATTTCGTCTACCGACTTAAACATTGACCAACGATTAAGTCGATAGACGAAACGCGTATAGCATGTTTGGACATCTTTATGCGGATAGCCACCTGATGGTATTGTATAACTCTCCTTATATTGCACTAATAATTGCCCCTACTATTGGTACAGACAATGTATTATGTACTATCTGTATAATGCATTACCAAATATGTACACTTAAACATGTTTACACTTTATAACATCTGAATAAAATAAACAGCAAGTAACAAAGTGTCATCACAGAGGTTTTTGCTTCTATCTACTTTTGTTTATAACCAGACTAAACAGAGTTGTATATTTTATTGGTGCCCCTCCTTTGCTATTTTGTTAGCCCTGATTAATGTGCTGAGCAGGTTTCCTTAAGCGGACAATTTTGGATTGTCAATAAGGACTTACGGTTTTTCAAAACTAATATAAACACTGAGGCCGTTTAGGTAAATATAGGAAGGTGTGGGGAACGGGGTGCACTTCTTCCAACCCTACTACAAAGGATACACCGCCACTACTTATTTTTATGGATCTTAATCCTCTAGGACATAATTAACAATTACCTTCCCTCCCACCCTATCTCTTTATCCCCCCGGGATAATTAGTGATCTGAAAGATCCAAGAGACATAAATGTAACACATACTTTAAAAGCTATTAATAAATAAGTCGGACAACTTAAAATTTACAAATAATCTTAGTTTATTCAAGCTAGAAGGTATCTCTGTGGGACTTAAAGATTGACATCTATAGTCAGTGAATAGATTAAAATATTACATATACAAGCTATAAGTTGTAATACAAACAATATGATAATTAACCAATGCAGTTATAATGGTTGTGTTTCATCTGACTGTGTTCAATTTGATATGATTGTTATCAATAAAACAAATTGAAAAAAATGGTAAATTTTAGTTTTATGATGGACATGCCCTTTAACCTTCTGAAATTTTGTCTGGTTAGTATTTGTTTTTTAGGATACTCCAATGCTGGAGTAGCAATCATGTGGCCTACAGAAATATCTCTCTGTCACTCATGTCAGCCTGAGTAAGTTATAATGCAGGCTTTAGATGTGATTTATACATATAGACATCTTTATTTTCCAAAAAGATCATATCCATCTCTAAGCATGGTGCAGTCATTTTTCTAATTTCACCAATTATATTACAGAACTTTTGTTATTGTGAGACTTTATGTAATAAACAGTGCATGCTTTCACATTATTGTGTGTGCGCACTCTATTATATTTTATTGTCGTTACTCTCTATTGCTCATGGGCTGTGTGCACTCTAGAGCAGGGGTGCCCAACCCCGCTGATGTGGGGGCTGTACTAGCAGCACTAAGCACCGTGAGCAGGGTTGCGGGGAGTAGTCCACCTGGCCCGCCTGTTACACCCCTGAAATACCCCCTCGCGCCTTTCCATGCCCACCGGGCTCTGCGGGCTGCGAAAAAATGCCAGCCGGGCCACGTGTTGGGCATCACTGCTCTAGAGGAAGCACAGTAGAACATACTTTTTATTCTTACACTATTGTTATTCCTTTCATAACCATGTGTTTCAAGGTAAAAAAAAAAAGGTTTGTTTTTTAAACAGATGCAAAATTGTTTAAAGTAATCCTTTCTGGGAAAAAAAAGAACTTTCATCTCAGTAAAATAAACATGAAGTACATTGAATTCATTTTCTTATTTATGTCATCTCATTTTTACTCATAAACGAATGTTCTGTTTGAAATCTAAAATATGGATTTGCTGCACCCAGAGAAGAAACATATCGGCAAGCAGTATTTTATGTTTAGAAGACAAAACATTTATTTTACAGACCTATTACAAATTATTAAAGTAAAAAATAAAAGTCATGAAAACTGTGAATATTTTGCTGTGGGCAACACATTTAATTATGAATTGTGTTTTATAAAAGACACATAGATATGGGAGAATATATAAACCCCTGTAAAATAAAAATATCAGTTATATCATTTGACATATAAAGCAGAAAGGGGTATTTTTATGGAGAGATTACAGGTGCCCAAAATCCCCCCTTTCTGCTCTTGTTTTTAACTGCAGTTCTGAGGTCATTTGAAAGTTCAAGGGGTTTCATTCTGAAAGGGGATCAAAACAATGAGAGCCAAGATGGAGACGTGATAGTATGTTTGACTTGTATGGAGACAGTGAGTGCTATTCTCAATACTGAACTCAATGGTTGGGTGCTATTCTCAATACAGAACTCACTGGTTGAGTGCTATTCTCAATACTAAACTCACTGTTTGAGTGCTATTCACAATACAGAACTCACTGGTTGAGTGCTATTCTCAATAAAGATTCACTGGTTGAGTACTATTCTCATTAGAGAACTTACTGGTTGAGTGCTATTCTCAATAAAGATTCACTGGTTGAGTACTATTCTCATTAGAGAACTCACTGGTTGAGTGCTATTCTAAATACAAAAAATACTGGTTGAGTGCTATTCTCAATACAGAACTCACTGTTTGGTGCTATTCTCAATACAGAACTCACTGGTTGAGTGCTATTCTCAATAAAGAATTCACTAGTTGAGTGCTATTCTCATTACAGAACTCACTGGTTGAGTGCTATTCTCAATAAAGATTTACTGGTTGAGTACTATTCTCATTACAGAACTTACTGGTTGAGTGCTATTCACAATACAGAACTCACTGGTTGGATGCTATTCTCAATAAAGAACTCACTGGTTGATTACTATTCTCATTACAAAACTTACTGGTTGAGTGCTATTCACAATACAGAACTCACTGGTTGGGTGCTATTCTCAATAAAGAACTCACTGGTTGATCACTGGTTGAGTGCTATTCTCAATAAAGAATTCATAGTCTGGAGTGCTATTCTCATAACGAACTCACTGGTTGAGTGCTATTCTCAATAAAGATTTACTGGTTGAGTACTATTCTCATTACAGAACTTACTGTTGAGTGCTATTCACAATACAGAACTCAAAGCAAACTACTGATATAAAGCAATAACTGACAAAACCTGTTAAAATAATAAAATATTTATAGCTTGGTGGTTTTGTTTGTAGTTTACATAGTGTGATTCACTGAGCTGATACAATATACTCTGTTCATCTATTCTAATAAAAGAACCTACTCTCGTGTCTCCCATTGCTGGGGTAAAACACAAGTAACAATTAAACCGGTGTTTTATGTGTTTGTGCCATTCTGTCAAGTTTTTTTCCTTTGTAAGGGTGTCCTTCACTATCAAGGTGTAAAGGGGCCATACATCAGTGCGATATTACTTACCAGACCGAGCGCTCACGCGATGTTCCTGCGATCCGCCAGAACCACCTCTCCCGATCCTTTATTCGACCGATATGCGATCGCAAAATGAATGATTTTTGCAATCGCATGTCGGTCGGATATAAATCGGGAGAACAGTTCCGGCAGAATCGATGAACGTCGCGTGAGTGCTTGGTCGGTAAGTAATATCGCCTGTATGTAGGGCCCGAACTCACTGGTTGGGTGCTATTCTCAATAAAGAACTCACTGGTTGAGTGCTATTATCATTACAGAACTTACTGGTTGAGTAGTATTCTCATTACAGAACTTACTGGTTGAGTAATATTCTCATTACAGAACTCACTGGTTGAATGCTAATCTCAATACAGAACTCAAAGCAAACTACTGATATAAAGCAAAATAACTGACAAAACCTGTTAAAATAATAAAATATTTATAGCTTGGTGGTTTGTTTGTAGTTTACATAGTGTGATTCACTGAGGCTGATACAATTATACTCTGTTCATCTATTTCTAATAAAAGAACCTACTCTGCGTGTCTCCCATTCAGTGGTTAAACACAAGTAACAATGTAAACCGGTGTTTTTAGGTGTTTGTGCCATTCTGTCAAGTTTTTTTCCTTTGTAAGGTGGCCATAAAGGTGGCCATACATCAGTGCGATATTACTTACCAGACCGAGCGCTCACGCGATGTTCCTGCGATCCTGCCAGAACCATCTCTCCCGATCCTTTATTCGACCGATATGCGATCGCAAAATGAATGGGTTTTTGCAATCGCATGTCGGTCGGATATAAGATCGGGAGAGACAGTTCCGGCAGAATCGATGAACGTCGCGTGAGTGCTTGGTCGGGTAAGTAATATCGCACTGATTATGGCCACCTTTAGAAGAAGTGCATACCAGAAACCAATATTGCAGAAGAGGCTAGATGTGACTAAAAGTTTTTTTTTTTAAAACTATAGTAGCACAAGAGACCCATTCATTAAACTGGAATATTAGAAAACATATAAATTCCTTTGACTTAGATGTGTTCTTTGTGACCCTAAAGATTTAACAGCTACTATAATCCCCAGATGCCCTTTTATTTAAGAAATACGTTTTAACAGAAGATCCTATAATCACTGGTTTGTTAAATTTGTTCCACATGCACAAGTAAAGTGTCAATAAGTTATTTTCTTTAAGGGGAAGTTCAGTGCAAACAGCATCAACGTATGGCCCAGCACAGAAGAGCCAATTCCTCGGGTCAGGACTCAGCCGTGTACCTGCATCTTAAGGATAAAGGACATACCTTTGAAGATTGTAATGTAAACATATTGGCAAAGGAACGTGACTGGTTCAAGAGAGGTGTTAAGGAGGCCATTTATGTGAAAATAAAGAAACCAAGCCTAAATAGAAGTGGGGGGTTCGACACCAACTGTCTGCCATGTACAATGCTGTTTTGACACCTAACTCTGGTCGTTCCTATAACACCTCTTAGCCACTATGCAATCACGCCTTAACACTTGGCTGTGATATGCTAATTGGGATTTTCCAGGGTACATAATTGCCACAGATGCTTGTACAAGTCATTCTGAATTGAGAAAGCCAGTCGGATGACTAGCGAAACGTCTTCAAGAACTACATTTCAAGTCCAGTTGATCTAATTGAATACATCAGATATACCATGACCTGGATGAATGAGAACCTTCACAAGCATTTTTAAAATATTGATACTTTCCACTGAACTGTCCCTTTAAGCTCCCAGAATATCAGTCAACAGTTGCTTGATTTTTTGAAACCCCTATGCTGGCCCTGGTAAGAATTTTGCTAGCCCTGATTGGATGTAACTTTTAGAATACTAGTTTGTTATCTTTTAGAACTTTATTGTGGAATTACATGTGCACATGTAAGAATTTGATTCTGTAACTTAGAAGGCTTCCATGTTGTTCCAGTACATGCCTCTGTTCATGTAGTCTTCAAACAGCCTTGTGAGCATGTGTACCTATTGGCTGCATCCACTGATACCCATGCAGTGTGTGTGTGTGTGTGTGTGTGTATGTTTCAACCTGTGGTGCAAGTGTCTATGTGGCTTTGCAGAAAAGTTTTCAGACGTTACACAGGTAATTTAACGCTACCCAATATTTGATTTATGTTGGGAAATTCTCCTTTCAACTGTCTTATGAAAATATAGATCACATATGAGGTATTGCAAGTATAATAATCCCATAAAGTATATGTGTGGTTAATAAGGAGGTTAAAAAATATGAGATACTTCTTTCAACATTAGTGCATTGGGCACACAAAAGCCATGCATACATTCTTGCCCTTCTGTGTATGTTCTATATCCACTGACTCACATGTTTCTTCTGTTACCAATAGATTATACAAAGTGTGTCCCCTCCTGTATGAGGTAATGGGGCACTGTCTAAATTCATCTATGCTAGATTAAGCTGTATACAATGTTATCCAATATTTCCTCAGTATTCTGTAAATCGCCCCATTGACAGCAGTACTTAAAGCAAAATAGTCTCAGGAAACTAGCAACAGAACAGCAGGGCCTTTAGCTCATAAATGTACTTGTAGATGGGATGCAGCTGAAGAAAACAAACCTAGTACCTGGTACCTAGACTTAAAATGTTTTGAGCTAATTGCTTTCATTTACCCACATAGAAGGGCAGGCATTTAAAGCAGCATTGCAATGGGAATGAAGAATTAAGCAATTTGGATTATATTGGATTTGCACTAGGCTTCTAAGTTTTGAGTTTATTTCCCAGCAAGCATAAGTGGCACAAAGTACACCATACCAGGAAAAATACTAATTAGTCAACTGACTTAACTAGTTTTTTTTTTGCTTCTATTCCTATGAAAAGATAATATTTCTAAATGTAATTTCATGATCCTCCAGCTGCATGCAGATCACTTCCTGCTAGCATCCTATTATCATTGCTGGGCTTCCTGGACCTGACAGGTTATGACTGAGCTGTTGTAACCTGACAGAACCCAAGCACAACTAGAAAGGGAAAGTTTAAGTATAAACTTTGAATTTGGCTTGAAGGGCTGCAATTTGGAAGGGAATATGTGTGTTTTCTGCAGATTTTAAAACTCAATAATGGGAATGATGAGTTTGTAGTGAACGCTTGTTTGGGACAAAAAAAACTTTTGTGTGTACCCAGCCCAAAGTGGTTCTAATTTTGATCCAATCAATCAGAAAGCTAACATCTGATTGCTTAGGGCAAAATTAGCTCCATTTTCAATGATAAGAACTTTTATTGAATCTCTCTGTATCTTTTTGATGATTGGTCAAAATTGTTTTTTTGACTTTAGTTACCCATTAAGTATGGCTGCTACAGTAATGGATAAGTAGATCAGTAGATGTGTGTACCTGTGTCGGGTTGGGGGTTAAAAAAACTAACTGTTTTGATGATTGGTCCAAAAAAATTTTTTTGAGTTTAGTTACCCTTTAAGTATGGCTGCAACAGTAATAGAGGGGTAGGTCAGTAGGTGTATGTAACTGTGCCACATGGGGGTTAAAAAAACAAACCTTTTTTATTTTTAATCAAAATTAATTTTTTTTGACTTTAGTTACCCTTTAAGTATGGCTGCCACAGTAATGGATAAGTAGATCAGTAGGTGTGTGTACCTGGGTCTGGTTGAGGGGGTATGTCTTTTTTGTGTTTTCAACCATAAAACTATATTTTATTGAGGATAAATCTAAATTAGTTTTTTTGACTTTAGTTACCCTTTAAGTATGGCTACCACCATAATGAATTAGTAGATTAGTAGGTGTGTGTACCTGGGTCTGGTAGGGGGTATGTCTTTTTTGTGTTTACAACCAAAAAACTATCTTTTATTGAGGATAAATCTAAATTTGTTTTTTTGACTTTAGTTACCCTTTAAATATGGCTGCCACCGTAATGGATAAGTAGATCAGTAGGTGTGTGTACCTGGGTCTGGTTGAGGGGGTATGTCTTTTTTGTGTTTATAACCATAAAACTATCTTTTATTGAGGATAAATCTAAATTAGTTTTTTTGACTTTAGTTACCCTTTAAATCTGGCTTCCATGGGAATGGAAAGGTAGGTCTGTAGGTGGGTGTACCTGGGTCTGTGTGGGGGGTTGGGGGTATCACCATTTGTATTTATGACCATGAAAAAAACTGTTTTGAAATATCCACATTTGAGGATTGTTACCATTATAGTCTATGGGAAAAAATGTCCGGAAATTCGCAGATAACGCCGTAACGCTTCCGCGGATTCCATAGCTAGAAGACAGCACACTTCTCCTATATGCAGGGCATATCATGTCTCTAGCTCAAAAACTGTGGGAGGAGATACGGTCCAAAAAAGAGGAAGAATAAAACAGAAGAAGAAAAAGAAGAAGAAGAAATAGAAAGAACAGTATTTTGGCTTTTTGGAGCATAAAATTGGATGTGTTTGTATACCAGAATATTAAATGCAACGAAACAATTTAAATCTTAGGATGGAGTGTGAGATTTTTCACATCACTTTAAGCATCAGGGTTATTCAATAAAAGTTCTTATTGTTAAAAAATGGTGCTAATTTTGCCCCAACCAATCAGATGTTAGCTTTCAAATGATCTGATTGTTTGGGGCAAAATTAGCACCATTTTTAACAATAAGAACTTTTATTGAATCTCCCTGATTGTTTGAACGTCATAAATAATGAGATTTGATTTTGTAGCAGATTGGCTAATATTGGATCCATGGTATGCATAGAATTCACATGATAATGGTAGAATCAGAAAAAGTACACAATGTAGAGTGTGAAAGTATTAAAGAACATAATACTATTTTTAGAATAATATATAAAGGAATGTGTATTGCATATTATAACTTTATCTTGTACTTTTTACTTACCTATCCTTTGGGTTTAGCCAGAGTACTTTAGGTATCTTCTTTTGGTTGCATATTTGCGTTTCACATGATTTATCTATTTGGCTAAAATTTGTAGATTTAGAACCATATTCATTAATCCGCAATATCGGCAACCTCTGTTACAGTAGAAATCATAAAAGCACGATTTCAGACATACATTTACAAGCTTTCATTTGCACAATACCACGTGGTAGTAGACTACTGCAATGGTATTGTATGGGCATTTACACTTTTACAATCGCAATTGGAAAACTATGATTGCAATCATAATTGTACGACTGCAATACCGCATCTTGAGAAATATCGGCCAATGGGTGTTCTTTTTTATATAACTTCTGTTAGAAAAGTATCTACTACAGAAAACACTATACACATATATACTTTAGTATACAGTGCCATTGTTATGTCTGTAGTTTATGTTATGGAACCCTTAACCTATGATGAAGTAAGGCACTGCACTGTACTTAATTGGATTTGGTCTTTGTCCCAACAGAGTCAATCAAGGGCACCTTGCTATCATCTATAGAAATGACTTTGTATGTTTGGTATTGTGCCTTAGGTTGCTGTCATGCTGAAAAATGAGCTCTCCAAGTTTTCCCCACTCAAACAAAAGGGTGTTTGCTCAAAGACAGCTCAAGTTCATGACATTTATTCTTACAACTATCCTAGCCTAGGCCATTGAGAGGAATCCAATATAAATGATTGGGGAGATAATTAACTTATTTTTCCTCTGAGGTGACCCCTTGTTGACAAGGACAGGGTGGAATATTTTCAACTGCTTTTAAATACCCCCCCCCCTCCAAAGTTTGAGTAAGCATATACTTGCCTAAGCACATTCTCAGCATGGAAGACTCTGCTTTTCCTCTATGACCTCACTTTAGGTTCTGCTTTTTTAGTTTGTCTGTTAGTAAATCATTTTTTGCAAATGGGTTTTCTCAACCCCCACCTCTTAAACCCAGCGATGCAAGAATATATTAAATCAATTTGCAGAGCTTACTGGGAGGACCAAGTGTTGCAGTGTAAAGGTCTCTTGGTCTCCCTGTCAGCTGCAGAAATATTGCCCAATTAAAGGGAAAAGTGTACCTTCATAAAAGGGGAATGTTAGAGGGTAGGGAAAGTGTGTTTTTGTTTATGCAAAATTAACTACAGGCACCCCTTCTGCTGCATCCAAGAAATCTTTGAACAGCCTTTTTATTTAATGGGGCTGCCTATTCTAAGATGGCAGAAACTTTTTGTAAGTCCATAGAAATGCCAACGGAAGAAAAAAAGGTAGAGAATCTTTATCAAAGTCACATTTTTTAGCCTTAGCAAATAGTCTATGAGCTTTCCAAAACAGAGTGGACATGAGTATGGTGGAGCTTAAGGGATGAAGAAAAAATGAGGATATCATTCAAATACACGACAACAAACTGATCGATGAAATCTTTAAAAATATCGTCAACCAGATATTGAAATGTGGCAGGGGCATTGCTGCAGAGGCTGAATGGCAGGACTAAATATTCAAAATGCCCAAAACGTGTCCTGAAAGCTGTTATCCACTTGTCCCCTTCTTGGATCCAAATGAGATTGTAGGCTCCTCACAGATCCAGTCCTCAGTACTCTGAAATAGTTCGGAGACCAGAAGAAGTGCTTTTTTAACGTTAATTTTAAGAAAAATCAAGACCTCTGTAGTCGATAAAAGGACGTAAAGAGTGGACCTTCTTCTCAACAAAAAATATCCCGACTTCAGTTGGAGAAGTAGAAGGCCGGATAAATCCTATTTTCAGGTTATCATAAATATATTCCTTTAACGTGGCTTTTTCAGATTCAGTAAGAGGGTAAACCTGACCAACGGTAGTTTTAGCCCCAGGTAACAAGTCTATGGAGCAATCGTAGTGTAGTGTTGGTAGTGTGTCGTCCCCAGATTTATGGAAGACATCTTGGGACCAAGTTTTTATGAGAGGATTTCTTGAAACAAAGGAATATATTAGTATTATTCCTTGTGCGAGAAAGGCAATAACACGAACAATAGTCAGAGGAAAAGGACATTTTATTTGTCTTCCAGTTCACACAGGGGCTGTGCTTACGAAGCCAAGAGAGTCCTTAAATAATAGAAAATAATGGAGAAGGGACAATGTCAAAAACTATCAGTTCTTGGTGGTTATCAAGAGCAGTTATCAGCACTGCTTGGGTTTCAAAAAAAAACAAACTG
The DNA here is from genome assembly GCA_019447015.1 of Hymenochirus boettgeri. Taxonomy (NCBI): domain Eukaryota; kingdom Metazoa; phylum Chordata; class Amphibia; order Anura; family Pipidae; genus Hymenochirus; species Hymenochirus boettgeri. The sequence goes on from CM033475.1 coordinate 77,137,572, forward strand.
TCCCAGACTTGATAGATGAGCCATCGGCTAAATACAAATGAAATGAGCACTCTTTGGGTTTCAAAGGTACGGTATATCTCTTGGCAAAATCCTTGTCCAAACAGCAGCTGGCACAAAGTCAAGGAAAGTTGGGACCACCAGAGTCTCATTTCAGAACTGGAAGGTAAGATGCAGTATCAAATGATTAGAACTAACATTGAAAGTTCGAGCAGAGCTAGGTCCAGATAACAAGTTCTTACCAGTTGGTCTAATGGGAATATTGCAAAGATAATGTCCAGAACCTCTGCAATAGAGGCACAAGTTGGATTGTCTCCATCTATTACGCTCTTCAGTTTGCATGGGTTAGGTAAAGTGTGTTAAGCCTGAATCAGAAGCAGATATAGAGGAGGGAGGAAAAAGTGCAGGGGGTGGTCGCAGGTAAGAGGTTTTAAAACTTTCTGCACGTCTTCACCTGAATCTGGAATCAATTTGATTTGTGAGGTCAATAAGATCCTCAAGATCATCAGGTGCCACCCTAGCTATCTCATCCTTGAGATATTCAGACAGTCCAATACAGAATTGGGACCTTATAGCAGAGTGATTCTTGTCCATGTCACTAGCCCAAGTCCTAAACTTGGAAGCATAGTCCTCCACTGGTCTCCTACCCTGCTGGATACTGGGTAGAATAGTCTCGGTGGTAGTAGCCCATTGTGGATCATCATAGAGTTGGGACAGGGCATTAAAGAAGGTGTCTACCACAGCCAAGCAAGAACTTCCTTGTTCCAGCAATAGATGAGCCCAGGCTTGCAGTTCTCCTTGAAGAAGGAAAACAATGAAGCCAACTCCAGCACTGCCCTAAAAAAAAGTTCAGGGCTGTCAGGAAAGAATAGCCAACAAGAGTTTTTGAAGGCTCAAAAAAGTTGGTGGTTGCCGGAGAAACAATTAGGGGTAGGTACTCTGGGCCCAGGAGCCAATACCTGCGGGATAGTAGGTACAGGAACAAGGGACAAAGCAGAAACAGCAACAGATGAGGGGTTAGTAGATGGAGACTGGCCTCCACCTGAGAGGTCTTTGACCCAACCTTGAAGCTGGAAATAACCCCCTTAGAGATCTTTAACAGGTAGTCCAGGTATTTTTTTGGTATTTTGGGGGGTGACAGCTTGTGGCATATGAGGTGGAATTTTTATCAATGTCCTTCCTGTATACTGTGGTACCAAGCCTATTATCTGTTTTAAAAACATGTAAATCTAGGAAATTAGCAGTCTCAAAACTGATATTAAAAGAGAGTGGGGGTGGGCATGGAGTTGAGATGTTGTACAAATTTTTCAGCAACCTCTCTGGTGCCTTTCCATAAGACATAATGGTCTGATTTAAACCTAAAAAAATTGTTGGCCATGATGAAATGTAAAAGGTCGAGGAGAAAGTCTATGGGAGGACCTGTGTACCTCAGGGCAGGCTTCAAGCCCTACTTTCTGTGGAATGATGGTATATAAATGTTTCAAATCACAGGTTAAGAGGAACACACCATGCATAGAATACATTGCTAAGGCTAAAAGTTGTATGAGAGGTTGGCTGTCTCTAAGGTACATGGGGATATATATATGGTGCACAGTGGAAATTATGTTTCTATGTTTTGCTGTGTGTAGATCCAGTGTCTATATAATCTTTATACAGGGATATTTTAAATTGCTATTCAGTTAACCAAGAATAGACCCATGCAATGCTGCCTATAATGTGCAATTCAACCTAAACAGCACCATTTGTATTATTATTATTTTTAATTAAAAGCTTGGGGTCGTGCTTTCAGTGATAACAACAGGAAGTGCACAAACATGCGAGTGGTTCAGGATCTGTCAGCATCTCCCATAAGCCCATAGCTGTTAAACTGTAGGGCTACAGACAATCCCACCACTTTACATGAACAAACACACACACATAACGTCCCATACCTTTTCCACCTACCTGCCAGCTAGATTGTAGAGGGTCTATGTGAAATAAACCTACAGGTCTGAGAACAGACACAGGCAATCTTGCCACAATGTACAGTTCAAGCTAAACATCACCATTGGGCAACCTAAGACCCCACACAGGATCCAGATTAAAATGCTAGGTTCATACTTATTAGTATTTACCACAACAAATTCCAGATTTACAGTCACTATGAGGTTAGGATACTGATATGGCTATATAGGTTAGGGAGAGTTATGGGTTAAAGGAGCTAAAAGCTCCCCACAGAGTATTAAATGAAATAGAGCCTTCTTATAACAGAAGGTACATTACAGCCTCATGTTATTATAATAGCATTACCCTAATAAACTAACATATAAACACATATTTCTCACTCCCAGAGAAATGGGTGGAGACATGCAAAGTATCTCATTTATTGCCTGTAGCTAAGGGCATGTGTCCAGATGTAAGTACTTTTAATGATATTCCTTTATTAAAGTTCTATATTTTATGGTCTCATCCCTGCTATTGTTTTATTATATTTATACCAGATGTAATACAGCCTAATGGTATAGAGCAGGGGTGTTGAACTTGTGACCTTTCACATGTTTGAAAACTACAAATCCCAGCATTTTCTTTTTACAGTAAGTTTTTTTCTTAATGCCCTGTAGCTAAGGCATGTGTCGAGATTGAGTAATACAGCCTAATTGTAAAACTACAACTTCCAGCATTCGCTATTAGCTGTAAGTTTCTTCTTTATATCTATTGGTTAATGAATATACAGATCCAATAAAGTGTAATGATATAGAACATATGTGTTTAACTTTTCACATGTTTAAAAACTACAACTCCCAGCATTCCCGGGCTGCACAGAAAGCTGGAAAATGTAGTTTTCATACATGTACATACATCCTGGAATAAAGCCATTTTCCTGACTTAGAGACATTAAAAGCCCACGGTTATGCCTACCCAAGGGTTTGAATATGCAAGTGATCCATCTGCCCTTCCTTACATCCATAGCTATTCCACTATTAGATTTCAGGAAAGTTTATGAAATCTGATTGGTTAATGTAAAGCATGTAAACCAAGCATTAAAAAATTGAATCAGAAACGGATTAGGGTTTTCTGCAAACCTATATAAAGAGGTGCACTCCGCTGCGGAACTCACAGTAGATGGCTGAAGATAGAAGAAAGAAGCGGCTGGCAACATCGGCTCCATTGAGGCCGGCGGTGCCAGCGGGCCGCAGTGAGCCTGCCTGGCATCGGCGACCTGAGTGGGGTTGGTGTCGCCAGCCCAAGGTCGCCGGGTCGGATCAAGACGCCGGCAACATCGGCCTCGTTGAGGTAGGGAAGCGGTGGCGGGTTGCCTGCCCATCTCCGCCGCAGGGCGGCTAGTATCGGACGCTTTCGCTACCTTGAAGGTGGCGAAGCAAAACGTCCGATACTAGCAATGCGAAAGAGTTACTGCCCTTTTATAAATAGAAGCGGCGGTAACGGGTGGGTATCGGCTCGAAGAGTTAACGCCTCGGTAACTTTTCGCGCCCGTTTCCCGACATGAATAAATCGCGTTAAACGCGATTTATGCGGAATGGTCGGGGGAAATGGGCACGAAAACTTAACAAGGCTTTATAAATATGCCCCTAAGTATGCATTACTCAAACTAACAATAACAAATATTGATCATTTCCACTGAACTGTCCCTTTAAGGCAGTAGGAGTCATAAACCTTACCAAACTTTCTTTCACTTTCATATTACGCCCACCTGTCAACTATGGAATTGGAATAAACCTACAGATCTAAGAACAGACCCAGGCAGTCCTGCTACAATGTGCAGTTCAACCTAAACAGTACCATAGGGCAGCCTGATGCAGATTAACATGCTAGGTTCATACTACTTAACTTCATCAAGTTCTAGATTTACAGTTACTTTGGGGTTAGGATACAGGATACTGATTAGCTTGAACGATTATGGTAAGATACCCCCAACTCTCTCATAAAGTATGTAAAAGCTCCCCACAGTGTATAAAAAAATTAGAGCCTTCTTATAACAGAAGGTACCTCACAGTCTCATTTTATTAATATATCAATTTTTGAAAAAAGGGGAAAACTGGCCATTTCTCTAAGAATGCTGGGTAGTTTCAGAGACATGCAAAGTCATTTTATCATATACAGACTTCCTATCTACCAAATAGAAACTGGACTTTCTTTCCATGGAGAAGGGAGGTGGAGGTTTTACAAACAGCACATAATTGGGTGTAATACAAGAACTTCTTTAGAGAATTTTTGATTTGTTATTCAAGAAACTCATTGGATGTTGGTAAAATTCCACCTCCTTTTAATGTCTACATGGAGACCCTTTAGCACTCTTAGATGTATGGCTACCCTACCATTTTGACTTTTTCATTCAAACTTAGGGGTGTTAAGCAAAGTAAGTATACTTTATTTATTGTATATTATGTTTTGTAATTCAGTAGTAAGTAGTAGTACTATACTTTGTACAGTCTTATTTGTTAGGGGATTTTAATTAAATAGTGATTATTACACACATACATATATACATATAGACCTTTCCTATGTGTAATACAGTTATGTACCCCCACCTAATTAGTTGCTCCTAAAAACTCAATGCAATCTCCATAAAAATATAAATATATTTATATAATATAAAGGCTAATGAATATATGTTTTATATATGTATATATATACTTAGAGAAAGGTAATGGATGCTACCGAAACGTCGCCTTTTATCTGGATATGAAGAATTACAAGAAATAAATATTCAACGAGTGCTGCACAGATTTGTTTCTTTTCTATATTTACTGGAGGAGTACAGGTTATCCTCACCAGTGCATGCACCAACCCTATAATTTTTATCAAGTGGAGTATATACACACACATCCTGAGGACGTATATATACCGTATATACTCGAGTATAAGTCGAGGTTTTCAGGCTGTGAAAACAGCCTGAAAACTGAACCTCGACTTATACTCGAGTCAGTCACTTACTGGTGGAGGAATCCGGCTGCCGCGTCCACTGATGGTCGCATCCACTGACGTCACGACTCGGCGCCGGGAAATTAGACCGGCGCCGAGTCATGACGTCAGTGGATGCGACAATCAATGGATGCGGCAGCCGGATTCCTCCATCAAGTGCATGATGTCCGGGGGCCCGACTCTCCTGCAAAGGTAAGGTTGCAGCATTATGATGTACTGTAGTAGTGTAGTGTACTGTAGTAGTGTAGTGTAGTGGCAGGGTGAGAAGATGGGTGCAGGAAATAGGTTTTATTCCTGGGGCTGGAGGGGAGAGTAAGGAGTCAGGGACAGGGTAGTGTGTTTTTGGGTTAGTGTGGCAGGGTGAGAAGATGGGTGCAGGGAAATAGGTTTTATTCCTGGGGCTGGACCTGGGGCTGGAGGGAGAGTAAGGAGTCAGGGACAGGGTAGTGTGTTTTTGGGTTAGTGTGTGCAGTTCCACCCAGATGTTTCTACTCCCTACTCCCACTCCCTTCTACTACTCTACCCTCGACTTATACTCGAGTCAATTGGTTTTACTCATTTTTGAGGTAAAAATGGGTACCTCGACTTATACTCAAGTCGACTTATACTCGAGTATATACGGTATACTCTATTTGTCTCGCACTAATGCTTGACTCACTTCACTTCACTGCAACAAATGGATGAATTACTCATGGGTCTTGTTACTTGACAAACTTTTATTGGTGCATCATTATTGCATCAACGCGTTTTGGCTATGTTGCTAGCCGTCCTCAGGATGTGTGTATATATAACATATATATATACTTTTCTATAAACATAGAAAATAATCAATGCACATTCCAGGCCCCATACAATATCATATTATCTGCACACTGCATACTTTATAAACAAAGGTTTTTTAGTATACATTACTGTGATCACATGAATGAAAAGCCTTCCAACCACGTCAAGGTAACCCCAGTCTGGAAGGTCCTAACTTCTAACCTTTTTAAATTTCTTTTACTTCAATTACGATTGGCAAACTTTGCATTTCTCATTCTTACACATATAACAGGCTCTCTCACTTCCCTCCAGCCCTTTGCCTGAATACCACCCTTTAGATCACAAGCTGGGTGTAATCAAAACCCTGCAACACAGAGCTGAGAACATCCCCACTAGCACAGAGGCAAAGGCTAAAGAAATGAAACATCTCAGAGAAGCCCTTAAAACTTGGATATCCAGACTGGGCCTTTGTCAAAAGAAGTAGAAGGAAAGAAAAGAACACGTATACCAACAGTGAAGGGGAAAAGCAAGACAGGAGAAAGAACATGGTCATCCCATATGTAGCAGGGGTCTCCGAGAAATTAAGAAGAATTTTCAAAAAACACCGTATGCCTGTATGCTTTAAACCAAACAACACACTGAGGCAGCAATTGGTACATCCGAAAGACCCAATACCGAAACACAAGTGACATCATGTATGCAGTGAAGAATGCTCTGATTTGTATGTGGGGGAAACCAAACAGCAACTGCATCAACGTATGGCCCAGCACAGAAGAGCCAATTCCTCGCCTGCATCTTAACGATAAAGGACATTACTTTGAAGATTGTAATGTTAACATATTGACAAAGGAACATGACTGGTTCAAGAGAGGTGTCTAGGAGGCCATTTATGTGAAAATAAAGAAGACAAGCCTAAATAGAGGTGGGGGGGTTCGACGCCAACTGTCTGCCATGTACAATGCTGTTTCGCCACCTCACCCTGGGCGTTCCTATAACACCTCTTAGCCACTATGCAATCACGCCCTTAACACCTGGCTGTGATATGCTAATTGGGATTTTCCAGGGTACATAATTGCCACAGAATCTTGTACAAGTCATTCTGAATTGAGAAAGCCAGTCAGATGACTAGCGAAACATCTTCAAGTCCAGTTGATCTAATTGAATACAACAGATATATTTCACAATACATTACAAAAACATATGTTACATTAATATTGAGTGTCACCAGTTGCATTATTGTCTGTTATTTTATAATTATTATATATTGTTTTCGTAATACATATTTCTTTAATTGTTATTGCTGCATTCTCTTATTTCTCTGAGGTTGGGTAGCTAGTGATTAGTGATGTACACAAAACCAAACTCGAACCTGAGTTCGAGCCGAACCTTATGAGTTCGGGTTTGAACTAGTTTGTTTTTTCTGACTCTCGCATGTATTTTCGCTAATTATTGAAAAATCGATAATTATCAAATTTACAAGGCTTTCACTAACCCTAGAATGTATTGTTCGCTAACCCTCGAAAGTATCGTTTGTTTTTGGTAACCCTTGAATGTATCATTCACTAAGCCTCGAAAGTATTGTTCGTTTTCGATAATCCTCAAAAGTATTGTTCGATTTTGGTAACCCTCGAATTTATGGTTCTATTTTCGGTAACCCTCGAAAGTATTGTACAGTAACCATTGAATGTAGCATGTGCAAAACCTGACAATTGCCCGCTCATGTTTAAGAAGTGTTTTAAAAAGTTGTGGTTAAAGTGACATGTTCCCCAGGTGCCAACGCCATTTTCTGTAAGTTACCGTATATACTCGAGTATAAGTCGAGGTTTTCAGGCTGTAAAAACAGCCTGAAATCTGAACCTCGATTTATACTCGAGTCAGTCACTAACTACCTGAAATGAGGAATCCAACGTCCGCATGTACTGATGGTTGCATCCACTGACGTCACCACTCGGAGCCGGGAAATGAGACCGGCGCCGAGTAGTGACGTCAGTGGATGCGACCATCAGCGGATGCAGACGCTGGATTCCTCATTTCAAGTTACCGTAGATGATGGCTGGTCTCTGACTCCTGGTGCAGACGCTGGATTCCTCATTTCAAGTTACCGTAGATGATGGCTGGTCTCTGACTCCTGGTATTTGGCAAAGCATGCTGGGAGTTGTAGTTTACAAACATCTGGAGTGCCAAGGAATCAGAAGGCAGTAGTGGTCATAATTCTACCCTCGACTTATACTCGAGTCAATCAGTTTTTACTCCTTTTTAGGTTAAAATGGGTACATCGACTTATACTTGGATCGACTTATATTCGAGTATATACGGTACCATTGTTAGTTTATCTATAAATCATCAGAACTTTTCGAACTATCCCTCCCCATTGACTTCAATGTGTCAGAATTCGAACTTTCGAACTTTTACTGAAGTTCGAAAGTTGGGCCATCTCTACTAGTGATGTAATGTTTATTCACAGACCAAGGATACCCTGCCTCTCTATAGCCCAAGGTATTCTACACACCATACCAAGTCATGGGAACTCAAGTGTCCTAGTACCTCCAGACTTAGCAATGTTTATACAAAGGGTATGATGATTTCTCTGATATTAATCAGCTAAACGTGGGATATGTTAAGATTGCATAGGAATTTATCACACACTTTTTTATAATGACTATTCATCTGAAACTTAAAGGAGAAATAGCTAAGGAATTGTTACAATTTATTTAGCTACAAGGGAGTGGATGAAAACTGAAACATGTATAGTTATTATTGATGCATTCATTTTGACCATTTATATAGTTTATCTTTTTTCCCTTTTTATCTTTCTCATTCCAAGATTCTACAGTATTTTGAGTTCCCAAGTGGCTTAATGTACAAACATTCAAAACAATCCACATACATATTGTGTCCTTTCTGTTTAGGTAAATATAAGGAGAAGATAAATCCTACACAGGGAATTTCTTTTATCCAGTTATGGATCAAGCAATTGAAAGACAAATAAACCCTTGGGATATTACAAGAAATATTTGCAGACCACTGCAGCCAGATATAAGTATGACAGACAGAACAATTTATCCCAATAATCAGAGACTGGCAATTTTAAGGATTCTCAACCATTCTTGCCCCCTGAACACTTATCTGCGTTTACATGAATGGCTGTGTTTTAGCATTACTATAGAAATGACACCTTTCATTTAATCAAAAAACTCCATTTTGGACTTGGTAAACTATTTTTGTGAAAATTAATGGCAAGAGGAAAATTACATTTGGTTGCTTTAGAATTATAATATTAAAATACATAATACTGTATAAATAGCCTATGCACGTGCAAAATCTGGTACCGGAGAAATGTCAGTTCATCTGAAATATCATTCACAAGTTTGTGTTAATTCTTGTTTAAACTGTACCTGGTGATACATCTCGTTTTGTATCACTCTCTCCTCCTTCTCTATAGAAAATCATCCTGTATAAGATAAAAGGCAGAGAACAGAAAAATGACATGTATTTTGCAGTGAATTGTGATGCTTCATATATCACATTTTGTACAATGGAGTGAATTTGGCTGAAATCTCATTTAGACCAATTATAAACAAGGCCCTAAGTTACTAACGAGTTTCTGATCAGCATCTACTCACATTGCCTCAAATGCTCCTTTTGGTTCTTAAGGGTAAAATCTTATAGTTAATGATTGTTTATAAAAATGCTATAATGTTACACTGGTTAAATGAATGTTAAAGCAAGTTCTGAAGTTTGCTACAACAAATAAAATGGATTTAAACAACTTCCATATCGCAAACTTATGTACAAGCTTCTGATCAAAACACAGCATTGCTTGCCTTTCTAGCTGCGTTCTATATGAAAATAAGCCTCTTCCACTAAAGCAAACCCTTCAGTTACTGTGTTACCTCTCCACCTCCTCTTATTTAATGAGCCCAGGCAGAAAGGAGAAAGAGAAGCTTTCAATTGAGCTTATTTTGTGTGGTGAGGGGAGCATAAAGTAAAGGGCTTGCTCTACTGAGACATTTTACTGAATTCATAGACATGTATCTGTATGTAGACAGCAGCTATAAGGGAAAGTGGTATATTTTGTCAATCAGCAGGATTGTGCTATTATTGGTAAAAAATAAATTGAATAATGCAATAGGCTTCAACTGAAGGCCTGAATGAAACATTGTTAGTGACTTTTCTCTTATATAGTTAAACCTAACACTGCCACTTTTATTGTATTCACATCAAATATTTCAAAATGTTAGGAAAAAAGAGCACATCATCATTAAGGGGAACATACATAAAGAGGTGTTAATAACTCAAATAAATTGGAGACTCTATGTCTCAGCCAATCACCAACACAACTGCCGGTCCGATAAGTATACTTAGAAGCCTCCCAGATAAATTAACTTACTTACATATTTGTGGATTTTGGCAATACTTTTTAGGGGGCAAAAGCATACCTTTAAAGGGCAATTCCATACCACCCTTCATCAGGTACCCGGGGTAAGGATCAAAATCATGGGGCTCTTATCCCTGGGTCTTACCTTGTTACAGAAAATGAGCCCTGCAAAGTTGCTTTCATGAAGTCACATTCAAGGCTCCCCTGCCATTGTCCCAGACTTTGGCACGGCTGACCAATGGGAATACACGCTCATTGCAGAGGGATACTTGCTATTAGTTCAATACCAGTAAGTGGAGAGGGTGGGTCCAGAGTCGACTCTCAGAAGCTTACTATGAAAGGCTAGTTTTCATTAACAAGGGAAGGCCCAGGGGTGATGACCCTGGGTACTATCACTAGGAGAGGGGGTGGGAGGGAAGGTAGGGCAGCCATAATTCTCTTTTAAGTAAATATTAACTTTTTTAAAAAGAATAAAAATCAGGAGAACCTCTTCATAACAACTAAAATCCAAAAAGGAGTTGTTTTTTTTGAAATGGAAATTGTAACTATGAGGCTTATTTATAAACCCACGCTATCTGCAATTATTGTTACTGTAGGTTTTCATGAACCCATCAGAAATGTATGACTTGGCCCCAAATTACTGTTATATTACATTGCAGTGAAAAATGATTCGGTCATTGGTGTTTTTAGACCGTTTTGCTAAATACAGACACTATTGCAAAACACTGACCGTGCTCTGTATTTTACGATGCTGGTGAAGTGCGATATCAGTGCGACACTGCGCCTTTAAAATCTATACCTATAAGTTCCTCTTTAAACAGTGCATCGCACAAAATCACCACATATCATGCTAGAAATTTAAAATATTTAACATCTTTTAGCATTGCTGTTCTTTTAATGATAGCTATAGACGAAATTGTATTTTGTTGCCATGTTCATTTGGTAAACACTAAACAAGTTGGAAATAAAATATTAGCTTCACTGCCACAACAAGGTTTGGATGGGTTTTCACGTAATATTTATTTTGTTCTCTCCTTATTTGCACTCTTTTATTCCAGTGTTGGGCTCTAAAGTACCTTAACTTATAAGGCCCAGGCTGCAGCTTAGCAGGCGTTCGTTTTTCATCATCCCTTAATGACTCTCAGAGTGAGCTTGTTGTTATAAATGTACATCTTGCAAAGGAATGAAATGGAAACCACATCTAACAGGCCCTTTCCCTCCTGATAGCTGTTGAATTATTAAGCACTATTTAGTTTTCTGCATTTACTTTGAAGAATCTGGAAACCCGAGATTCCCAGTAAACTAAAAATAAAAATATTAATTGCATTGCTTCTTTTGAAGGCATTTTCAGCCCAAACACAATTGGCTCTAAAAGGTTATTTCACTTTAAAGGAGAACTGTAGTCAAAATTAAAGTTTTAATCAGATGGTTCTCCTCCTTACAGGGACCCAAATCCGCATAACTTTATTTGTATTAATTGCTGTTAAATATTTATTTTGCCCAGGGGTGCCCTGTCTATGAAGTAAGTTGAAAAAGTTGCTTAGGGCACTTGCTACCCCTGCAATGGAAGTCTATGCTTGTGTCACCCTCTTCACCAATAAGGAGCAAAGGGAAGTGGGGCAGCACCCAAGGCATTTTGCTTCAGGTGCCAATATTTAAAGGACAACTCCACCCTCATAAAAAAATCTTTTAGAAAGAATGGCCTCTATAAAATATGTTGATATATCATAGTTTGTCCTATGAATTCATTACTGTATGCCTGCTATGCTTCTGGATGCCTCATGGAAACTGAGCAATTTAGAAACCTGTACTGAGCCTGGGCATGCTCAGAAGGGGCAAATAGGGTATTAACATTCCATCATTGGCTGTGATGTAAACTGTCACACCCATAACTGACAGTTGCTAACTGGAAGAACCAGGAAGCAGAAACAGGGGAAACAGGACATTGTGCAGGATTTCAGGTTAGACTTACCTGTATGTAAGTTTTCATTTTAGGGCTGGACTTGCCCTTTAATAATGTTATAGATTTTTCCCACAGTCCTCCTCAATGGCTGGTTACACAATGCCCAAACATGCCTATAATGATGCCTGAGGGGTAGAAAAATGCTAAACAGGTAAGAAAATATCCCCATGAAAACAAACATTTCTAATCAACCTTAATACAACAACAGAGTGCAAATCAACAGGTAAAGTTAAGGTTCCCAACACGCACGATGTGTACGAACGAACGTTTCGGCTGATAATCGGCCCGAGTGTAGGCCCTTTATTGGCAGAAACGGACGGTGGTTCAGAGATCCGCCAGGTCGGTTCGGCAACGATCATCGACTGAACGCCTGTTTCTGGCGATAAATGGCCTACACACAGGCCGATTATTGGCCGAAACGTTCGTTCATACACATCATGTGTAACGGGTCGGGACCTGCGATCACATGTGTGTATGAACCTTTAGGTTGCGCTATACTTGGGGTCCATAAAGGTGGCCATACATCTATGAGATATTACTTACCCGACCGAGCGCGATCGCAAAATCCCATTCATTTTGCGATCGCATGTTGGTCAAATGTAAGATCTGGAGAAGCGGTTCCAGCAGGATCGAAGAAACATTGCGTGAGCCCTCGGTCGGGTAAGTAATATCTCATAAATGTATGGCCACCTTAAGTCTTTCATATGATATGCTTCAACATATTAGCTCTCTTGTAATGCTTTACTTAATCCGGAAACATGGATTGCAGGACCAGGCAATCTCCTTAAATATCTTAGTAAAATATTAATTTAATTCTAATTGACTATCCTTTGCTGTGCTCATACAGTCTAGCCGGAGGGTTTTTTTTTATTCCAGAGGACAATGAACACACTGTCCCCATACTGATGGTTTCTGCATTTTTCTGTCTCTAAAACAGCTGAATCTTCAAAGTTAAAATTCCAAGGAATTTCTTCTTTAAATTGATGTCCGGACCTTGACATGCTGCCGACTTCACATAACATTTTGTTATATTAAAGTTTGAAAAAAATATTTATTTATGTCCCATTATTCAGTGGCATAAGTAGGAATCACTGGGCCCCCCAGCAAAACTATGATGGGCCCCCTATCTTTGCTTCATCTATAAGAAAAATAAGAAGATGGGGCCCCCTTGGCTCCTCTGCAGGCCCTGCTCCCCTGGTAGTTACGCCCCTGCCATTATTCAATCAACATAAGAGGGAAAAATTGCAGATCTGAAGGTTCGTACAGACATGCAATCTCGGTCAGGGATCATTTTCCGACCGGCCGCGTGGATCTTCGAACGAGCGGCTGTTTCGGGCGAGAAAGTGCTCATACACGCACGCTTATGCCGGTAAATCACAGCTGAATAAATAAAATGGGGATATCACAGGGGCACTAGTGAGATAGATCCATTAATCAGAGCTATATATAGATTATCTAGAAGGTGCTCCATCCATCAAAAATTAACATATACAGAAACAAGAAAACCTAGCAATGGATATATAGCACGGGCACACTCCTTTAGTATCAAAATATGTAAAAGCTCCTTTATTAAACATGCATGGAGATACAAAGATACAATGTCTTATATATTAGGTATAAAGGGAAACAAAAAATAAAAATAAAAACACATCCCATATAGAGTAACCAGTGAATGACTGGATATCGACAATCATAGTTAGCAGATATACCGGTATATCATTATAGGACCACTGTTATATACTGAGGAATATCCCAAGTGTATATTACTCTAGTGTATATACAAACCAATGTCCTAGAGTCACACAAGTGGACTACCAAGGTAGATGAATAGGTACATCAAACGAGTATAACAGAGGTTCACAGATATCTAAACATGTAGGTAACATTCGATTATATCTAGCCATAACAGATAGGTAACTTAGTTATAGATATTCTAACAAATGCATCTATGTTTTAACTTCATGGGAGCAAGTTAAAACATAAACTGGACGCGTTTCATCTCCACAAACAGAGACTTCGTCAACAGCAATTTGACAAAGTCTCTGTTTGTGGAGACGAAACGCATCCAGTTTATGTTTTAACTTGCTCCCATGAAGTACCAAATATGATCTATACTGGTGTAGTATCACCAGGTTTGTGTGATATCTACCACAGAGGTATCTAGGTTGATATGCATCTATGATTGTTTATATGGAATATTGGGATATGGTGCATTTGTTAGAATATCTATAACTAAGTTACCTATCTGTTATGGCTAGATATAATCGAATGTTACCTACATGTTTAGATATCTGTGAACCTCTGTTATACTCGTTTGATGTACCTATTCATCTACCTTGGTAGTCCACTTGTGTGACTCTAGGACACTGGTTTGTATATACAATAGAGTAATATACACTTGGGATATTCCTCAGTATATAACAGTGGTCCTATAATGATATACCGGTATATCTGCTAACTATGATTGTCTATATCCAGTCATTCACTGGTTACTCTATATGGGATGTGTTTTTATTTTTCTTTTTTGTTTCCCTTTATACCTAATATATAAGACATTGTATCTTTGTATCTCCATGCATGTTTAATAAAGGAAAATCACAGCTAATCGCACAGTCTCCTAGTAGTGAACGGTCGTCCGTGACTTAAAATCCATTTGTGTGTACCAGCCTTAAAGCAATCAACCTGTGTTCATGGAAATATCATATCTGTAAATTACCATTCCAGAAAACATATACTTGGTTTGGACTCGTTATCAGCATGAACTTGAATTGCAACCAAAAGACTAATAATTGGTATACTGATCTGTAAATCCAAAGGTACGAACACACGGTCAATACTCGACCAGACACCCAAGTGGACGACATGCACCATGCGCCGAATGTATGTTTTGGCTGATGATCGCACATGTGTAGCCGCTCAGTCAGGTGTCGTTCGTTGATCCAACCTACAGATTGGAATTATCACAATTAAATCAGCCCA
The DNA here is from genome assembly GCA_019447015.1 of Hymenochirus boettgeri. NCBI lineage: Eukaryota > Metazoa > Chordata > Amphibia > Anura > Pipidae > Hymenochirus > Hymenochirus boettgeri. Next base: position 77,152,574 of record CM033475.1, read on the forward strand.
TGTACAGCTGGCCGTGCACATGGAGGGAGCATTTTAAATCTACTCTTAAAGGAACACTAAATCCATTAAAATAACTATGTGCCATTCGTTTCTATTATTCACAGGGAGGTGAGAACGCTTATTCTCACCTCCCTGTGAATAATATTACGCTCGGGGGACCTGGAACTTACCTTACCGCCGCTCCACTCTCAAGCCGCTTCTTCACTGAACAGCTGTTCTCTCCCGATCGCGCACCTTATCTTTTGTATTGGCACGCATGCGCCTAAAATAGGGCGCGTGGTCGGGACAGAGCGGCTTTCATCGAAGGAGCGGCTTGCAGTGGAGCGGCGGAAAGGTAAGTTCCAGTGTCCCCTGAGCATCTTATTATTCACAGGGAGGTGAGAATAAGCGTTCTCACCTCCCTGTGAATAATAGAAACCAATGGCAAATAGTTATTTTTCTGGATTGTGGGAGTTTACAGTCCCTTTAAATTTTTTTTGCCAATTTAGTATATACAAGTATGCTTAGCAATCATTTGTCCTATGGAAAAAAGTGTCTGTTATCCAACACCTTTCAAACAATTCTATCACAAAGAAGTTAACCTAACCTGCTATTAGACTCAGATAAGAAATGCTGAAAGGTTTTATTAACCATTTAGCTAAGAACCATTGATTTCTTTCATAATCAGGTCAACCAATTTTCCTTATCCCTTAGGAACACATAATGTAATCTCAACCCAGTTAATATCTATTAATTCTCTAAGTGCAAACATAAAAAAAGATAAAAGTGAAACTTTTTTTTTGATGAAGCAAAAGGCTTATTTTAACCACAATAATATCCTTTTAAATGAATGAATGGGAATCCAATTTGATGCTTTCTCAAAATCAAATCTGAATGCCAGTGTCATTTGCACTTCTCTTCTTAATTTATCTCTGTATGAATGATTATGTGTGGTTTCTGTGACAGACAGGGATATGGGAATTGTAATGGAAAATGCAATGTATACTCTTTTACTGTGCACTGAAAATAAATATCTGATCATGGAGTCCTGTTGTCCCCCACACAATATAGTGACAGCATGTATCATTTTATAACAAGCCTGAGCCCATGAATACTTTAGACAATTCCAGATGAATAATAGTACAATAGTATAATACACAACCCCTCCCCAACCACCCCAATCCAACCCTAAACACAAGTGTTTTACCTTTAAAAACTGCCCAGAAATCATCCTACTCACCTTCATTTCCTCTGCCTCTACTGATCTTCCAGAAACGGAACAGAGCAGTAGGGGAGGGACCAGCAGCGCGTCTGTGATTGTCTGACTCTCAGTCAATCACAGATGTGGCTGCCAGGTATTGAGAGAGCTGGTCTGTCCTGGACACTTTTTAAAGGTAAAACCATAGCATTTAGGGTTGGAGGGGGGTCTCCTACGCTACAGAAAATTTTGGCACACAGATCCATCAAGAGTGGAGGGATCTGTAGCGTGGGAGGGAGGCGAGGGGAGAGCTCCCCTGCACATGCCTTGTTGAGTCCTCAACGAGGAACGAGTACAGGCACCGATGAACGCAGACAGAGCTCCTACTCTTGCAGTTTTCTGGACTTGAACAGACACTGCAGGAGAACCACAAGGAGAAGAGGAGAAGTATGGATTCTAACACTACACAGTGGGGCCAGCAGTGGGTCAAATTTTAGTTTTGGGGGGGGACATGCCCTTTAAGGCATACAGGTTCAAGCTCAGTTTATTTCTTTGAACAATCAAAATGCTAGAAATAATATTGAATCATTTCAAGTTCAATGACCTTTAGCTTGATACACATGTCAGATAAATTCTATACGAATGATGATTAGAAGAGTAAATCAACAATCATTTATCTGACAATTCCCCCACAGTCAGCTGATCAACAGTAGTCAGCAGCCTATTTTGTTCTATAAGAAGGGATGGAAGGAGAAAAACTGGAGAACGTTTGCAGCTGCAAATTTTGTTCATATTGTAATTTCCATATAGCAAAGGGAAACAAAATCATAAATTTGATAGTTACGAGAACTATCTGTAGTAAAGGCACTACCAAAGAGGTGTTCCAGTTGCAGTAACAAGTAACATTATTTTGAATGTTCAAAATAATTAAAGGACAACTCCACCCTCATAAGAACATCTTTTAGAAAGAATGGCCTCTTTAAATGTTGATATATCATAGTTTATCCTATGAATTCATTACTGTAAACCTGCTATGCTTCTGGATGCCTCATGGAAACTGGGCAATTAAACCTTATGACCCTGTACTGAGCCTGAGCATGCTCAGAAGAGGCAGAGAGGGGATTAACATTCAGTCATTGGCTGTGATTTCAACTGTCAAATCATAACTGACAGTTGCTAACGGAAGAACCAGGAAGCAGAAACAGGGCAACAAGACATTGTGCAGGATTTCAGGTAGATTTATATATTTCAGATTTCAAACTATTACAGTTTAGGGTTTTGGGGGTGGTTTACCTGTAAATATGTTTTCATTTAGGGATGGACTTGCCCTTTAAGAGAATGTGTATAAGATCCATGTAATTTAATGCGTATTAGAAATGTAGGGAAGCTAAGATGCTTCCCTGCTACTCTCCTGTATCATAGAATTTAACTGCAGACTAGGAAGTGAGGGGGGGAGCCAGGTAGCCAGGAAGTACCAGGAATTTAGGAAGTGAGGGGGAAGTAAAGAGAGAATCGGTATGATAAAAAGTGACTATGATTAGGTATAAAATGAAAGAGGAAACCCTTGTCAGGAAACTGATTTCTTTCGGTTACTTCCCCCAGCATACAATGGATCAGTTTCTGGTTCTGCAACACTCACTCCTGGCTGGCAGATTGTAAGTACTGTTACAAAGTTGATATCTGCCTTAAATAAACTTTTCCATTCTATTCAATCTAATAAGTGAATATAGGGTAATTATAGTTCCATCTGTTATTCTTGCTCTCCTCAAAGGTTCAAACACGTCATGGTTTGCCGTACACCCGAGCTAATCTCATCCTTGAGATATTCAGAACAGTCCAATACAGAATTGGGAACCTTATAGCAGAGTGATTCTTGTCCATGATCACTAGCCAAGTCCTAACTTGGAAGCATAGTCCTCCACTGGTCTCCTACCCTGCTGGATACTGGGTAAGAATATTCCTCGGTGGTAGTAGCCCATTGTGGATCATCATAGAGTTGGTACAGTGCATTAAAGAAGGTGTCTACCACAGCCAAGCAAGAACTTCCTTGTTCCCCAGCAATAATGACCCAGGCTTGCAGTTCTCCTTGAAGAAGGAAAACAATGAAGCCACACCAGCACTGCCCTAAAAAAAAGTTCGGCTGTCAGGAAGAATAGCCAACAAGAGTTTTTGAAGGCTCAAAAATTGGTGTTGCCGGAGAAACCAATTAGGGTTAGTACTCGTGGTCCCAGAGGCCATACCTGCGGGATAGTAGTACAGGAACAGGGACAAAGCGAAACAGCAAACGATGAGGGGTATTAGATGGAGACTGGCCCCACCTGAAGGTCTTTGACCCAACCTTGAAGCGGAAATAACCCCCCTTAGAGATCTTTAACAGGTAGTCCAGGTGATTTTTTTGGTATTTTGGGGGTGCACGCTTTTGTGCATATGAGGTGGAATTTTCATCAATGTCCTTCCTGTATACTGTGTACCAAGCTATTTCTGTTTTAAAAACCTGTAAATCTAGGAATTAGCAGTCTCAAACTGATTTAAAAGAGAGTGGGGTGGGCATGAGTTGGAATTTGTACAAATTTTTCAGCAACCTCTCTGGTTGCCTTTCCATAAGACATAATGGTCTGATTTAAACCTAAAAAAATTGTTGGCCATGATGAAATGTAAAAGGTCGAGGAGAAAAGTCTATGGGAGACACTCGGTGTACCCAGGGCAGGCTTCCAAGCCTACTTCTGTGGAATGATGGTATATAATGGTTTCAAATCACAGTTAAGAGGAACACAACCATGCATAGAATACATGGCTAAGGCTAAAAGTTGTATGAGAGTTTGGCTGTCTCTAAGGTACATGGAGATATATGTGCACAGTGGCAATTATGTTTCTTAGTTTTGCTGTGTGTAGATTCCAGTGTCTTATAATCTTTATACAGGGATATTTTAATGCTATTCAGTTAAACCAGAATAGACCCATGCAATGCTGCCTTAATGTGCAATTCAACCTAAACACACCATTTGTATTATTATTATTTTAATTAAAAGCTTGGGGTCGTGCTTTCAGTGATACAACAGGAAGTGCACAAACATGCGAGTGGTTCAGGATTCGTCAGCATCTCCCATAAGCCCATAGCTGTTAAACTGTAGGGCTACAGACATCCCACACCTTTACATGAACAAACACACACAATAACTCCCATACCTTTTCCACCTACCTACTGCCAGTAGATTGTAGAGGGTCTATGTGAAATAAACCTACAGGTCTGAGAACAGACACAGGCAATCTTGCCACAATGTACAGTTCAAGCTAACATCACCATGGGGCAACCTAAGACCCCACAAAAGGATCCAGATTAAAATGCTAGGTTCATACTTATTAGATTTACCCACAACAAATTCCAGATTTACAGTCACTATGAGGTTAGGATACTGATATGGCATATAGGTTAGGGAAGTTATGGGTTAAAGGAGCTAAAAGCTCCCCACAGAGTATTAAATGAAATAGAGCCTTCTTATACCAGAAGGTACTTACAAGGCCTCATGTTCTTATAATAGCATTACCCTATAAACTAACATATAAACCCATATTTCTCACTCCCAAGAAAATGGTGGAGACATGCAAATATCTCATTTATTGCCTGTAGCTGGGCATGGTGTCCCGATGTAGTACTTTTAATGATATTCCTTTATTAAAGTTCTATATTTTATTATGGTCCTCATCCCTGCTATTGTTTTATTATATTTATACAGATGTAATACAGCCTAATGGTAAGAGAGCGGGTGTTGAACTTGTGACTTTCACATGTTTTGAAAACTACAAATCCACATTTTCTTTACATTAATTTTTTTTTCTTAATGCCCTTAGCTAAGGCACTGTGTCGAGATTGAGTAATACAGCCCTAATTGTAAAACTACAACCACATTCCGCTATTCTCTGTAAATTTTCTTCTTTATATCTATTGGTTAATGAATTACAGATCCAATAAAGTGTAATGAAATAGAACATGTGTGTTTAACTTTTCACTGTTTAAAAAACTACAACTCCCAGCATTCCCGGGCTGCACAGAAAGCTGGAAAATTGTAGTTTTTCATACATGTCATACACATCCTGAATAAGCCATTTTCCTGACTTAGAGACATTAAGCCCCACGGTTATGCCTACCAAGGTTTGAATAGCAGTGATCCATCTGCCCTTCCTTCCACCATAGCATCTCCACTATTAGATTTCAGGAAAGTTTTGAAATCTGATTGGTTTAATTGAAAGCATGTAAACCAAGCATTAAAAAAATTGATCGAAACGATTAGGGTTTTTTCTGCAAACCTATATAAAGAGGTGCACTCCCTGCGGAACTCACAGTAGAATGGCTGAAGATAAAGAAAGAAGCGCTGGCAACATCGCTCCATTGATGGCCGCGGTGCCAGCGTGGGCCGCAGTGAGCCTGCCTGGCATCGGCGACCTGAGTGGGGTTGGTGTCGCCAGCCACAGTCGTCGGGTCGGATCAAGACGCCGGCAACATCGGCCTCGTTGAGTAGGGCGGATCGGTGGGGTGTCCTGCCCATCTCCGCCACAGGCGGCTAGTTATCGGACGTCTTTCGCTACCCTTGAAGGTGGCTAGCAGAAACGTCCGATACTAGCAATGCAAAGAGTTACTGCCTTTTATAAATATGAAGCGGCGGTAACGGGTGGGTATCGGCTTCGAAGAGTTAACGCCTCGGAACTTTTCCGCGCCCGTTTCCCGACTGAATAAATCGGCGTTAAACGCGATTTATGCGGAATGGTCGGGGGAATGGGCACAAAACTTAACAAGGCTTTAATAAATATGCCCCAAGTATGCATTACTCAAACTAACCAACAAATTGATCATTTCCACGAATGACTGGTCCCTTAGGCAGTGAGTCATAACCTTCAACCAACTTTCTTTCCACTTTCCATATTACGCGTTCCACCTGTCAACTATGGAATTGGAATAAACCTACAGATCTAAGAACAGACCCAGGCAGTCCTGCTACAATGTGCAGTTCAACCTAAACAGTACCATAGGCAGCCTGATGCAGATTATGCTAGGTTCTTACTACTTAACTTCATCAAGTTCAGATTTACAGTTACTTTTGGGGTTAGGATACAGGATACTGATTAGCTTGAACGTATGGTATGGTAGATACCCCCAATCTCTCAAAAGTATGTAAAAGTCCCCACATGGTAAAAAAATTAGACCTTCTTATAACGAAGGTACCTCACAGTCGCATTTTAATAATATCAATTTTTGAAAAAAGGGGAAAACTGGCCATTTCTCTAAGAATGCGGGTAGTTTCGAGACATGCAAAGTCATTTTATCATATACGACTTCCTATCTACCAAATAGAAACTGACTTTCTTTCCATGGAAGGGAGGTGGAGGTTTTACAACCACATAATTGGTGTAATACAAGAACTTCTTTAGAGATTGTTTGATTTTGTTATTCAGAAACTCATTGATGTTGTAAAATTCCACCTCCTTTTAATGTCTACATGGAGACCCTTTGCACTCTTAGATGTATGGCTACCCTACCATTTTGACTTTTTCATTCAACTTAGGGGTGTTAAGCAAAGTATAACTTTATTTATTGTATATTTGTTTTGTAATTCAGTAGTAGTAGTTAGTCCTATACTTTGTAACTCTTATTTGTTAGGGGATTTTAATTAAATAGTGTTATTACACCATACATATATACATATAGACCTTTCCTATGTGTAATACAGTTATGTACCCCCACCTAATTAGTTGCTCCTAAAAACTCAATGCAATCTCCATAAAAATATAAATATATTTATAATATAAAGGCTAAATGAATATATTTTTTATATATGTATATATATACTTAGAGAAAGGTAATGGCTGCTACCGAACTCGCCTTTTATCTGGATATGAAGTTACAAGAAATAAATATTCAACAGTGCTGCACAGATTTGTTTCTTTTCTATATTTACTGGAGGATTACAGGTTATCCTCACAGTGGCAATGCACCAACCCTATATGTTTATCAAGTGGAGTATATACACACACATCCTGAGGACGTATATACCATATATCTCGAGTATAAGTCGAGGTTTCAGGCTGTGAAAACAGCCTGAAAACTGAACCCGACTTATACTCGAGTCAGTCACTTACTGGTGGGGAATCCGGCTGCCGCGTCCACTGATGGTCCATCCACTGACGTCACGACTCGCGGCCGGAAATTAGACCGGCGCCGATGTCATGACGTCAGTGTATGCGACAATCAATGGATGCGGCAGCCGGATTCCTCCATCAAGTGCATGATGTCGGGGGCCCGGACTCTCCTGCAAAGGTAAGGTTGCAGCATTATTATGTACTGTAGTAGTGTAGTGTACTGTAGTAGTGTAGTGTAGTGGCAGGGTGAGAAGATGGGTGCAGGGAAAATAGGTTTATTTCCTGGGGCTGTGGAGGGGAGAGTAAGGAGTCGACAGTAGTGGTTGGGGGTTAGTGTGGCAGGTGAGAAGATGGGTGCAGGGTAAATAGGTTTTATCCTGGGGCTGGACTGGGGCTGGAGGGGAAGTAAGGAGTCAGGGACAGGTAGTGTGTTTTGGGGTTTGTGTGCAGTTCCACTCCAGTGTTTCTACTCCCTACTTCCACTCCCTTCTACTACTACTCTACCCTCCGACTTATACTCGAGTCAATTGGTTTTTTACTCATTTTTGAGGTAAAATGGGTTCCCTCGACTTATACTCAAGTCGACTTTACTCGAGTATATACGTATAACTCTATTTGTCTCGCACTAATGCTTGACTCACTCTCACTTCACTTGCAACAAATGGATGATTACTCATGGGTCTTGTTACTTGACAAACTTTTATTGGTGCATCATTATTGCATCAACGCGTTTTGGCTATGTTGCTAGCCGTCCTCAGGATGTGTGTATATATATACATATATATATACTTTTCTATAAACATAGAAAAGATAATCAATCACATTCCTAGGCCCCATACATTCATATTATCTGCCACACTGGCATACTTTATAAACAAGGGGTTTTAGTATACATTCTGTGATCACATGAATGAAAAGCCTTCCAACCCACGTCAAGGTAACCCCAGTCTGGAAGGTCCTAACTTCTACCTTTTAAATTTCTTTTACTTCAATACGATTGGCAAACTTTGCATTTCTCATTCTTACCCATATAACAGGCTCTCTCACTCCCTCCACCCTTTGCCTGAATACCACCCTTTAGATCACAAGCTGGGTGTAATCAAACACACTGCAACACAGAGCTGAGAACATCCCCACTAGCACAGAGGCAAAGGCTAAAGAAATGAAACATCTCAGAGAGCCCTTAAAACTTGATATCCAGACTGGGCCTTTGTCAAAAGAAGTAGAAGGAAAGAAAAAACACGTATACCAACATGGAAGGGAAAAGCAAGACAGGAGAAAGACATGGTCATCCCATATGTAGCAGGGTTCTCCGAGAAATTAAGAGAATTTTCAAAAAACACCGTATGCCTTTTGCTTTAAACCAAACAACACACTGAGGCAGCAATTGGTACAACCGAAGACCCAATACCGAAACACGTGACATCATATGCAGTGAAGAATGCTCTGATTTGTATGTGGGGAAACCAAACAGCAACTGCATCAACGTATGGCCCCACAAAAAGAGCCAATTCCTCGCCTGCATCTTAACGTAAGGACATTACTTTGAAGATTGTAATGTTAACATATTGACAAAGGAACATGACTGGTTCAAGAGAGGTGTCTAGGAGGCCATTTATGTGAAAATAAAGAGACAAGCCTAAATAGAGGTGGGGGGGTTCGACGCCAACTGTCTGCCCATGTACAATGCTGTTTCGCCACTCACCCTGGCGTTCCTATAACACCTCTTAGCCACTATCAATCACGCCCTTAACACCTGGCTTGTGATATGCTAATTGGGATTTTCCAGGGTAACATAATTGCCACAGAATCTTGTACAAGTCATTCTGAATTAAGAAAGCCAGTCATGACTAGCGAAACATCTTCAAGTCCAGTTGATCTATTGAATACAACAGATATATTTCACATACATTACAAAAACATATGTTCATTAATTTGAGTGTCCCCAGTTGCATTATTGTCTGTTATTTTATAATTATTATATTTGTTTTCGTAATACATATTTCTTTAATTGTTATTGCTGCATTCTCTTATTTCTCTGAGGTTTGGGTGCTAGTGATTAGTGAATGTACACAAAACCAAACTCGAACCTGAGTTCGAGCCGAACCTTATGAGTTCGGGTTTGACCTAGTTTGTTTTTTCTTGACTCTCGCATGTATTTTCGCTAATTATTGAAAAATCGATAATTATCAAATTTACAAGGCTTTCACTAACCCTAGAATGTATTGTTCGCTAACCCTCGAAAGTATCGTTTGTTTTTGGTAACCCTTGAATGTATCATTCACTAAGCCTCGAAAGTTGTTCTTTTCGATAATCTCAAAAGTATTGTTCGATTTGGTAACCCTCGAATTTATGTTTCTATTTTCGGTAACCCTCGAAAGTATTGTACGTACCATTGAATTTAGCATGTGCAAAACCTGACAATTGCCCGCTCATGTTTAAGAAGTGTTTTAAAAAGTTGTGGTTAAAGTGACATGTTCCCCAGTGCCAACGCCATTTTCTGTAAGTTACCGTATATACTCGAGTAAAGTCGAGGTTTTTCAGGCTGTAAAAACAGCCTGAATCTGAAACCTCGATTTATACTCGAGTCAGTCACTAACTACCTGAAATGAGGAATCCAACGTCCGCATGTACTGATGGTTGCATCCACTGACGTCACCACTCGGAGCCGGAATGAGACCGGCGCCGAGTAGTGACGTCAGTGGATGCGCCACAGCGGATGCAGACGCTGGATTCCTCATTTCAAGTTTACCGTAGATGATGGCTGGTCCTCTGACTCCTGGTGCAGACGCTGGATTCCTCATTTCAAGTTACCGCTAGATATATGGCTGGTCTCTGACTCCTGGTATTTGGCAAAGCATGCTGGGAGTTGTAGTTTACAAACATCTGGAGTGCCAGGAATCAGAAGGCAGTAGTGGTCATAATTCACTCCTCGACTTATACTCGAGTCAATCAGTTTTTTACTCCTTTTTAGGTAAAATGGGTACACGACTTACTACTTGGATCGACTTATATTCGAGTATATACGGTACCATTGTTAGTTTATCTATAAATCATCAGAACTTTTCGAACTATCATCCCTCCCCATTGACTTCAATGTGTCAGAATTCGAACTTTCGAACTTTTACTGAAGTTCGAAGTTGGGCCATCTCTCTAGTGATGTAATGTTTATTTCACAGACCAAGGATACCCTGCCTCTCTATAGCCCAGGTATTCTACCACACCATACCAAGTCATGGGAACTCAGTGGCCCTAGTACCTCCAGACTTAGCAATGTTTTATACAAAGGGTATGATGATTTCTCTGATATTAATCACTAAACGTGGGATATGTTAAGATTGCATAGGAATTTATCAACACACTTTTTTATAATGACTATTCATCTGAAACTTAAGGAGAAATAGCTAAGAATTGTTACAATTTATTTAGCTACAGGGAGTGGTATGAAAACTGAAACATGTATAGTTATTATTGATGCATTCTTTTGACCATTTATATAGTTTTATCTTTTTTCCCTTTTTATCTTTCTCATTCCAAGATTCTACAGTATTTTGAGTTCCCAAGTGGCTTATGTACAAACATTCAAAACAATCCACATACATATTGTGTTCCTTTCTGTTTAGGTAAATATAGGGAGAGGAATAAATCCTACACAGGGAATTTCTTTTATCCAGTTATGATCAAGCAATCGAAAGACAATAAACCCTTGGGATATTACAAGAAATTTTGCAGACCACTGCAGCCAGATATAAGTATGACAGCAGAACAATTTATCCCAATAATCAGAGACTGGCAATTTTAATTCTCAACCATTCGTGCCCCCTGAACACGTACTTATCCTGCGTTTACATGAATGGCTGTGTTTTAGCATTACTATAAGAAATGACACCTTTCATTTAATCAAAAAACTCCATTTTGGCACTTGGTAAACTATTTTTGTGAAAATTAATGGCAGAGAAAATTACATTTTTGTTGCTTTAGAATTATAATATTAAATACATAATACTGTATAAATAGCCTATGCACGTGCAAAATCTGGTACCGAAGAAATGTCAGTTCATCTGAAATATCATTCACAAGTTTGTGTTAATTCTTTGTTAAACTGTACCTGGTGATACATCTCGTTGTGATCACTCTCTCCTCTCTCTATAGAAATCATCCTGTAATAGATAAAGGCAGAGAACAGAAAATGAAGTATGCACATGTATTTTGCAGTGAATTGTGATGCTTCATATATCACATTTTGTAACAAGGAGTGAATTTGGCTGAAATCTCATTAGACCAATATAAACAAGGCCCTAAGTTACTAACAGTTTCTGATCAGCATCTACTCACATTGCCTCAATGCTCCTTTTGGTTCTTAAGGGTAAAATCTTATAGTTAATGATTGTTTATCAAAATGCTATAATGTTATCTGGTTAATGAATGTTAAAGCAAGTTCTGAAGTTTGCTACAACAAATAAAATGGATTTAAACAACTTCCATATCGCAAACTTGTACAAGCTTCTGATCAAAACACAGCATTGCTTGCCTTTCTAGCTGCGTTCTATATGAAAATAAGCCTTTCCACTAAGCAACCCTTCAGTTACTGTGTTACCTCTCCACCTCCTCTTATTTTAATGAGCCCAGGCAGAAAGGAGAAAGAGAACTTTTCAATTGAGCTTATTTTGTGTGGTGAGGGAGCAAAAAGTAAGGGCTTGCTCTACTGAGACATTTTACTGAATTCATAGACATGTATCTGTATGTAGACAGCAGCTATAAGGGAAAGTGGTATATTTTGTCAATCAGCAGATTGTGCTATATTGTAAAAAATAATTGAATAATGCAATAGGCTTCACTGAAGGCCTGAATGAAACATTGTTAGTGACTTTTCTCTTATATGTTAAACCTAACACTGCCACTTTTATTGTATTCCATCAAATATTTCAAAATGTTAGAAAAAAGAGCACATCATCATTAAGGGGAACATACATAAAGAGGTGTTAATAACTCAAATAATTGGAGACTCTATGTCTCAGCCAATCACCACACAACTGCCGGTCCGATAAGTATACTTAGAAGCCTCCCAGATAAATTAACTTACTTACATATTGTGGATTTTGGCAATACTTTTTAGGGGCAAAAGCATACCTTTAAAGGGCAATTCATACCACCCTTCATCAGGTACCCGGGTAAGGATCAAAATCATGGGGCTCTTATCCCTGGGTCTTACCTTGTTACAGAAAATGAGCCCTGCAAAGTTGCTTTCATGAAGTCACATTCAAGGCTCCCCTGCCATTGTCCCAACTTTGGCACGGCTGACCAATGGAATACACGCTCATTGCAAGGGATACTTGCTATTAGTTCAATACCAGTAAGTGGAGAGGTGGGTCCAGAGTCGACTCTCAGAAGCTTCATAAAGGCTAGTTTTCATTAACAGGGAAGGCCCAGGGGTATGACCCGGTACTATCACTAGGAGAGGGGGTGGGAGGGAAGGTAGGGCAGCCATAATTCTCTTTTAAGTAAATATTAACTTTTTTAAAAGAATAAAAATCAGGAGAACCTCTTCATAACAACTAAAATCCAAAAGGGGTTGTTTTTTTTGAAATGGAAATTGTAACTATGAGGCTATTTATAAACCCACGCTATCTGCAATTATTGTTACTGTAGGTTTTCATGAACCCATCGAAATGTATGACTTGGCCCCAAATTACTGTTATATTACATTGCAGTGAAAAATGATTCGGTCATTGGTGTTTTTAGACCGTTTTGCTAAATACAGACACTATTGCAAAACACTGACCGTGCTCTGTATTTTACGATGCTGGTGAAGTGCGATATCAGTGCGACACTGCGCCTTTAAAATCTATACCTATAAGTTCCTCTTTAAACATTGCATCGCACAAAATCACCACATTCATGCTAGAAATGTAAAATATTTAACATCTTTTAGCATTGCTGTTCTTTTAATGATAGCTATAGACGAAAATTGTATTTTGTTGCCTTTCTATGGTAAACACTAAACAAGTTGGAATAAAATATTAGCTTCACTGCCACACAAAGGTTTGGATGGTTTTCACGTAATATTTATTTTGTTCTCTCCTTATTTGCACTCTTTTATTCCATTGTTGGGCTCTAAAGTACCTTAACTATAAGGCCCAGGCTGCAGCTTAGCAGCGTTCGTTTTTCATCATCCCTTATGACTCTCAGAGTGAGCTTGTTGTTATAAATGTACATCTGCAAAGGAAAAATGGAAACCACATCTAACAGGCCCCTTTCCCTCCTGATAGCTGTTGAATATTAAGCACTATTTAGTTTTCTCTGCATTTACTTTGAAGAATCTGGAAACCCGAGATTCCCAGTAAACTAAAATAAAAATATTAATTGCATTGCTTTCTTTTGAAGGCATTTTCAGCCCAACACAATTGGCTCTAAAGGTTTTTCACTTTAAAGGAGAACTGTAGTCAAATTAAAGTTTTAATCAGATGGTTCTCCTCCTTACGGACCCAAATCCCATAACTTTATTTGTATTAATTGCTGTTAAATATTTATTTTGCCCAGGGGTGCCCTGTCTATGAAGTAAGTTGAAAAAGTTGCTTAGGGCACTTGCTACCCACCTGCAATGGAAGTCTATGCTTGTGTCACCCTCTTCACCAATAAGGAGCAAAGGGAAGTGGGGCAGCACCCAAGGCATTTTGCTTCAGGTGCCATATTTAAAGGACAACTCCACCTCATAAAAAAATCTTTTAGAAAGAATGGCCTCTATAAAATATGTTTGATTCATATTTTGTCCTATGAATTCATTACTGTATGCCTGCTATGCTTCTGGATGCCTCATGGAAACTGAGCAATTTAGAAACCTGTACTGAGCCTGGCATGCTCAGAAAGGCAAATAGGGTATTAACTTCATCATTGGCTGTGATGTAAACTGTCACACCCATAACTGACAGTTTGCTAACTGGAAGAACCAGGAAGCAGAAACAGGGGAAACAGGACATTGTGCAGGATTTCAGGTTAGACTTACCTGTATGTAAGTTTCATTTTAGGGCTGGACTTGCCCTTTAATAATGTATAGATTTTTCCCACTCCTCCTCAATGGCTGGTTACACAATGCCCAAACATCCCTATATGATGCCTGAGGGGTAGAAAAATGCTAAAACAGGTAAGAAAATATCCCCATACAAACCATTTCTAATCAACCTTAATACAACAACAGAGTGCAAATCAACAGGTAAAGTTAAGGTTCCCAACACGCACGATGTGTACGAACGAACGTTTCAGCTGATAATAGGCCCGAGTGTAGGCCCTTTATTGGCAGAACAGACGGTGGTTCGAGATCCGCCAGGTCGGTTCGGCAACGATCATCGACTGAACCCCGTTTTCTGGCGATAATGGCCTAACACAGGCCGATTATTGGCCGAAACGTTCGTTCATACACTCATTTGTAACGGGTCGGGACCTGCGATCACATGTGTGTATGAACCTTTAGTTGCGCTATACTTGGGGTCCATAAAGGTGGCCATACATCTATGAGATATACTTACCCGACCGAGCGCGATCGCAAAATCCCATTCATTTTGCGATCGCATGTTGGTCAAATGTAAGATCTGGGAAGCGGTCCAGCAGGATCGAAGAAACATTGCGTGAGCCCTCGGTCGGTTAAGTAATATCTCATAGATGTATGGCACCTTAAGTCTTTCATATGATATGCTTCAACATATTAGCTCTCTTGTAATGCTTTACTTAATCCGGAAACATGATTGCAGGACCAGGCAATCTCCTTAAATATCTATAAAATATTAATTTAATTCTAATTGACTATCCTTTGCTGTGCTCATACAGTCTAGCCGGAGGTTTTTTTTTATTCCAGAGGACAATGAACCACTGTCCCCATACTGATGGTTTCTGCATTTTTCTGTCTCTAAAACAGCTGAATCTTCAAAGTTAAAATTCCAAGGAATTTCTTCTTAAATTGATGTCCGGACCTTGCCATGCTGCCGACTTCACATAACATTTTGTTATATTAAAGTTTGAAAAAATATTTATTTATGTCCCATTATTCAGTGGCATAAGTAGGAATCACTGGGCCCCCCAGCAAAACTATGATGGGCCCCCTATCTTTGCTTCATCTATAAGAAAATAAGAAATGGGGCCCCCTTGGCTCCTCTGCAGGCCCTGCTCCCCTGGTGTTACGCCCCTGCCATTATTCAATCACATAAGAGGAAAAATTGCAGATCTGAAGGTTCGTACAGACATGCAATCTCGGTCAGGATCATTCTCCGACCGGCCCGCGGTGATCTTCGAACGAGCGGCTGTTTCGGGCGAGAAAGTGCTCATACAACGCACGCTTATGCCGGTAAATCACAGCTGAAATATAAAATGGGGATATCACAGGGGCACTAGTGAGATAGATCCATTAATCAGAGCTATATATAGATTATCTAGAAGGTGCTCCATCCATCAAAAATTAACATATACAGAAACAAGAAAACCTAGCAATGGATATATAGCACGGGCACCCTCCTTTAGTATCAAAATATGTAAAAGCTCCTTTATAAAAATGCATGGAGATACAAAGATACAATGTCTTATATATTAGGTATAAAGGGAAACAAAAAGAAAAATAAAAACACATCCCAATAAGAGTAACCAGTGAATGACTGGATTAGACATCATGTTAGCAGATATACCGGTATATCATTATAGGACCACTGTTATATACTGAGGAATATCCCAAGTGTATATTACTCTAGTGTATATCCAAACCAGTGACCTAGAGTCACACAAGTGGACTACCAAGGTAGATGAATAGGTACATCAAACGAGTATAACAGAGGTTCACACGATATCAAACATGTAGGTAACATTCGATTATATCTAGCCATAACAGATAGGTAACTTAGTTATAGATATTCTAACAAATGCATCTATGTTTTAACTTCATGGAGCAAGTTAAAACATAACTGGACGCGTTTCGTCTCCACAAAAGCAGAACTTCGTCAACAGCATTTGACAAAGTCTCTGTTTGTGGAGACGAAACGCAGCTCCAGTTTATGTTTTAACTTGCTCCCATGAAGTACCGAATATGATCTATACTGGTGTAGTATCACCAGGTGTGTGATATCTACCACAGAGGTATCTAGGTTGATATGCATCTATGATTGTTTGTATGGAATATTGGGATATGGTGCATTGTTAGAATATCTATAACTAAGTTACCTATCTGTTAGGCTAGATATAATCGAATGTTACCTACATGTTTAGATATCTGTGAACCTCTGTTATACTCGTTGATGTACCTATTCATCACCTTGTAGTCCACTTGTGTGACTCTAGGTCACTGGTTTGTATATAACTAGAGTAATATACACTTGGGATATTCCTCAGATATAACAGTGGTCCTATAATGATATACCGGTATATCTGCTAACTATGATGTCTATATCCAGTCATTCACTGGTTACTCTATATGGGATGTGTTTTTATTTCTTTTTTGTTTCCCTTTATACCTAATATATAAGACATTGTATCTTTGTATCTCCATGCATGTTTAATAAAGGAAAATCACAGCTAATCGCACAGTCTCCTAGTAGTGAACGGTCGTCGTGACTTAAAATCCATTTGTGTGTACCAGCCTTAAAGCAATCAACCTGTGTTCATGGAAATATCATATCTGTAAATTACCATTCCAGAAAACATATACTCGGTTTGGACTCGTTATCAGCATGAACTTGAATTGCAACCAAAAGACTAATAATTGGTATACTGATCTGTAAATCCAAAGGTACGAACACACGGTCAATACTCGACTAGACACCCAAGTGGACGATATGCACCATGCGCCGAATGTATGTTTTGGCTGATGATCGCACATGTGTAGCCGCTCAGTCAGGTGTCGTTCGTTGATCCAACCTACAGATTGGAATTATCACAATTAAATCAGCCCATGTACAGCTGGCCGTGCACATGGAGGGAGCATTTTAAATCTACTCTTAAAGGAACACTAAATCCATTAAAATAACTATTGACATTCGTTTCTATTATTCACAGGAGGTGAGAAACGCTTATCTCACCTCCCTGTGATAATATATGCTCGGGGGACCTGGAACTTACCTTACCGCCGCTCCACTCTCAAGCCGCTTCTTCCACTGAACAGCTGTTCTCTCCCGATCGCGCACCTTATCTTTTGTATTGGCACGCATGCGCCTAAAATAGGGCGCGTGGTCGGGACAGAGCGGCTTTCAGTGAAGGAGCGGCTTGCAGTGGAGCGGCGGTAAGTAGGTAAGTCCAGTCATCCTATTATTCACAGGGAGGTGAGAATAAGCGTTTCACCTCCTGTGATAATAGAAACCAATGGCAAATAGTTATTTTTCTGGATTGTGGGAGTTTACAGTCCTTTAAATTTTTTTGCCAATTTAGTATATACAAGTATGCTTAGCAATCATTTGTCCTATGGAAAAAGTGTCTGTTATCCAACACCTTTCAAACAATCTATCACAAGAAGTTAACCAACCTGCTATTAGACCAGATAAGAAATGCTGAAAGGTTTTATTAACCATTTAGCTAAGAACCATTGATTCTTTCATAATCAGGTAACCAATTTTCCTTATCCCTTAGGAACACATAATGTAATCTCAACCCAGTTAATATCTATTAATTCTCTAAGTGCAAACATAAAAAAAGATAAAAGTGAAACTTTTTTTTGATGAAGCAAAAGGCTTATTTTAACCACATAATATCCTTTTAAATGAATGAATGGGAATCCAATTTGATGCTTTCTCAAAATCAAATCTGAATGCCAGTGTCATTTGCATTTCTCTTCTTAATTATCTCTGTATGAATGATTATGTGTGGTTTCTGTGACAGACAGGGATATGGGAATTGTAATGGAAAATGCAATGTATACTCTTTTACTGTGCACTGAAAATAAATATCTGATCATGGAGTCCTGTTGTCCCCCACACAATATAGTGACAGCATGTATCATTTTATAACAAGCTGAGCCCATGAATACTTTAGACAATTCCAGATGAATAATAGTACAATAGTATAATACACAACCCCTCCCCAACCACCCCATCCAACCCCAAACTCAAGTGTTTTACCTTTAAAAACTGCCCAGAAATCATCCTACTCACCTTCATTTCCTCTGCCTCTACTGATCTTCCAGAAACGGAACAGAGCAGTAGGGGAGGGACCAGCAGCGCGTCTGTGATTGTCTGACTCTCAGTCAATCACAGATGTGGCTGCCAGGTATTGAGAGAGCTGGTCTGTCCTGGACACTTTTTAAAGGTAAAACCATAGCATTTAGGGTTGGAGGGGGGTCTCCTACGCTACAGAAAATTTTGGCACACAGATCCATCAAGAGTGGAGGGATCTGTAGCGTGGGAGGGAGGGAGGCGAGGGGAGAGCTCCCCTGCACATGCCTTGTTGAGTCCTCAACGGAGGAACAGGAAGTAGCAGGCACCGGATGACACGCAGACAGCTCCTACTCTTCAGTTTTCTGGACTTTGAACAGACACTGCAGGAGAACCACAAGGAGAAGAGGAGAAGAGTATGGATTTCTAAACACTACACAGTGGGGCCAGCAGTGGGTCAAATTTTAGTTTTGGGGGTGGACATGCCCTTTAAGGCATACAGGTTCAAGCTCAGTTTATTTCTTTGAACAATCAAAATGCTAGAAATAATATATGAATCATTTTCAAGTTCAATGACCTTTATGCTTGATACACATGTCAGATAAATTCTATTACGAATGATGATTAGAAGAGTAAATCAACAATCATTTATCTGACAATTCCCACACAGTCAGACTGATCAACAGTAGTCAAGCAGCCTATTTTGTTCTATAAGGAAGGGATGGAAGGGGAGAAAAACTGGGAGACGTTTGCAGCTGCAAATTTTGTTCATATTGTAATTTCCAATATAGCAAAAGGAAACAAAATCATAAATTTGATAGTTACGAGAACTATCTGTAGTAAAGGCAGCTACCAGAAGAGGTGTTCCAGTTGCAGTAACAAGTAACATTATTTTGAATGTTCAAAATAATTAAAGGACAACTCCACCCTCATAAGAACATCTTTTAGAAAGAATGGCCTCTTTAAAATATGTTGATATATCATAGTTTATCCTATGAATTCATTACTGTAAACCTGCTATGCTTCTGGATGCCTCATGGAAACTGGGCAATTAAGAAACCGGTACTGAACCTGTACTGAGCCTGAGCATGCTCAGAAGAGGCAGAGAGGGGATTAACATTCAGTCATTGGCTGTGATGTCAACTGTCAAATCCATAACTGACAGTTGCTAACTGGAAGAACCAGGAAGCAGAAACAAGGGCAACAAGACATTGTGCAGGATTTCAGGTTAGATTTATATATTTCAGATTTCAAACTATTACAGTTTAGGGTTTTGGGGGGTGGTTTACCTGTATATATGTTTTCATTTTAGGGATGGACTTGCCCTTTATGAGAATGTGTAATAAGATCCATGTAATTTAATGCGTATTAGAAATGTAGGGAAGCTGAGGATGCTTCCCTGCTACTCATCCTGTATCATAGAGATTTTAACTGCCTAGACTAGGAAGTGAGGGGGAGGAGCCAGGTAGCCAGGAAGTAACCAGGAAGTTAGGAAGTGAGGGGGAAGTAAAGAGAGAATCGGTATGATAAAAAGTGACTATGATTAAGGTATAAAATGAAAGAAGGAAACCCTTGTCAGGAAACTGATTTCTTTCGGTTACTTCCCTCCAGCATACAATGGATCAGTTTCTGGTTCTGCAACACTCACTCCTGGCTGGCAGATTGTAAGTACTGTTACAAAGTTGATATCTGCCTTAAATAAACTTTTCCATTCTATTCAATCTAATAAAGTGAATATAGGGTAATTATCAGTTCCAATCTGTTATTCTTGCTCTCTCATATAACGGAAACACAGGACATTTGTAGCGCCAATCCAGACTATAAATTTCTATTCTGTGCAAATGGAGGGCTACACAAACATCAAAGAACATACACAAATAGACCGATATTCGATTATTTGTGGTAAAGTAAGTAAACACAACAGCACATCCTATAGAGATTCCCCCAAAAGGAAATTATGTTTAAGCCCATGTAATTTAAATTGGAACTTAAGTCTCCCGACAGCACTTTCCCAATAGAAAGAGCACATTCACAAACATACAACAAACTGTGTCTCACCTCTTCCTTTGCTGTGGCTGTTGGGTAATTTACCTGTGGGTTCTAGGGGCCAGCTCCCATAATACACAGCCTTGTTTCCTAGAAGCTGACAGACAATCATATAACAGCACAGAGATCTTCCCTCTCCCTGGCACAGAACAGAATTTCAGTTTTTCTTATTTTTCAAACACATTTACTTTTTCTGTCCTAACAATGATATTGTCCTTTGCTTTTCATTCAAAAATAGGAAAATTAATCATTGTAGTGTATTTCTTAGCTAGCATGGGTATAAGAAACATAATATTAATATTTCAGTAAAAATGAATAGTAAGTCAGGTAAATTGAACCTGCAACCTCCTGTACCCTGTCTTGCTAAAAGCTTTAACCCCTAACCCAACAGATATACTATGTGGAACACTGTTCCACGTAGAATCTTTATTTCGTGATAAAAACATATTGTAAACAAAAAATAAAAGTGAGTCTGTGGATGGTGGCCTTGTGAGATGTGGGCTTTTAAACACAGCACACACAAGGTTAGGAACAGAATAATAATTTTTAAAAAGTTAGTAAAATCAGCTGACTTTTTTTTGCCCTAGGAAGACTGTATGCAGATTTCATAGTCTTATCAGTGACTTTTATATTGGGGTAGATACATCTGTATAGAAAATACTCTGTGCATAGAGACAATAAATACTGGGCTTTGAGTTGTAATAGCAACAACATAGAAGCCTTCATAGTTCTAGAATCTATTACTTACATGTAATAAATGCAACTTACTAGGGAAGAATCTTGTTTTGTATCAGTGTTCTGGGTAGAAAAGCGTTTTATATAAGTATTTTTAAAATTTAAGTTTAGTTAGAAAATTTTGGCACACAGATCCATCAAGAGTGGAGGGATCCGTAGCGTGGGAGGGAGGCAGGGGGGAGAGCTCCCCTGCACATGCCTTGTTGAGTCCTCAATGCGAGGAGCATGAAGTTGGCAGGTCACCGATGACACGCAGACAGCTCCTACTCTTCAGTTTTCTGGACTTTGAACAGACACTGCAGGAGAACCACAAGGAGAAGAGGAGAAGAGTATGGATTTCTAAACACTACACAGTGGGGCCAGCAGTGGGTCAAATTTTAGTTTTGGGGGTGGACATGCCCTTTAAGGCATACAGGTTCAAGCTCAGTTTATTTCTTTGAACAATCAAAATGCTAGAAATAATATATGAATCATTTTCAAGTTCAATGACCTTTATGCTTGATACACATGTCAGATAAATTCTATTACGAATGATGATTAGAAGAGTAAATCAACAATCATTTATCTGACAATTCCCACACAGTCAGACTGATCAACAGTAGTCAAGCATCCTATTTTGTTCTATAAGGAAGGGATGGAAGGGGAGAAAAACTGGGAGACGTTTGCAGCTGCAAATTTTGTTCATATTGTAATTTCCAATATAGCAAAAGGAAACAAAATCATAAATTTGATAGTTACGAGAACTATCTGTAGTAAAGGCAGCTACCAGAAGAGGTGTTCCAGTTGCAGTAACAAGTAACATTATTTTGAATGTTCAAAATAATTAAAGGACAACTCCACCCTCATAAGAACATCTTTTAGAAAGAATGGCCTCTTTAGAATATGGAACTGTTTAGAATCTATTACTTACATGTAATAAATGCAACTTACTAGGGAAGAATCTTGTTTTGTATCAGTGTTCTGGGTAGAAAAGCGTTTTATATTAGTATTTTTAAAATTTAAGTTTAGTTCTCCTTTAATTCAAAGGTGAAAAACACATGGAAAATGAAAGAGAACATACGGTAAAAAATAATTTAGAATATTGTATTTGTTCTTTTCCTGTTTATTTTTTCTCTTATGGCTCAATGTCACTAGTTATTGGATGTTTTATGTACCATGATCTTTCAAGAAAATAAAAACAAAGTTTTCAAAAAATAATTTAAAGCTATAAAATTGTAATAAACTTCACAATGCAGGTTTTGAATTATCAATATGGATATAATGAATTATGCAGAATGTTAGGAAAAGATACCCTATCCCATAAAGTTCTTCATTAAAAAAAAAATTTATTGCAAAGTTTAACATTGACTTTAGGAGAACTTAAAATGTTTAACTCCTAATGTGAAAGTTTTTCTCCCCAGAACACCTATACATGTAAGATTCTTCTCTAGTAAGTTGCATTTAGTACATGTGAGAAATAGATTCTGTAAATAAGAAGGCTTTCATGTTGTACAACTCACAGCCCATTTACGTGCCGATGAAGTACTAAAAAATATCTGTTGTACTCAATTAGATCAACTGGACTTGAAGTTCAGTTCTTGAAGATGTTTCGCTAGTCATCCGACTGGCTTTCTCAATTCAGACTGACTTGTACAAGAATCTGTGGCAATTATGTACCCTGGAAAATCCCAATTAGCATATCACAGCCAAGTGTTAAGGGCGTGATTGGATAGAGGTGTTATAGGAACGCCCAGAGTAAGGTGTCAAAACAGCATTGTACATGGCAGACAGTTGGTGTCAAACCCCCCCACCTCTATTTAGGCTTGGTTTCTTTATTGTCACATAAATGGCCTCCTTAACACCTCTCTTGAACCAGTCACGTTCCTTTGCCAATATGTTAACATTACAATCTTCAAAGGTATGTCCTTTATCCTTAAGATGCAGGTACACGGCTGAGTCCTGACCCGAGGAATTGGCTCTTCTGTGCTGGGCCATACGTTGATGCAGTTGCTGTTTGGTCTCCCCCACATACAAATCAGAGCACTGCGTATATGATGTCGCTTTTCTTGTGTTTCGGTATTGGGTCTTTTGGATGTACCAATTGTTGCCTCAGTGTGTTGTTCGGTTCGGGTACATAATTGCCAAAGATTCTTGTACAAGTCATTCTAAATTGAGAAAGCCAGTCGGATGACTAGCGAAACGTCTACAAGAACTAAACTTCAAGTCCAGTTGATCTAATTGAATACAACAGATATACCATGACCTGGATGAATGAGAACCTTCACAAGCAAGTACTAAAAAAGTTATGACTTACCTTACTGGTATCCCGCAAGACTTACTGCAGCACGGGATCCCTGTCAGGTAACACAAAATGTTTTTACTACTATATCGGCCTGTACGCCACAGCAGTTAAGATTAGCACAAAAATATTGAGGTAATCTTATCTTAGCCATTACTACATAGGCTACACCACACTATTTCCAAAAAATTTTGGAAATGGTGCAGACAGCGAGATATTAGTTCAAAACCCACAATAACCCCAAAGTACATCGAATAGCAGGAGTTTGCACTATTTTTGGGCAAAAATAGCCAATATAGCATGGGCCCCTTAGTCTTCAAAGCGCCTTTTGTTCATGTGCACCTAATGGCCATGCCCCCAGACCCCACTGTCTTCACTGTCTCTATGCACATATTTTTTTTATAGATGTCTTATTTGAAAGCTACTTGTTACCCTGCAGTTTTTTTTGTCCAGCCACTGTGGATTACTGACCAATACAAATTAGTCAGTCCGTTTTCTTTTGCTGCCATTAGTTCCTCACCCCTGTGTTCCTCTTAATTAAGTAGCTTTACTTACCTAAAGTTTCCATTGCTTCCATGACACACTCCTTAGCTTGAAATGAATCCTTAATCTCAAATATATCCTGCTTACCTTTGTTATCATATTTAGTTTGTCTCTAAGTTAGGTAGCACATGGATGGATTTTTCATCTTGCTGACTGTTCCCCAGTAGCAAGCGGTTAGCCAGGACGAATCATTTTAGGAGAACGCACGATCGGCTGCGATTTTCAGCATGTCAGTTTGCCCGGATCAACATCTGCTCCTGTGTACCCAGCACAAGCTTTCTGTTTGCAAATAGTTTTTTCTGATCAGGATTTATTGACAGTAAGAAAACATGCACAATCCCCCCCTTCTCTTAGTGCATTACATCCTTGGGTTTAAGTGCTAGTAGAATAAGGGGCACCAGTCTAATTAGTTTAAAACCCTCGCTACTACTGTCACAGAATTCCCAGAATACTGACTATGTCACTAACTAAAATGTTTGGAGCAATATCTGTTGTATTCAATTAGATCAACTGGACTTGAAGTTTAGTTCTTGAAGACGTTTCGCTAGTCATCCGACTGGCTTTCTCAATTCAGAATGACTTGTACAAGAATCTGTGGCAATTATGTACCCTGGAAAATCCCAATTAGCATATCACAGCCAAGTGTTAAGGGCGTGATTGGATAGTGGCTAAGAGGTGTTATAGGAACGCCCAGAGTAAGGTGTCAAAAAAGCATTGTACATGGCAGACAGTTGGTGTCGAACCCCCCCACCTCTATTGGTTTCTTTATAGGCTTGGTTTCTTTATTTTCACATAAATGGCCTCCTTAACACCTCTCTTGAACCAGTCACATTCCTTTGCCAATATGTTAACATTACAATCTTCAAAGGTATGTCCTTTATCCTTAAGATGCAGGTACACAGCTGAGTCCTGACCCGAGGAATTGGCTCTTCTGTGCTGGGCCATACGTTAATGCAGTTGCTGTTTGGTTTCCCCCACAAACATTCTTCACTGTGTATATGATGTCACTTGTGTTTCGGTATTGGGTCTTTCGGATGTACCAAATGCTGCCTCAGTGTGTTGCTCGGTTTAAAGCAAACAGGGATACGGTGTTTTTTGAAAATTCTTCTTAATTTCTCGGAGACCCCTGCTACATATGGGATGACCATGTTCTTTCTCCTGTCTTGCTTTTCCCCTTCACTGTTGGTATACGTGTTCTTTACTTTCCTTCTACTTCTTTTGACAAAGTCCCAGTCTGGGCATCCACAGGTTTTAAGGGCTCCTCTGACATGTTTCCTTTCTTTAGCCTTCGCCTCTGTGCTAGTCGGGATGTGCTAGCTCTGTGTTGCAGGGTTCTGATGACACCCAGCTTGTGATCTAAAGAGTGGTGGGAGTCAAACATCAAATACTGATCTGTGTGTGATGGTTTTCTGTAAACCTCTACTTCCAGTTTACCATTTTCCTTAACTTCTACCAAGCAATCCAAGAAAGCCAGTGTGTTGTTTTGTACATCTTCCCTTGTAAATTTGATGTTTTGGTCTACCGCATTAATGTGTTCTGTGAAAGCTTGTACTTCCTTCTGGTGGATTTTAACCCAGGTGTCATCCACATAACTGAACCAGTGGCTGGGTGCTATGCCCTTAATAGTATTAAGCGCCTGTTTTTCTACCTCCTCCATGTTTGGAGCAATGTAAAAAATTCTAAAAAGTAATGATGAAGAGTCTTATGTTCTCTTGCACCTGTTGTATGTGAAAGATTCATAGCCCTCTATTTGTTTTCCCAGCTTGTTTTTATCAAAACCAAATAATCTGAGCACAATCGTGCCGTGTATGGGGGCTTTGTCAGACTAAACGACGTTCGGACGGACTCAATTATCCATCCAGTGTAACAATAAAGATTGCATAAAGATAGAATGGCTATCACTGGTTACATTATGGATTCACTAGTTTTGAATAGCTGCTGTTATATTGCCCTTCACTAAAGTCCTTGTTAACAGATCTGTGCAACAAAATTTTAAATTCCCCCAACAACGAAACCTCTTTAATAGACAAGAAACATTCTAAAACTGGAAAGAAGAAAACAAATTATACCATGGAAACTGATTAAAGACACTATGAGAATGCAATAAAGCTTATCACAATGACTATAAGAGCTAATCAATCTCTCTTCTGCTACACGGCAGGGAAAGCAGATAAAAAGCATTATCACAAAACTGTAAAGAAAGAACAAGATAGAATGCATGCAGAATAAAGGATAAGGATAATTCTCTTGTCTACAAAACCCCAAAGCTCTATACGTCACACAGTTTCCTGTTAAAGATAATGGCTTATGCACAAAGAGCTTTAGAGCCTGTTTTGAAGCACTGTCATGGGTTAAACTTCTTAAAGGTAAATTGGATGGTACAAATTGTAGATGTGTGTTTCCTAATGATGGGAAAGAGAAATAGCCAGGGAATCCTCCCATAGGGAATTCTTTCTCTGAACATACCAAGCAGAGAATTGCCGATATAATCTTATGCACAATGCCTCCTATTTTTGTAGTCCTGCAACAACAAAAACACACCACACAAGTGCTGCTTACATGTATACATTTATAGACTGAAATAAGGCAAAGTAATATTTTCAATGTACAATTCCTTTTAAAACTCCTGCTTCTTGAAAACTTCAATACAAACGTATACACGCCAGACTGAGACGTGATCGGCAACCCGGTGCAAACCTGGTGATGTTATATGCCGACAGCGGATCTTCGAGCATCGCTAACTGGTGTTTTTCTATTATGGCACTTTTAAAGCTATTAGCACTTTTAAAAGCTATGGCACTTTTAAAGCTATTAGCTGGCGTTTAATGTGCCGCAATAGAATAGCGCTTTCGGCATATAACATCGCTTTCGGCGGATGCGCTGTTAACTTTTGCGTTAGTCACCTAGCCGCTTGCAATCACAAACTTTCTCTCTATAATTTATATATACTTTATATAGGGCGAATGATTGTGACTGTGTACTCCCATCTGTCATAGATGACAGACAGAATCTTGCAGATCATTGTCAGATTGGTACTGTCTGTAAATACAACCAGTGCACTCATAAAACCTAAACCCCTTTCCTTCCAGGCTTAAAGGAAAACGGTTGTGATCTAAAGATCCTGTGACACGTGCAGCACATGAGGAGCCCAGGAGTGCCCTGGATCTTTTCATATCCTAGCTACATCCCCGATAATATCAAATTTCATATCCAAATTTTGTAAAATACAATGAGGGTATATAAGGGTATAATTTATGCCTATAATAGTGTAGCTTTTTGTAATGTTTCTTTAAATTCTTTATTTAGGGCTTTGTCTGTTTATTTTCTATTATTATTTTCCTTCAAGCTCAACTTTTCTTGTTATTGTTGTATCTCTCATTCTCAATAAATGTATGATTTAGGATCACTTATTTCACTATTTGTCTGTAGAGTGACAATGTTCTTTGTGAAAGCATAAAACAGCACATGTAGCTTGAGGGCTCTTGATATGGAACTGTCATTCTGTAATAGAGAAAGCACAGGATTTCTGATGATTTCTGATGATCATTGGTTATAGCTTGTGTATAGTTTGTCAAAAATACTAAATTAATGAAAATCTTTTAGGGTATATAAGGTATCAATAGAACGTTATTTTATTAAAAAGATAAAATTAAAAGAATTGCTTAACCTCACCCATTTAGGTATCTTGCATGCCAATAAATTGTGTGCTCTTCATAGAAACTAGGGGTATAGGGGCCAATCTGTCTATAGGTAAGAATAAAATGTTTTTTTGTTAATCCTAGCTTCATTTTTATTTTTATTAAATATTATAATTAGTTAGAAGAGGGATAAAATACAACTCCTTCTACCTACTGTGGAGGTATTTTTTGAGGCTGGTAAACACAGGCCCATACACAAAAGAATACTGCACAATTGGCCATGATTATCCGATATATCTGATCGGATAAAAGGATGACCGACATCGGTCCCCTGTTGGAGAAAAACTACTGCAGTTTTCTCTGCCCAAACTACAGGTATTTCAATTGGTCAGTTAGTCTGAAATATCTGCTTGTGTGCACCTAGCCTTAAAGGGCAGGTCCACCCTAAAAAAAAGTTTTATATAATTTAAGGCACCACTTCCCACCTCAAACCGCCATACCAGAATGTTAAAAAAAGATTTAGAACGTTACTTACAGCTCATTGATCTTCCGGCGCACTGATACGGCTCCCTGCTTGCCGGAACCTGCAAGAAAGGGCCGGAGCAGCAGCCGCGTCTCTGATTGGCTGAGAGGCAGCCAATCATAGACGCGGCTGCTGTGAGCGGAGAGCACAATGGGAACAAAGGGTTGTAAGTAGTGTTCTAAATCTTCTTTTCACAAAATGACACTGTGGTTGGGGCCGGGCCGGGATGCCTACACTACAGAAAATGTAATTAATGCTAGGTGGATGGATGGATATGGATGGATCCAGATGGTGGGAGGGGGGGGGGGGCTCCCCTGCGCATGCCATAATACCTCCTGGAGGCAACACAGGATGCAGAGACCTTTTTGCAGGAAGACAGCTCTTACTCTTCACTCTCTGGGATTTTGGATGGGCACTGCAGGAGAACAATAAAGACAAGAGATGTAAGGTAAGGATTTTTTTAAACTACACAGTGGGGCCAGTAGTGGGCTAAATTTTAGTTTAGGGAGTGGACATACCCTTTAAACAATGTGAGGTTGATTATTTCTGTGTGACTAGAGATGGACTAGAACTCGAACTCGAACCCAAGTTCGAGTCAAACTTAACAAGTACGAAATGGACTTGTTAAATCGAATTTCTTGGACTTGCAGCTGTATTTTCAATAATTATCAAAAATGCGATAATTATTGAATTTACGGGCCTCTTGCTAACCCTAGAATGTATAATTCGCAAACCCTCGAATGTATTGTTCATTTTCGGTAACCCTTGAATGTATTGTTCGCTAACCCTCGAATGTAGCCTTTGATTTTCGTTAACCCTCGTTCGTTTTCGTTAACCCTCGAATGTATGGATCATTTTTGCTAACCCTAGAAGCTAACTCTAGAAGTATCATTCGGTAACCCTCGAGTTGGCCGTAACCCTGAAATGTAGCTTGCGCAAAACCCGACAATTGCTCTCTCGTGTTTAAGAAGTGTTATAAAAAGTTTTGATGATAGTGACTAGAGATGTGGGTTCGATTAGATCCCAGTTTCGAATTGAATCTGAGGGTTTCGAAGTCCCGACGAAACTTTCAGAACTCCCGAATTTCACGGAACCCGAATTTTTTGAAATTTTGATTTTTATCAAAAATCGAAAGTAGATAATTATCGAAAATCGAAAGTAGATTTTCGAAAATTGAAAACCGAAAGTAGACGATTTTTGAAAATCAAAAATCGAAAGTAGATAATTATCGAAAATCGATAGTAGATGTTTTTCGAAAATCGAAAGTAGACAATTTTCTAAAATGGAAAATCAAAAGTAGATGATTTTCGAAAATAGACGATTTTCGAAAATGGAAAATCGAGCTTTGAAATTTCCAAAAATATGGAAAATTCAAAAACGAAACAAAACTCAACAGTTTCGAACATCTCTAATAGTGACATAATCCCCAGACCATTTCCTAGGTGCCACAGCCATTTTCATTAAGTTACCATTGTTAGTTTAGCTATAAATCACCCAGACTTTTCGAACTATCACTCCCCCATTGGCTTTATTAGATCCGAATTCAAACTTTTGCTGAAGTTCGAAAGTTCCAAAATGGACCGAACTTTATGAACTTCGGCTATCTCTATGTGTGACTATCAATTTCACATAATCATCATGCTATTTCTACAAACTTTTATAAATAAAACTAGCCACATAAACATTAAACATTAATTGTAAACATTAACTGTATGTGACCATATTATTGCTAGGATTGAAATATGTGACCATATGACTGCTTGTTATTTCAATCCTTGCAATAATTTGGTCACAGCAATCATATTTTAATAAAATATTAAAATATGATTGGTCAGTGTGTGACCATATGATTGCCAGGATTGAAATATTACAGGGTATCTCCACTCCCAAAACTAACTATTTAGTTAGCCCACCCCAGCCCACCTCCAACCGTCATGATAGGTTCTTAAAAAAAAGACCCAGATATAGACTTACCATGCTTTGTCCCCTCAGCTTTCTGCTCCATTAAAACTCCATTCCCGGTAGTATCAATAGGGGTGGGACCGGCAGCCATATCTCTGATTGGCTGAGAGTTAGCCAATCACAGACGTGGCTATACAGAGAGCTGAGGCAACAAAGCCAAAGTAAGGGCTCCCCTGTGCATGCTTGAGACCTCCAGGAGGACAAAGAAGCAGCATGGACTGGATGACACACAGACAGCTCCTACTCTTTACTGGGGCCAGTAGTGGGCTAAATTTTAGTTTGGGGCGGTGGGCATGACATTTAAGCAATTAAAATTGGATTTGTTCTTTCAGCAATCCTATATTAAGAGATGATGTCATGATGGCCGAAGACTTTGAAATCAAGATGGCGTTGGTGGCAGTCGACAGCGATGAAGCTGTCACTGCCGGCCGCAGTTACAGACAATAATAATAACATAACTGGTTAGTAATGTAGGTAATAAAGAGCAAAATATATCAGTTGGGGTTAGGGGCAGGTGAGTGACAATTGACCATTTTTGGGGGGCATCTTTAGTGGGAAAATTGAAATTTTCTTTCTTTCTATGTGTTCTATAATTCCCCCCAACCCCCAGTATTTCCTTCAGTTTCCTCCTCTGTCCCAAGATATACAGTATATGTTAAAAGAAGTCAAGGTTTCAATATACCACTCCTGCTTGAGCTGTCAATCAAATCCCCTAACAGAATGCCAGTGTAGTGCTTACACAAGTTTTACAGCAAGCCTCCCAATGACTCCTTCCTGGTCACTAAAATGCTTGGCTAATAACATAAGAAACAGAAGTAAAGGGAAGAAGAATGAAGCAGCTTTCACCAATTTATTGCCTGTCAAAGGGAGATCAGGCTGCAGTGATAAGCCATGACTCGGGTCCCTCCTAACTCACCCTCTCCCACTCCTTATATAGCAAATATCTCCAGAACAACAGAGACACTACAGGCTTACATACCGGAGGGTTTTGTTTACAAAGGTTAGATTGAAGTGTAGGAGGATAATGCACATGAGCAGCTTGTTTTACAGGCTTGGTTCACAGCCAGACTTTATTAACAGGGAAATTACCAGAGGGGAGGGGGAGTAGGGAGCTCTGCAGTAAATCAGACTGTGTGCAAACACGGAGCCACAGAGGAAGGTGGGAATAAGGCAGCATAAACTAACATTTTTTATGTCTGGATTGGAGCAATGTATACATTTCACTATAAATGCCCTTTAAAAGGACCAAATTGCCACAGATCACACACCATAGGTTCTGCAGCACTTTAGTGTTAATACAAAATAAAGTTGACAGGAATGATCGGAGCGCTCCATTCAAGTGTCCTCCTATTCCCCCACGTCCTCCTGGGGAGATAGAAGGAAAATGATGAGGGGATGCTGAGAAATACACCCCCAAAGTGCCGGGGTCTTCCCAAAGTCTTCCCCTGGAGTCCCATGGTGGTCTAGTAGAGGTACTGCACTGTGATCCCCATTCTGATCGCAGTGCAGTACATGCTATAGTAAGCTGTCAGTGTGTGACAGCTTACTATAGTATTTATGAATGGAGCTCAGAGTTCCATTCACAAATAGACTTTTTTCTAAGTCTTTGCTACTGTGCAAAGACTTAGAAAAAAATGGGGGCACAGATCAATATTAGGTGATCAGTTCTGGCCCATGAATGAAAAACCACTTCCTGGAAAATTATTTCCGGGAAGTGATTTTTCTGATTGGAGTTTGACTTGGAAATCGGGCATTTATGCCCCTGATTGCACTTACCCTTGCAGTGAGTGCACTTACTGTAGATACTGTATATGACAAAAAAAACGGACCTCTGGAATTTTGAACACTCAAAACAAATAGTATTGCGAGGATATTACAAATGTAACTCTAAGAATGTGATCTATGGGTTAGAATGTAGTTGTGGTAAACTATACATTGGTAAAACTACTCAACGATCGAAACAGAGACTTTCCAATCATCTCTCCAACATCAGGTTGGCCTCCAGAGATCAGAAAGAGGAAAAGTACTTGACAAGTGTTACACAGCATTTTTTAAAAATCCATCATGGGCAAGTGAAAGGATTAACATGTTTTGTCATTGACTCTGCCAAACTGAATATGAGAGGTGGTGACCTTGACAATATACTACTAAGAAAGGAAAGCTGTTGGATTTACCAACTAGGGACATTAGCACCTAATGGACTCAATGAAGAGCTGGATTTGATGCCATATATCTGAATACTGACTATACATATGTAAATAGTCTTTGGCTACACACAGTTGACTCCTATACTATGTAAGTGTTTGATATTAACCGTTTGGATTGCTACTGCGCATTTGGAGAACTTGTCCTACATACAATAAGTATCACTCTCAGGACTTGTTACTTACCTTTTATTGGACAAAGGACTACTGGATTAATAATTATCTTTTAACTACCTGTATTTGTAAGGTAGTGACTAGTTGTAACAATGGGATTACACATGTTTACAACTTTATGATTACTTATGCTCACGGACTGTTTATAACTTTTTAAATAAATTTGATATAGTCTAAAGCCAAATGAAGAAATGATGGAGCCATAGAATACAAACTTTATTATTCAGTGATGATCAATGTCGGCGATAAACAAGGAGCGCTACTGAATTCCTCTTTATGCTAATGCAGCTAGCAATTGTTATTGATATGGAATTTATGCTCTTATGTGAACAAGGAATATATATTTTTTCTATTTCAAACATTTAGAAAATTTTCTTCAATTATGTTTGGCAAGACTGAACTTTCAAAGTCCGATGACAGCTCAGTTCTCCAGCACAATGGTTCTTCATTTTTGACAGTTAATTGGATTAATTTATATACTTACCATTTGTGAAACAAACTGGAAATAATTACTGTTCTTCTTTAAAGGGCAACTGTGGTCTCAAATTTTCCAAACTAGTAAGGATTATATAAAATCCTTCCATCATACCTTCAAAATAAAACCTAAATCACATGTCTAGATACAATTTGTGAGAAGTTATTGCTGGAAAGGTTCAGCAATGTAACTTCCTAGTTGAACACTTCCTGTTTTTAGCCATGTGACCAGCTTGTAGCCATGTGACCAGCCTGTCTGCATTAATAGGCTCCCCTTCTCAGGTGTCAATTTTTTCCTCAGGTACCTACTGTTTTCCCCAGCATTAAGTCTTAACTGAGCATGCCTCTCCCCCAGGGGAAAAGGGCCGGCAGAGGTCAAGTGATGTCACTCAACCTACTGGAAGCAGGAAGTTTGAACATTCACCCCAATGTAATTTCTCACAGGCTCCAGCCAGAGATGTGATTGTTGGCTCAGTGTAAAGGATATACTGCAGGCTTTCATTCAACCCTAACTTGTTTTGAGACCACAGTTGCCTTTTAAATGTGCCTTGAAAATTTGATCTAAGATGTGATTTTGTAATAATTTTAGTACACTGTACTTAATTATCTATTGCTATAACACAATAGATGATTATTTAATACATTGTAGTAATATAAGTTTATATTGTACTTTTGACCATTGACCTAATTGACTGAACTAACCGGGAGATGCAATCTTTGTCAAAAGGATAAGCGCAATGTTAGACTGTTATTTACCCTTCTCCAGAATGGCAGCAATAGACTGATGACGTCAGTGCTGGACTAGCGCACCACTAAGCAGGGATAGCCGCGGCGTATTCCGATACAGGAAGTAAAAGGGTTATAAAGACACGCGGCTATCATAGAAACTTTACTGCTTTGCAAAATGTGTCAGCGGAGCCAGCCTAGAGTCTGATACTTCACTGAGTTCTCACTTTATACTTTACCTGTTGATCTTGTGCTTCCACCTTGAATCCATGCTGTGCAACCTTGCCAAATAAGGGGGATAAGTATAGGCTTATTTACTGACTTTACTGCCTGATATACATAGGTTGTATTTGTGAATACCTTGCATCTATATATGCTTTATACCTACCCTTTTTTATGTCATATGCACTTTATTATGACTCAGCATATATGCATATAGCACTTTATTGACACCAGGTATAACTTTACTACCTTGTATTATACTCTTGATCATATCCATGTTTTTTAATTTGATTTTGTCTCTGATTTTACAGTTGGGGAAAAAAAAGAAAACGTGAGAATATAACTTACAATTGGATGATGAGCTGTGCCCGGGTATCTGCATTGTGATGAAAACTTACCTCACTCATAAAATCTTGCGGTATATAGTTTCTAAAAATATCTCACTTGTGGTGATATTTTAGTTAATTTGGTAAATATTCTATGTTAACCGTCAGAAATGGTTATACATTTCAATTTGGTGTAATATTCTTGAAAGTGCAGTTTTAGTTTGGAGGGGGTCTCCTGTACAGAATAAGTGGGGTACCTACATGAACGCGAAAAAAAAATTCAAATTCTACTGGCATTGAAAGGGTTAAAAGCTGTATAATGACATAGCAACCGTTATGTCAATGATCCCTGGACCCACAAGAGTAACTCGCAAGTTACAGTTGCACTTTTTTCTTATGGCTGGCAGTGCAACCTTAGCAAGTCCCCCCTCCCCTGACAGAAAAGAGAGGAAATATACAATTAAAAACATCATAAGGAATTATAGTAAGTAAGTATGTTTAAACATATTTAAATTATTTTTTCAGGGTAATATCAGAGGTTTATATTAGTGATCTGCAGTTAAAAGATTAAAGTTTCTTTCTATACTTTTTTCTCCTTCCGAGCTGAGGCCCCACTGCAACACACGATAGCTCTCTTGGCAATGAGTTTCTGTGCGATTGTGCGAGCTAAACTTGCTATTCCCATGCATTGTTATAATGGACTGGAGCAAAGCACAGCCAGTGAGTCTGGCTACATTGCCCCCTATTGGCACATGATGCTCATATTGTGAACAGATCGCAATACACAATCAAAATTGCTGCAGCAGGGCCTAGCCCTTCTCTCCTGCTTCTCTCTTTCATTAATTTTATTTAGAAAAGTCTAACTTCTATATGACATCTGTATGGCCTACCTTTTTGAAATAGTTATATTAAAGATTATGTTTTTCTTTTATTATCTACTTTTCAGATCTTTGTTATACTCACTTCCTGTAAAAAAATTGGAGTTTAAAATTTTAAAAAAGTGCTTTAAGGTGGATAAAAAAAGTGCTTTAAGGTGGATAAAAAAGTGCTTTAATGTGGATAAAAAAAGTGCTTTAATGTGGATAAAAAAGTGCTTAAATGTGATCCTTCACATTTCCTGTTTCTTATTAATATTCAATGTTATTTACCGTATATACTCGAGTATAAGTCGAATTTTTCAGGCTTTAAAATTAGCCTGAAAACCTAACCTCGACTTATACTCGGGTCAAGTCGAAATTTAGATCCAAATTCTGCAATTGCAGATAGTAACCAGTAGGTGGCGCTGTGTTAACCTGCATAGAAAGTAACAGGAGCTGATCTGCCTTTACACTTCCTGCTTCCTGTATTCTGGCTGCTGGACTCACTCAGCACTGTCACTGGAATCTGTAAATCTGAAGGGTCTCCTCAGTTTGGGGCAAAAAACAGCTGCTAGTACAGTGCAAAGGACAGCTTGAAAGTACAACTCTCAGGTGGCATTTTTAACTATTGGGGTCAGAGAGTCCTTTACTATATGGGGGTCAGAGTTCCCTTTACTATATGGGGTTCAGAGTTCCCTTTACTATATGGGGGTCAGAGGGCCCTTTACTATATGGGGTTCAGGAGAATTGTAGATGATGGTAAGCCTAATTGAAAGTTTACTGAACCTTGCCACTCCACATGTTTAGAAACT
Organism: Hymenochirus boettgeri; assembly: GCA_019447015.1. Classification (NCBI taxonomy): domain Eukaryota; kingdom Metazoa; phylum Chordata; class Amphibia; order Anura; family Pipidae; genus Hymenochirus; species Hymenochirus boettgeri. The sequence goes on from CM033475.1 coordinate 77,188,520, forward strand.
GAAACTCGCAACAACAAAGCATGCTGGGAGTTGTAGTTTCCAAACATGGGGAGTGCCAAAGAATTGGAGGTTACTGGTACTGGATTTGGCTATTACTGTATGGGATTCATGTATGGGAATTCAGCTGTCCATTTAAAGGGCAACTAAAGCCTAAAAACAACACAGAATCAGAAGGCAGTAGTGGTGATAATTTCTACCCTCGACTTATACTCGAGTCAATCAGTTTTTACAAGTTTTTCAGGTAAAAATAGGTACCTCGACTTCTTATACTCGGATCGACTTAAACTCGAGTATATATTTGAAAAATGTTTTGTTTTATTTTGCAGGTTAAAATGTTTTTTTTGTACTCTTTATACAAACACTTTAAGTAAACATAGAACAGAACCAAACTGTAATATTAAGGTTTTTCATTAGCTGTTTCACTGCTTTCGGGCAGAGAGAGCCCTTTGCATTGTGTGATTGCATCCTTTTAAGCTTCCCATCACAACTGTTATTAGTTTGTCTGTTTTCATAAAAGCACATTGTTATTATTAGACCATTTCTCCATATATTTTATGACTGTTTCTTGTTATACCCTTTATTATTATTAGTATTATTATTAATAATGATTTTGTTTCATTACTATGAGCATGACTTTGCCTGGTACATCTCATAAACTGTCATCATAAAATAATTTTATCCTATTGTCCTAAGAAATGTATAAATGGGCATTAAATACAAAGGGGGAGATTCAAAATATAAGTGTATAAGTGTAAAATCCGCATAACCCAATGTTATATCAGATTAACGTGGGTTTTATAGTTTTTTTAAGGGGCTGTGCCATTTCCAGATCTTTTTGGGAATAGTGCAGCACCCCCTATATAATACCCCTTGGGTTAAATTTTGTGCTAATTTGTCCCATGATACTTAACAGGGCGTATATGGGCCAGTACAGGGAGTGCAAAGAGGAGCATTAAATACATATACGTGAAGGTAAGATTCACCCACAGCATCTGTTAGATCTAGTCTGGGAGATTTGCCCTAAGCGTGTGCGGCTCTGGGTGAATATCCCTGTTGGTGTTTTGTGAAATATCACATATTTTGTATAGAAAAAAACAATAGCTGTAAAACCATGATATTGGGGTGAAAAGTAGTCCATATGGACACTAGCCTGCTGAGTGCAGTATCAAAAACAGAGGACAGATCAAGAAGAATAAGCAAAGAGTAGTGACCCTTAGATTTAACATTAAGTAGATTATTGGTCACTTTAGTGAGGGCAGTTTCTGTGGAGTGGTTAGGGTGCAAGCCTGACTGGTCAAAGAGAGAGTTAGCAGACAGGGGATGGGCCAGGTCAGCATAGACATGTTTCCAGTAGTTTGGAATCAAAAGGGAGAAGGGAGACAGGTCGGTAGCTGGAAAGAGCGGATGGGTCCTGGCAGGGTTAAGTATAGAGGATACCACAGCATGTTTAAATGAGGAGGGGAAATTACCAGTGGATAGGGACAAGTTAAAGAGAGATTTTAGGGCTGGTATGACGGAAGAGGAGTGGTGGGGAATAAGATAAGAGGGGATGGGGTCACGGGGGCAGGTGGTGAGACGTGTCCTGGATAGGAGAGAAAAGAATTCAGTAATAGTGGTGAAGCTCATTATACTGCTGTTCTCTCAACAGACCCATCTGCTACAGTATCAAATGCAAGAGACAAAAACCCAGTGTTGTGCAAGTTTCTTCCTCCGGATTGCTGGGTGTTCTCTACCTGCAATATTTTTTGCTATTTCCTAAAATTATTTCACATTTTAGGGTTTCCTTAAAACCATGAATACTAAGGCTGGGTACACACGAAGGGATATTTTGTCCCAACCGAGAGTTCGCTACAAGCGAGTGCTCGACCGGGACAAATGACTGTCCCTCATACATACCAAGAAACGGGCGACCGACTTAGGTTGCCATGGTGTCCGAAAGCAGCACATATTTTTCTGCCCAATTGACCTGTACACGGACATATTGGTAGATTGGGCAGTTTGATTTTCTTCTATATTTTTGATGCTGTCTTCTGTTTATCTAGAATTAAAATAAATGGTCTCTGGGAGTGATCAGTATATTTAAACACAATTTAATTCTGAATATACTTTCCTCAAACATGGTCTGTTCATTAAAATGAGCCTAGAGTTTTACCAAAGTGTCAGTGTTAACAGTTCCTATTAAAATCGCAGATGTAATGGAATGGAATATATGTTTTATGAAGGTTCTTGGCTAGGTTAGAGAATATAACTGGTTCATGGAACAGACAAACACTGAAACATATGTCTATTATATGTTTTTAAGTTTATGTTGAAATTCAGAGTGTAACCCAAAGCCATCTGTTCATATTCTGAGAAAATCGGTCTGGTGTTAACTTACAGCAAATGATAATGATAAGACAATCCTAGTTTGAGAATGAAAATATATCTATTTTAAATTGGATCAGAGCTCATTCAAACACAAAACCCTTTTCTGCACAGATGTGTGAAAGAAGAAACTGCATCTCACTAAAAGCGACAGGTCAAGGGAACCGAAGTAATTACCATACTTTATAGCTGCATCACATTTAGGAAAAATGAAGAAAAATGGAAAATTGCATTGAGCTAATCATATGGAAATTGGATCTACTGCATGTGAATGGACGTTAATTGCAACTGCTGTTTCAGCTTGTCTTGACTTGCCTTATGTAACTCCATCCAACACTTGCAGTTTTCGGTTAATATGGGAACAGATCCATCAAGTTTATTATAATCATCAGTAACCCTAGGAAATTATTCCTTATTTATTGATCTTTTGCTAACAAAAAAGGTTTCATACACTAGGACTGAACTATATACCTAATGTCTGTTGTATTCAATTAGATCAACTGGACTTGAAGTTTAGTTCTTGAAGACGTTTCGCTAGTCATCCGACTGGCTTTCTCAATTCAGAATGACTTGTACAAGAATCTGTGGCAATTATGTACCCTGGAAAATCCCAATTAGCATATCACAGCCAGGTGTTAAGGGCGTGATTGGATAGTGGCTAAGAGGTGTTATAGGAACGCCCAGAGTAAGGTGTCAAAACAGCATTGTACATGGCAGCCATTCTAATTATTAATGCTTCATGTTTTTTCATTGGTAATTGTGGTAATGGAAGCCCAATTCAATTCTATGAGGATTATGCCATTAAGGATTTGACTCTTGGGGTTCCTACCTTAAAAATGGGCCACCAACCACCTATTTATGTGCTGTACAGTCCAACATATGAAGAAATCTCTGATCAGAAAGATAAAGGGTGGGAAGATGACAGATGACATTCCAAAGGCTGCTCCTCCACCTCGCCGCTGGTGAACACAGCCTCACACTTCAGTAATGTTAAGAAACCAGGAAGTGCCTCCCCCTCCCTTATGTGTGAAGATACCAGGAACCCAAGGTAAGGGAATCTTCAGCGCCACTACTCCTCATAGCCCCTCCCCCACTCATACCTCCGACCCATACCCCCCCTAAAGAAAACTGTATGAAACAGACAAAAGGCTGATTCTGACTCTGCATGTTAAGGCTGTTTTTTCACAGTTTTCTGTAGAGGGGGGGTATGGATCTGAGACACGAGTGGGGGAGGGGCCATGGGGACCCTCAAGTGGGGAGGATCACAGGGTCTGTGGGTGGGGCCAAGTGGGGCTGCAAATGAAATGGCCAAGGAGGCTGCAAGGGAAGGGGCCAGGGGGGTCTGCAAGGGAGGAGGCCATGGGGCCCACAAGTGGGAGATGACATGGGGCCCACAAGTAGGAGGGGCCATGAGGGCTGCAAGGGAAGGGGCCATGGGGGGGTCTTGCAAAGGGAGAAGGAGGCACAGGGAATAAGGACTATCACATGGTGTCAGAGCAGGAAGCAGGAAGTGCAGGGGATCTGGTGATGCTGCTACCACATCACACACAAAAATGTAAATATCGTCAAAACGAAGTAAAAATGTTTTTAAAGTAAATTACAAAAATACTCAGGAAAGCAATTACCCTCAATTTAACTAAAGTCAATTTTGTATCACAGTTCTACTTTAAGTTTACATGCAATGGGACTGACATCCTCTTCTTGCAGCATGGGGACCTAGTCTGGTTATTCAGGCAGCTATTCTGGCAATGTTCTTCCTGTTACATTTAAAAATATACAGTCCTGCCTGGAGCTCCTAGTTATAAAACAATATAGCAAACAATCTATAGAATGAAACTCTGTGTGATTAGAGATGCAGGATTTCGCAGGTTTTGTTTAGGGTGCGATCCTGGACTTTTTTAAATTAACAGAGGGCAGTTCAAAGGCGGGGTCCAGGGAGTCCAGTCATTGCTGCTCCTTCCTGCTGCCAGAAGGTAAAATGATGCTCAGTGCAGTGCAAGTAGAAGGGGGGATTACAGGCTGACGCATTTCTGGTTTAGCAGGGGCACGTGCCATGAGCAACTTTTTCATATTGCTTAATGATAGGAGTGCCCTGGATGTACCTATGTTTGAAAGATGACAGACAAAATTGTGTAGCAACACACAGTCACAAACAGTCTCCATATTTAAAGAATAAGGGGATTGTTTGAAAGTGCCATACCCCCTCGCAATCACGGACAACTCCATATACTACAGAAAAGGCAGCCAACAGTGGGAAATTTTAGGCATGTGATGATCGGTTTCGAAGCCGACACTGAATGTTTAACAGTAGAGATGGCCAAATTTCCTAAAGTTCGGTTTGTTTTTGAACTGACGAACTTCAGTAAAAGTTCGGAAGTTCAATAGTTCGAAAATGGATATTAAAGTCAATGGGGACAAATCGTTTGAAAAGTTTGGCTTAAATACTGTAAAAGTTAGCAATGGTTACTTACTCTGGGACCTAGGAAATGATCTGGGGAGCACGTACATATCACCAAAGTTTCTTTAAATACTAACTTTCCTCACGTTCAGGCAATTTTCGGACTTCCGAGTACTTTAAATAGTTCGGGTTTGTTTAAATTAAAGTTCAGGTCAATTTAAGTGAGTTTTCGTTCCCCCTTAGCAACGGCCATGCAAATAGTGTCCAACTTTGGAATCTACTCTGGCTTATTAATGAACTGGCAGTAATCGACACTGTGCCTATTGGATACCCCACAATCTTTCTTGCAACCCCTACCTAGCCCATTACAAATAACCATTGCATTTAAATACCTAGGTATTACAATCCCAGCTAACCCATCACAATTTTATGACTTAAATACAGCACCCCTGATACCTTTTGTTAAATCAAAACTGCAAACATGGAAAACACTACCCTTAAATTTAACAGGAAGGGTACATTTGATCAAAATAATAATACTACCCAAACTACTATACAACATACAACATTCCCTAACATACATCCCAAAACACTTCTTTAACACCCTAAACAGTATAATTTATATGGGGTTCAGATAGATCCCGTCTCAAGCTTAGCACCCTACAACAAACAAAGGAAAATGGAGGCCTAGCACTCCCTGATATATGACTTTATTACCTGGCATCTCAGTTTAGGTATGTTCAGAGTTGGGTGTGTGGAGCGGCAAATCTAACCTAATCTAAATCGGAAAAAATGCTAAACCAATGCCTTAACAGTGAATTCATGGCCTATATACAAACGCCACAGAAACATATGGTAAGCCCCAGCACTGTTCTACATACACAATTTTGGAGAGTATGGAAAGAAATACTACTGTTGCTGGGAGTTCAGGGACCTTTCTCCTTTACCTCACTCTGGGGAAATAGGGAGTATATGGAACTGTATACATTTCAGGGAGACCCCGAATGGATAGCGGTGGGAATCATGAAATTGGGACAAATCTTTCAGAACAACCAAATTCTCACATTTGAAGAATTACAATCAATGTATGCCTTGCCTAGGCATTATCTTTTCAGATACTTTCAGTTACGCCACTGTTGTAGATCTCAATTTGGTACATTGACTGTCTCATACATTGACATCCCCTCATTGGAATACTCAGAACACAGGGCCTTCAAGGACTAATCTCCAAAATCTATAACTACCTCATCACTTGTAGAGTAATGCCGCACATTGAACATACCAAACAGAAATGGAATAAATATATTCCGGTGCTCGGGATGGGAGACTGAAATGGCGAAGGCACATACTCTGGTATCTCCAGCTGCTAATAACAGGGTTATACAGTTATATATCTTACATCAAGCATATATGCACCCAGTAAGATTACACCATATAGACCACACCAGGACAGACTCCTGCCCCAAGTGCGGCAGTACAGGAGCGGATTTCTGGCATCTGATCTGGGACTGCCCGAGAGTTTTTTATTTCTGGCAAAAGGTAACACATACTATGACAACTATATTAGGAAGAGAGATACCTCTTGACAGCAAATTACTACTGCTTGGGATAATAGAAGAGGATCTCCTTGATAGATATAAGCCAATGTTACTCCGAGAGGCTACATTTTATGCTAGGAAAACCATTGTATTATAGTGGATGGCTCCTGACCCACCCAACATTTTGTGCTGGTTAAGTTTGATTAATGCTATACTCCCCTACCAAAGAATAATGTATGTCCACAGGAAACGTCCTGGTAAATTTGGTAAGGTCTGGGGACCATGGTACGAAGCATCTGACATAACACAGGGTAACAGCTAAACTGCCCCCAGAAGAATGAATATGAGGTAATCTCCTACTAATCTTGCTCTCTTTTGCATATCTCCTATGACAAATGGTTATATATTCAATATTCCCTTTCAAATACAATAATTGAGTCATGACACTAGTAATCCGAACAGGTCAATTAAGTTTTTATTAGTTTTGTTTTGCCTATCTGGTAAAACCACAATGTAACAATATTGCTAAGCAACACTCTATAACTGTTAACAGTTCAAATGTCTAATGTATTTTATTACATTGTTAGCTATGATAAATATGCTAGTGTGGACAAATTAATGTATATACACTGTACAATATACCTGTTATTTGTTTGCATTGTTGGTATCAATAAAACAAATTTAAATAAAAAAAAAAAGTTTGGGTCGATTTGGGTTCGAGTTCTAGTCCTTCTCTATTCGACAGCAGGTTGTGTCATAGCAACAAACATTACTGAAATAGGAGCAATCCCATCAGTACCGTCAGGATTGGCCCTTTGTGTACCCAACTTTTGGCCCCACAATCATGTTCTGAAGAACATACTAAACAGAAGTATAGTTGTTTTGGGCTGGATAAACTTAACAAAACTTGTTTTATTCTCTTTATTACTGCACTTGCTGTAAAATCCATGGGCACAAATTAGTAAAAAAAAAAAGTTGGTTCCTGGAACATTTACATGGTTCAGTCCAAGTCCCTCATCCAGGAAAGCGTGATTTGGCAATGCTTCCCTTTCCTTTAATAGACTTGTATCTTGCCAAGTGGCTGCATATATTGGAGACTCTGTAGACACTGACAATAGCTGGGAAAGCTCCAAATCTTATTAAACAGGACTGTAAATTTTATAGTGCAATGTGTAAGGGGGTGGGGAGCCCAGCGATTGCGTCTTAAGAAGCTGCTTTTTTAAGTAAATAATTAATGAGTTACTCCCCTGTTTTATTTTCTCTCTTTGGTTGATATATGATGAAAGTGAGTAAGATGAAAGTACGATGACATAATAAAAGTGAGATTTGCATCCTGTGTTTGTCAATATCCAGATAGATACTATATGAGTTTATGGGGGAAAATGGATAACTTATTAACTCAGAGCCAAGCCAATATTCATCATGTGGTGGTAATAGATTAATTAAATGGACATGGGCCAGATTTATACTATTTTCTCCTATTGGCCATCTTTCCTTGACATCTATCTAAAATACAGAGCAAGACTGCAAATCAGTCCAGCTGCATTAATGACATTTAATAAGAATGCCTTTCCCTGGTCTGGTGACCCTAGGCTGGGGGGAAGGGGGGAAGTTCATTGGGTTTGTTGGGCTGCTCTGTGGGACTACCACTGGTCACTGCTCCTTTGCTTATTTCTCAGTACAGTCTGATGACATGAGGTGGCAATCGCACCTCCAATGTAAAATGCTGAGTACAGTTCCTACTGTATTGCATTCATCTGTAAAACTTTTTCGGGACCATAAAGCCATCCGTTATCTGGAGAGACCAGTACTATAATATGCAGCCTAAACATTTATTCAAAATAACTTTCAGGTAAGGTGCAAATGAGGAAAATCAATTTGAACATTATTATTATTGTGGATTTATATAGCGCCAACATCCTCCATAGCGCTTTACAATTACATACATACATACATTCACATCAGGCCCTGCCTCTAAGAGCTTACAATCTAAGCACATTTATTTAGTATAGTATAGTATAGTATTTGAGGTTGAATAAAGACATACGTCCATCCAGTCCAACCCATCTAGCAATATCCTCATTTCCTGCCTAACTGTTGATCCAGAGGAAGGCAAAAAAAACCCACCAAATTTATGAAGGGGGAAAAAATTCCTTCCTGACTCCAAGTGGCAGTCGGAAATTCCCTGGATCAACTCTACTTTATGTATCAATACCAGTAACCTGCAACATTCCTTGTTTGCAGAAACTCATCCAGCTTTTTTTTGAAACTGAACAATGAACCTGCCATCACAACGTCCACTGGAAGACAGTTCCATAGCTTTACCGTTCTCACAGTGAAAAACCATTTCCGAACTTGAAACCTAAACCTTTTTTCTTCAAGTCTTAAGGGATGTCCTCTGACATGTTCTCTTGTTGAACAATGCCCCAGATAGTTTATTGTATGGCCCGTTAATGTATTTATACACAGTAATCATATCCCCACGCAAGCGCCTTTTTTCCAGCATACATAATTTTAACTTTTCCAGTCTCTTATATTCAAGCTCCCCTAATCCCTTTATTAATTTAGTTGCCCTTCTCTGAACCCTTTCCATTTCAAAGATGTCCTTTTTGTACACAGGATTCCAAAATTGCACTGCGTATTCCAAATGAGGCCTTACCAATGCTTTGTAAAGAGGGAGAATAACATTTCTCCTCCCTTGAATCCATACCTCTCTTTATACAAGACAAAACCATGCTAGCTCTGGCTGTTGCCGCCTTGCACCGCTTGCTACCTTTAAGTTTGTTATCCACCAAAACTCCAAGATCGCTTTCCAACAGGGATTCACTTAACACAGAGCCATTTATAGTATAAGCAGCACAAGGATTTTTAAGTCCAAAATGCATCACCTTACATTTATCAACATTAAATCTCATCTGCTACTTAGCAGCCCAATGTGACTATCTAGATTCCCCTGCAACGATTGCACGTCCTCTGAAGTTTTTAATGATCGACAAAGTTTTGTGTTGTCAGCAAACACTTCCAAATCATTAATAAATAGATTAAATAGAAGCGGCCCCAGCACAGAACCCTGTGGCACCCCACTTAGCACTTAGTCCATAATGATGAAGCCCCATTTACAACTACTCTCTGCATCCTATTCATTAACCAATTTTCTATCCATGTACAAATGTGACTCCTCAGACCAACAGACCTCAGCTTATACATTAGTCGCCTATGGGGGACTGTATCAAAAGTCTTTGCAAAATCCAAGTAAACTACATCTACTGCTATGCCAGAGTCTAAATTTCTACTTACTTCCTCATAAAAGCCAAGCAAGTTAGTTTGACAAGATCTATTCCTCCTAAATCCATGCTGGTTACTACTTATAATGTCAGTCCTTGAAACATACTCTAGAACATTTTCCCTTATTAAACTTTCCAGGATCTTCCCCACCACTGAAGTTAAACCTACAGGCCTGTAATTACTCGGCTGTGAACGACTACCCTTTTTGAATATTGGAATAACATCAGCCTTTTTCCAATCCAGAGGTACACCTCCGGATATGAGGGAATCTGCAAAAATAATAAACAATGGCCTAGATAAAACTGAACTTAGCTCCCTAAGTACCCGAGGATGTATTTTATCCGGGGCAGGAGATTTATTAATATTAACCTTATTTAGTTCTTTCTGTACTATATCCTCGGTTAACCAAAGTGCACTTAAATCTTTTATATCATTATTGCTATTATACTCTATGATATCTGTACTTGGATCTTCTATAGTGTATACAGAGGGAAAAATTAAAGACATTTGCTATATCCCCATCCTCCATAACTAACTTATCCGCATTAATTAATGGTGCCACATTCTCAGTCCTCATCTTCTTACTATTAATATACTAAATACTAAAAAATTTTAGGCTTAGTGATGCTTTGTTCAGCTATCCAAGCTTCATTATTAATTTTAGCTAGTTTGATTGCTTTCTTACACTCCTTGTTACAGTTTTTATAATCCCTAAAGGCCCTTTCCGTTCCCTCTGACTTAAAGGTTTTAAATGCCTTTTTCTTCCTTTCCATTTGCCTCTTTACATCAGAATTCAGCCACATGAGCGCAGATTTATTTTTTTTACATTTATTTCCCAAGGGTATAAATTTAGATGTGAACTGGCTTTAAATCCCCTTGAACACAGTCCACTTCTGTTCAATACCTTTACCTGATAATACATTATGCCAGTTGACATTCTGAAGAGCTGCTTTTAACCTGGGAAAATTTGCCTTCCCAAAATTAAAAGTCTTTGTTAACCCAGCGCACTTTTCCTTTCAATAACAAAGTCCAAACGCCACTATTTCATGGTCCCTATTTCCTAAGCCTCCAGTTACCTCAATGTCAGGGTAACTAAAGTCCCCCATAATGAGCACATTTGCAGCCCTTGCCAACTGTATATGAAGTTGACTCACCTCCTTTCTGCTAGCATTTGGCGGCTTATAGCAGACACCAACAATGACATTACCCCCTTTCCTGTTGCCTAATTCCACCCATATTGCCTCCACTTTAACATCCAAATCGCCAGTTATCACTTCTTTTAACTTTGGCTTCAATTATTTTTTAACATAAACACATACTCCTCCCCCTTTCCTTTTTTCTCTGTCCTGCCTAAACAAGGCATACATCCTTCTAAATTTACAGCCCAGTCATGAGAACTGTCCAATTTACCTATTTTGTCAGCCAGGCTTCTCGCATTTGCAAACATACATTTTAGATTATCATCCTGTAATTTATTCATGCACTTTAATACACATGCCTCCCTTTGACACTTACAACCTATCAGTATGTCTTTATGATTGAGGGGGAAACCGGAGTACCCAGAGGAAATCTAAGCAAACACGGAGAGAACATACAAACTCCTTGCATTTGTGTCCAAGGGTGGAATTGAACTCAGGACTTCAGCGCTGCAAAGTAACAGTGCTAAACACTGAGCCACCGTGCTGCCCACAAGACATTACACAAGACTCCAGTGCTCAATACACATAAAGTCATAAAAAAATTAGGTATAAAAGTTAAACATACATGCAAGCAATGAACCTGCACTAAGGTTAAAATTGGATACCTGTAGTTACATTTTTTGAGCAAACATGCTTAAGCTGATGCAGCCCTCCAAGGTCCTAACCTTAGTGCCCTATTTATAAAGGCGCGCTATCACTAAGTAGCAATACTGTACCTTTGTACTGTAACAATTTTTTTTACCTTATACTTAACTTTTCCAAAATTGTATTTAAAATTACTGACAGACCGTGATCCCTTGCTGGGCCTTTCTCCTCTCCTCCTCTGCAGAGTAAGCAGCTACCGGGAACGGCTGTCAGTGAAAGCCACAATGCTGACGTCTAGACCAATGATCCATTTTTTCAGCAAATAAAGTTTTGGGGGATAAGGTAAAATTTTATCACACATTTCATGAACAGTTTGTATGTTTTGTAATAAAAATATTTAATAAGCAAAACTGTCTAGTTTACAGTAGAACTATACAAATGATAATATTAAAATGTAATTTATATGATTCATCATAAACCTGTGTTCATCTAGTCACACAGGTCTGAAGATGAGTCATTTGGGTGTCTGACGCTGTACTCTAAGTGTAATCAGCAGGCTCTGCTCATGATCATACCTGATCAAAGAGCAAATTAAATCAAAGTATACAGTGCATTGTGGCCTTGCCTATACATTATCCAGCATGTTTCTCTGCCACTAGTGAGATCTTTGGAATAATACTATAAAAACCTCTCGCCTTTCGCTTATATTACTTTGCTTTAAAACACTTTTTTCACTTTGAATAAAACCCTACCAGGCTCATTTACCTAGAGCCGCTATCGCTCTGGGTAAATGCTCCTTTCACTATTCAATATAGCGTTTGCTATATCCGCTGCAGGATTTTTACGCCAGCAGAGATATTAAATTGCGAGTGTCGGATGCACGCGTGATTTTTGCATAACCTGCGCATCCGCCGCTAATATGGATTTAAAGGGTATGTCCATCAAAAAAGTAAGTTGGTTTCTATCTGATTTACTGAAGAACAGGAGGTAAATGCACTGTCTCTTACCTCCCGTTCTTCAGTAAATCTTACAGGAGAGGAGGAGACACTTACGCGAACCCGCTTCAGCGCTGAATTCCCTGACGCCTCCGCCGCATCTTCAGTAAACAAGATAGAAACCAACTTTTTTGATGGACATACCCTTTAAAGTTGCGCTAACTGATAGCGAACCGGTTAGCACAATTTTAACTCCATATATTTGCCCAGCGAGTCTGTGTAAATGTGCCTGTTAGCGCAGGAGTTTAATGTCAGCAAATAGCTGATGTAAAAATCCCACAGTGGGTAAATCCCTTACCGGGATTTATCCAGCTTTGCAATTGTGATGTTAAATAGCGAAAGGAGCATTTATTCAGAGCGATAGCGGCTCTGGGTAAATGAGCCTGATTTTTTTTGCTACAATGTTCATACCAGATAACAACATTTTTACAGCTACTTCAGTTTCCTGATGGTTTCTAACTTTAATCTCGAAAGTACAGCCTTTCTTACCCTTTACTTCCATTAAATATGCATGTTAATGGTTTCTTTGGTTACGCTAGCTCTTACCTCCTATTTGAAAAGACATTATTATCTCCTTATTTCTGTGCTTTTATTTTGCCTTACATTTATTTTGTACCTATTCCTATGTTTTTTTATGCATGTAACTTTGTACTGTAGCATCTGTAGAAGGTGTTGTTCTGAAAAACTGTTATTTGAAACTATTGTAGAACGATTCTTTCAATAGAGGATTTCACATAAGTAGTAAGCTTCAAACTGAAGAAGGTAGTTTCCATTTACATACTGGTTTCCATACTTTTCCACCATTTTATGAACAGGAACTACAATATGATTTTAAAGGGCATGTCCACCCCTTTTTTGATTTTTTTCTGTAGTGAAGGGCTCCCTCCCCCAGCCCCAACCGCTATAGTTATATTTGCAGAAACTCCCCTGATCATTACTTACATTACAGATCTGTCACGGCTCTCTGCTTACATGAAACTGCAAGCAGGGGGCCGGACCGGCAGTCAAGTTCGTGATTGGCTGAGAGGCAGCCAATCACAGACGTGGCTTCTGGCTATCCAGAACGTTGGAGGAGAGAGGTAATGTAAGTACATTTCGGGGGAGTTTCTGCAAATAACTATAGCGGTTGGGTTTGGGGGAGGGAGCCCTACACTACAGAAAAGGGGATTTGTGCTAGGGGGAGGGAGAGAGAAATTGGAGGGAGAGGGAGGGCTGCAATGCGCATGACATTTTTCTCCTGGAGGATAGACAGGAGGCAGAGACATATATGGACTCTGCCAGGCTCCTGGTGGTTTTAGGACTTTGGAGAGACATTTCAGGAGAACCATTTGGAGCAGGGATGGAAAGTAAGGATTTTACTACACTACACAGTGGGGCCACTAATGGGTTAAATTCTAATTTTGGGGGTGGACATGCCCTTTAAATAGACACATACGATGAATGGTAACGTTGTGATACATTAGTTGGGGAAGCAGTCTGCAACTTCTGCTACAGAGAATGTTTTACAGGGCGTTCAAACTGGTTTACAAATTGGGAAAAGAGACTTGCCATAGTAACATAGTAATTGTTGTTGAATAAAGACATAGGGCCCTATTTATAAAAGATCGGTATCGTTATCGTAAAATACCGATCGTTATCGTAAAATAACGACCGGGTTTTTACCGATAACGACCGTTATTTGCCGATAACAACCGATATTTACCGATAACGACCAGTATTTACCGATAACTATCGGTATTTACCGATATCGTTAAATACCGGTCGTTATCTGTTAATACCGGTCGTTATCGGTTGTCAGGAAAATGTGTAGAGTGACTTGGTAAGAATGGGTTAACTAGTAGTATTGGTTCTTGAAAAGGACCAATAAACATTCCATTCCAACCTGGAACAGTCCTATTGTTTATATTACGATTAGTCAAGCATGGAACCAGGTCTCCTTTTCTAGACAATGTGGGGCCGAACCATGCATCTGGAATTCTCTTCAGCTAGGGGTCTGGTGGGTACTAAGAGGTCATCTTAAGGACAAGTCATACATGTAAAATAATTGTATTTCGGTATTGGAATGTGTAAGACAGAAACCAATGTTATATTTGTAAATATAATAATATGCCCATTAATAGGATACCCAACATGGAGCCCTTATTCCCTTGCCAAGGTGAGATATTAATATCTGGGGAAATATGGATTACACACAGGTCATGTTTGGTATTGGAGGAATTGATAATTAATAAAGGAGAGGAATATGTGATCAATATCCCAATACAATGTACATATCTACATTTATATGGAATCTGCCTAACTGAGGGGGAATGAATGCTTTTGGCTAGTCGTAAATCTGGACATTCCTGGACACTCCCACCTCATGTGGAGGGCGTAGTTCAACAAATAGTTTAAAAGTCCTTGTAGTCCAAAATAATGTTGTTCATACTTGGGGACATGCTAAAAACGTGTGTATGGACCCAATGTTTCATCCTGCCCCAGGACACAGGACTTCTTCTAGTGAGTAGGGTCTGTGAATATTTTATCCTTTTTATTTTATATAACTGTTGTACTTATTGTATGTCATTTTATTGTAACACCATTTTATTTTATTTTTGTATTATATGCACTGTCCACCTTTTGGAATATTAAATCTAAAATTTAATAAGTTTTGTCTTTGATGCTCTAAAAGAACTCAGTTAGCCTCTGATAAGTTTATATGTGTTTGAATGGAGTGTGCAGTGTAAATGCTAATTAACTCTGACTGCTTGTGAAGGACTGATGCTAATTAACCAGTTAGTTGCTGGAGTGAATGGTGTAGTGTTAACCATTTAGCTGCCAGGACAGGGGTGTGCATAGTCAGTGAGAGTCAAGAGTGGGTTTTTGGGGCGTCTTTAAGGCCGTAACTTAAAGTGGTGGCAGCGAATACCGATTAATTAGTCAGATCACGTGCCCAGCGAACTGGCGTTCGTGACATCGGTAAATAACTGTCATTATCGGTAAATAACGGTCGTTATCAGTAAATAACGGTCGTTATTTTACAATATCGATCGGTATTTTACAATAACGATACCGATCTTTTATAAATAGGGCCCATACCTCCATCAAGTCCAACCTTTTCACCCTCTTTTTTTAACCTTATCAAGAAGAAGGGGAAAAAGCTATTCAATGAACTTGCCATTACCACATCTGCTGAAAGACAGTTCCACAGTTTCACCGTTCTCACTGTAAAGAAACCTTTCCTAACCTGAAGATCAAACTTCTTTTCTTCTACTCTTAAAGAATGTCCATGATACCTCTGATATGACCTATTAGTGAGCAATGCACCAGAGAGTTTATTGTATGGCCATATATTATGGCATTAATATATTTGTATAAAGTGATCATATCCCCACAAAAATGTCACTTCTCCAATGTAAACAGCCCTTACTTGTTAATCTGCCTGCATAGTCATGCCCCTCCATTCCCTTTATTATTTTAGTTGCCTTTCTCTGAACTGCTTCCTTTTCCAGGATGTCCCTTTTGTATATGTGATTCCAAAACTGCACCGCATATTCCAAATGAGGCCTTACCAGTGCCTTGTAAAGAGGGAGAATAATATTTTTCTCTCTTGAATCTATTCCCCTCTTTATACAAGACAATCAGGGAGATTCAATAAAAGTTCTTATCGTTTAAAATGGTGATAATTTTCCCCCAATCAATCAGATATTGTTTAACATTTGAAAGCTAACATCTGAATGGTTGGGGCAAAATTAGTACCATTTTTAACGATAAGAACTTTTATTGAATAACCCTGAATATCTTGCTAGCTCTAGCCGTTGCTCCCTGGCATTGTTTGCTAAGTCTGTTATCAGAACCCCCAAATCTTTTTCCATTACATTAGAGATTCACTTAATTTATGGTGTAGGAGGCACAAGGATTGTTAAAGCCCAAATGCATCACCTTACATTTATCAACATTGAATCTCATCTGACATACTGCTGCCCATTTTGAGAAGATCTATCTAGGTCTCCAGCAAAAAGGTAACACCTGAGTAGGAAAATAAACAGCTTCAGCAAAATTTGCACCTGTTATTAAATAAGGCCATATATGAACTTTTATATATACTCAGATGGATAAAAATTCTAATCCTTAAAATGGTGCTACTTTTGCTCCATCCAATCAGATGTTATTTACCATTAGAAAGCACCTGGTTGGATTGGGCAAAATTAGCACCATTTTTAACAATAAGATCTTTTATTACATCTCCCTGACTGCCAAAAATAAAGATTCTAAAAATAAAAGGGATTTTAATTCTGCAGGATATCAGCCCAATGAAGAATATAAATTATTATCTAGAAACCATATGCTCCCCTCTGCTTTTTAAACCTATTTCCCACCCTGCCTTAGTGTTATCTGAATGTTTATATAACATTATTCTAATATAATTCTGCCTACAAACATTTGGGTATGACATCTCGCTTCCAGGAGAACGTCATACAGCTCTTAGCAAAAAGTCATTTGCTTTTACAAATGGAAATATGTGTAATTTTCATGCTATAGCAAGGTGTAATGGAAAAGAAAAACAATATTTTGCCGTGGTATTACTAATGCAAAAACAAGTCAACCTTGTAAAAGGCATAATAAGGATTTTGTAAAACTAAGCAATGTTACAGTTGTGAAATTGTTGATCTTATTCTTTAAGTATGAAAGAGACAGCATGATCGCCTAAGTTTTCCCCCTCTGTGCCATTCTACTTTTTCTGTCCTATTTTCATGTCTTATCTCTATGCTTTGCTTACTTTCTTCTATGTTTTGATTTTTCCAATATTCTATATGTTTCCATTCCTCTTTAGAGCATGACAAAAGGGTCCACTGCACTGATGCCTGTGCCGACTCAAAGATTTCCTGGTGGGACAGTCCATCCGGAAAATAGATTTAAAATGTGCTGCTCTATCTGAAAGCAAGACATGTGTATAGTACAGTAAATGTAAATGCTTTGACTGATGAAGTATGAAGCTTCTACAGATGGACGAAAAGTTTGATTTTAAGATAAGAACAAATAACAGAGAATTTAGTGAGGCACAATAAAGTAACACAATAAAGTAAATCTACTCAAGATAGCAAGTGAACATTTTTTTAACATGACCATTTACTAGAAGGCTTCAGATCTTTCTATTGTCCTGACATCTATTTACCTCCCCCATGAAACTGACAATTCATAACAGTCCAAAAACATCCCTTGGCAAACCCCAATTTTAAGCAGACCTGACAGCATTGGGGTCACCAATTCTAAAATGCAGAGATGTGATAATTTTTTTCCTGTTAACACCTTATTTGCATAATGTCCTCTAAGGTTTGGTACACACACGGGTCGATATTTGGAGCAGATCTCCGATGTTGGTTGTTCTTTCATTCAAATCGGATAATTGGACATGTTGGTAAATCACATGTAGGTCAGAAGCTGCCAATGCTCACAGATTTGGGCAGGTTATCAGAGCCTGTCGGATAGCTAAATGGACTGGTTTAATGGAAAGGCCAATTTCTTATACCATGGAGTTATCTGAAACCCTAAATTCGGTTACAGTTTTGGAAAATTCTCAGGCCATCTACGCCCCTGTTTAACAAGACAGTCAATTATTGCTAAATATTTGCCAATTACCAATCATAAAAGCAATCCAAGACAGTATGCCAATTTGAAACAATATGCCTATAAATATCAGGATTAAAAGGAACATTGAGCTGAAAATGAGAAGGAAGTTGACAGATTTTTGGCAGGCTTATGGCAGACACATTATTCACATTCTGTAGGTTCTGGAGATGAGCTTCAGTGAGTTTCAATAAAATGTTCTATTCAAGATTCATAAATGTGGGATTCCTGGTGAAATGTTTTAAAATAAACCAGTTCATGAACAGGTTAACCTTTTATTATTTCTATTTCTTCCAACAGTAAATAGCAAATCAAGAAGCATGAACAATAAGACTAACCCTTCAGCCTGCCCCCATGAAACATGAAAAACAAAAGTGCTTCTTATGAGATTATCATTTTCTGTAACTAGTATCAGACACCCCAGATTTTAATGGGATGAACCACACCAGCTGGAGGTATTAAAAACTTTGGGGGAGATGCAAAAATGTTTTTTTATTGTTAAAATCAGTGTAAAACCCACCCGCTGCATGAAGTCCAAAAATATTTGCGTTGCATAGCACAACTGATGCAATACACTTTAAGTAACGTTCTGCAGTACCTAGTAGCAGGAAAATTGCATGGGGGTCTAATTACAGCACACTCCACATTGCTTACCTGACCACCATCCAGCAATATACTGAATCTTATGTGATCTTGGCAAGGTAAGTATTGCATTCCCCCCTTCAGATCATGATGACCCTGAAAGGAAGCAGTCTGCAAAAATAGGAAATGTTTACAGGTCAATGAATTTCTTTAAAAACAAACCTTTGGTGCTCATTCAGTTTTGAAATGTGTATTTTAAACATCAGCTTAGGTACCTTTTCCCCTGCATTTCAGTCTCCCAGGCACACCCACAGTTTAGTCACAGACTTTTGCTTCTTGCACACGCCCCGTCCTGAGTTACTGCAAGAGCTTGTTATAATTAGTCTCCAATCGACTAGTAATCTCTAGCCTGTTATATTTTAGCAAATGCATAAATATCCAGATTTTTGTCAATTCCTGACAAAACTATCAGTTTCCATGACAAACTGTAGCCTTTGCAACTACAGACATAATTTCATTGACAAACCCAAATTCTGCTTCAAAATTTCTGGTTTTGTGGTCAAAATTTAATTGGCAGAATTTCAAAATGTTATCTCTAGTCCAGATGGGTGGATAGAAGGTGAAAAAGTTATGGAAACCAAGCAATATGGTGGCACTGACCAGTACAATTCTTCCGTAGGTTGCATATACAGTAAGCAAACTCTATTTGCTGTGATGTGTTTCATGCCTTTGGTGCTCTTGGGGAGGCATCTTTCAGTTTAGTTTACATCTGAAAGAAACAAGCAACTATGTAAGGTGTGTGTGTGGGGGGGGGGGGGGGGGGGGGGGGGTAGAACCAGCTATGAAAGCTTTATGCTCAAAAGCAAATACCCAGTTATTATTCAGGCTTCAAAGAAAGAGCATTCTGAAACATATCATACTCCTCTCTTTTTTTGCTTTTACCAAAATTCTAGAAACATAAAGTAGAATTATACTCGTGAGGTAACTGACTGCTTTCTAACAGTAACTGACAATTTTTAATCTCATCCCTTTACTTCATTAGCATATATTCTCCAATGTCAGAGATGGGAGAATTGTCAGTGATAATAAATGTGGGAGGGGCCAGAAAGAAGTCAGTTACTACTTGAGTTTAGTGTCCTTCTATATGTTAAAATTAATTTAATATATAGGATACAATACACAGTAACCCTGGTTAATAACAATTACCCAGGTGGAAGATGAAATTATCTAAATTACCTAAACCAGGCACAAACACAAGTAGATCCTGAGGGCAGGAAGGCAAGAAACTCTTCTCTGGTCCAGGCACTTCAATATACAGAAAATAGATGGAGTCAGAGAGGCAAGAAATAAATGCTGTTTGCATTTCACTCTTAAGAAAGGGTTTGTATGCTGTGCCATAAAAAAATTCTTGTGAACTGCAATAAACACCAGCAGCATTTATTTCTTGTCTTTCTGCCTCCATCTATTTTTTGTGTGCATCTTTTACACTTACCAACACTAAGGGATTGGGAGTCCAGCATGGAGCCTATTTAAAGTCCAGGCCCAAAATCAAAACTTACATACATGTAAATCACCCCCCAAAACCCTAAACGGTAATAGTTTGAAATCTGTAATATATAAGTCTAACCTGGAATCCTGCACAATGTCCTGTTCCCCTGTTTCTGCTTCCTGGTTCTTCCAGTTAGTAACTATCAGTTATGGATTTGACAGTTGACATCACAGCCAATGACTGAATGTTGATCCCCTAGCTGTCTCTTCTGAGCATGCCCAGGCTCAGTACAGGCTCACAACAGGTTTCTAAATAGCTCAGATTCCACGAGGCATCCAGAAGCATAGCAGACATACATTAATGAATTCATAGGACAAACTATGATTTATCAACATATTTTAAAGAGGCCATTCTTTCTAAAATATGTTCTTATGAGGGTGGAGTTGTCCTTTAAGCTCCAACTGGCCCCAACCCCTAGACTGCAATACCATGTGTCCCCCTTCTAACCCTAACCCCGAACCTACTAGACAGATGCTGGTATTCCTGGATGCTGGAACAGGACTGATCAGGATTGTTGGTTAACACAATCACATGTGCAAGTGATAAATCATGTATGCAGCGGTTTCTGGGCTTTAAGCCAGAGAAAACAGTTGTGAAAATCTGCAGGAGATTTAGGGCAACTGTACTCAAACATACACAAATTAATGCAGCGCAAATCCCTGCTTTAGTGTTTGTAAATCCTAAGTGGCCTCCTTACATCCTTCTTGCGGGTGACAACCATAATTATTTAAGGACAATGATATTTACTCTACAAGATTCCATGCAGTTTAATTAATAATATGATGTTCATGCACCAGACTGTGTATTGTGACGTCTTAGTATCTATAGCAATGAGTATTAGAATATATGTTAATGTAAAGAAACCCTGACCAATGTGCTATATAGTATGTCAGAATTACCTTGGTCAACACCATTTAATCCTGCTAAAGCATAGCATTAGTTTTGCTTAAGAATCTGACAAACATAAGGATTTAGGCTTAAAGAAGATTAACCAGAAAAGAATGAGACTCTGGGCCATATTTATAAAGCGATACTGTGCCTTAAATTTCGTAAATTTCTGATCAGTTTAACGATAGTTTATTTATGATTGTCATTGTAAATTAACATTAACGATTGTTACATAAAGAACATAAATCCACCTTCAGATCCGACGGGATTTGTTGGGTATCTGTAATGTGTATGGCCACCTTAAGAGACATATTTAAAATTATTCTTTAATTTATTTATTCGTTATTGTACGACCGCAGCTGTAAGTGTACGGCTGTGTTACATTTACGGCAAAGCATACATTTAAATGTAAATGTATGACCGATCTATCTTCATTTACGGCCCCTATCCTAGATTTATGATAGTGCCCATAAATTTACTATCGCGATAGTGAACATTAAGGCACCGAGCCTTTATAACGATGGCCCTAAGTCATAAAAAGGCACATTTTACAGAACATAGATCATTATAGACAAAGACAGATGTAAGGAATGAGGATTGTTCCCCTATTGTGTGTTTCAACTAGTTTTGCTAACGTTGTGGGTAAATGCTCCTTACGTGATTCAATATCGCGTTTGCGAATGTGGGTAAATCCCGGTAAGGTATTTACCCACAGTGGGATTTTAAGCCAGCTATTTGCTGGCATCAAAATCCAATGAGAAAACTTGCACAATAGCGATATTAAACCGTGAGCATCGGATGCATGGGTGATTTTTGCGTAACCCATGCATCCAATGCTGATCTAGAGACCGATAGTTAACTGGTTAGCGTGACTTTAACTCCATATATTTGCCCAGCGACTCTGGGTAAATCGCCCCCAAGAACTTTTATTGAACCTCCCTGTAAGTGTAGCAGATACTTGTCAGCTGTTGGAGAGAAAATGTAATCTTTATTATTATGGAACTTCATGTTACCCTGCCATTAAAGAATTAAAGAATTTAAATATATTCTAAAAATCTTGTTTCAGTAAAATGATACCTCAGTTTGTACATGGGGAAAGAATTATTTTGCTAAATAATAGGGAAACAATTGCTCTGCAATGTTCCATTTTCTTAACACGATTCTCTGGAGAGTGCTGGCCTGTTGACTTATCAACAAGGTATACAGAATCTTCTAAGAAATAAATCCCAAGTGGGAAGCAGAAAATTATACTTATCTTATTTGCTTGAACCTTTTTCACAAGGGACATTTCAAGTTTCAATGAAACCCTGAAAAAGACTGAGAAACTAAATGTACCATATGGAAAAGTTTTTAAGCTTTATTTTCATTGTTATACAAGCAAACATTCACCTTTAAATAGGTGCAATATTGAGAATTGTATTGCACAGAACTGTGCTAAAACCATACTCACTTTATTATCCTCCCTCTCCAGCTCTGCACCAAATATTTTCTGTGTGCCTATTTAAGGGGTGATGTTGGAGGGTATGATTTATGGTAGGGATTACACATGTCCTCTTTTACTCTGATTCATCCCCTTTTTGCTATTTTTGACTATGATGTCTGGCTTTCAGTACCACCTGTTGAGCTTACATGTCTCCTCCCCTGCACTGTAACCCTCTACCGCAGCCCCTGATGACAGCATTGCCTGTAAGTCACCACAGCCTTTGCAGTACCCTTACACCTTTAACATCTGATCACGGTAGTCTTCCAGTTTCCTCAATCAGCTGTGTTAAATAACGCGACACAGCTCATCTCAGTATTTAAAACAGCTGATCGTGTAAACCGGAAAACTACCGCAATGAGCTGTTAAAAGTATACAGGTGCCACAAAGGCTGTAGTGACTGTCAGGCAATGCTGTCATCGGGGGTTGCGGTAGAGAGTAACAGCACAGGATAGAGATGTGTAAGCTCAACAGGTGGGACTACTTTTGCCTATGTGCGTTGGTACTGTCAGCATCTGCTCTTTAGAGCTCGCCCCAGACCTGCAATAAAACCTACTAGCAAAAGGTGATTGTGTGTGGGTGCCTGTTGGTGATTGTGTGGGAATGCCTGTCGGTTTGTCATGTGCGGGGCTGTCTGTAGGTGTGTGAGGGAGTGCCTGTCGGTGTGTGCGAGAGTACATGTTGGCGTGTGTGGGAGTGTCTGTCAGTGTAAGTAATGGAACACCTGTCTGACAGAGAGTGTCACTGCCTGTCTCTGTGTGATGAGTGCCTGTCTTTGGGTGTGTGAGTGCCTGTCTCTGGGTGTGTGAGTGCCTGTCTCTGTGTGATGAGGGCCGGTCTTTGGGTGTGTGCATGCCTGTCTCTGGGTGTGTGAGTGCCTAAAGGAGTGCCTGTATAACAGAGAGTGTTTCAGTGACTGTCAGAGTTTGTGAGTGCCTGTCAGAGAGAGTGCTTTTATGAGCAGGGGTTTAACAAGAAGCAAACTGGAAATGGCCTGCAGCACTCAGGAGTTCTTTCATGCAGCCACTCAAGCTCTACTCATGGTAAGTGCCTCTGTGTTAGTGATGGCAGTGCTGGGCACATCTTCTTGGCATGAAGGTATCTGATATGTGTCAGCCTGTGTGGGCTGGGCATGAAGGCATCTTATATGTACAAGTCTTTATGGGCAGGGCACTTTATATTTTTTTCAGTCTGTGGGGCTTGGGCATCTTAAATTTTCCTGTCTGTGTAGCATGGGCATCTTATATTTAGAAGTCTGTGTGGGCATATTATATTGACCTGTCTATGTGGGCTTGGCATCTTATATTTACAAACAAGTCAGTGGGGGCATCTTATATTTACCAGTCTGTGTTGTGGACAGTTATATGTACCAGTTTAGTTAGCCCTCCAGTCCACCAGTCAGTATAAAGTCAGCCCTCCAGTTCACCAGTCAGTGTCAAGTCAGCCCTCCAGTTTACAGTCAGTGTCAAGTCAGCCCCCCAGTTCACCAGTGTGAATTCAACCCTCCAGTTCACCAGTCAGTTGAAAGTCAGCCCTCCAATTTACTAGTCAGTGTTAAGGGAAGTCAGCCCTCCAGTCCACCAATCCGTGTTAAGGGAAGTCATCCTTCCAGTTCATTAGCTAGTGTTAGTCAGCTTTTCAGTTCATTAGCCAGTGTTAGTCAGCACTCCAGTTCATTAGCCAGTGTAAGTCAGCCCTCCAGTTCATTAACCAGTGTTAGTCAGCCCTCCAGTTCATAAGACAGTGTTAGTTAGCCCTACAGTCCATTAGCTAGTATAGTCAGCGCAATAATGAAAAATGGAACTAGTTGTCTTTAAAATGGGCATAACCTGAAAGTGGGCATTACCTCAAAAAGTGGGGTTGGCTTTGCAAAAATATGCACAACCAAATGTAAGACCATTTTCGTCTTACATGCCTTACATTTGTCCTCTGTTTTGTATTTCAATATCTGGAAACCCTAATTTATGGTACTGTAGTTATCCATTGGAGGAATTTTAACATTTTGGGTTAATGTACACATTGTTCTAAATCTGATTCAGTCTTGAAACAGGATTTTCTTGCAACAGTCTAATTTTTAATGTAATGTTTTACTATAAAAATAGAAAAATTAAATTCTAAAAAAAATATTAAAAAATCAAGTAAATACGGAAGGGGCTTAATTCTCAGGTAAAAATGGAAATAGAAATAAAGAAAGGGGCATTTAAAATCTTTAAAGGACAACTACAGTATAGGGAAAAAACAACTATTTACAACATATTTAAATTACTACATACTTACTACTATGTAAGTAGTCCTTCAGTACTTTCCTCAGGCTCAGTATTCCTCTCCCTCTCTTAATGGTTTGTGTAAAGTATGTGTCTGATGGAGGTGAATGTGCACCGCAATGTTACAGTGTTTTTTCATGGATTAATAAACACCAGTCTGGTGTGCACAATTTATTTGTTTTTTTGTAACATGCCTGCCAGCATACTGTGGCACCCTGCATGATAGTCCCTAACGAGTTGTGAGTGGTCAGGATCACTTTGTTTTCTTCTCTCTTAAAGGGGAAGTACACTGTAATAGCATTCTAAGTTAAACTTAACATGCTATAACTGCTTTTAAAAATCTTTACCTTTTTTTTCCCTAGGCCCCTCCTGGTCTAAAGTTCCTGACATCTTGCTTCAGCATTGTAGCCTGCTTAGTTCCGCCCCCGAGACTTCCTTCCTCGCATGACGGCACGCGCGTGCACGTGGCCCTTTAAATTAAATAAATTATAAAAGCTGTAATTAGGTTTTAAAGGGTAACTGTGGTCCCAAATTCTTCCAAACTAGTAAGAATTATATAAAAAGCCTTCCATTGTACCTTCAAAATAAAACCTAAATCACATTTCAGCCATGTGACCAGCTTGTAGTCATGTGAACAGCCTCTGCTTGCATTAATAGGCTCCCCTTCTCAACTGTCAATTTTTTCACCAGGTACTTCCTGATTTCCCCAGCATTAAGTCTTAACTGAGCATGCTTCTCCCCTGGGGCAGAGCAGAGGTCAGGTGATGTCACTCAGCCTACTGGAAGCAGGAAGTTTTAACATTCACCACAGTATAACTTCTCACAGGCTCCAGCCAGAGATGTGATTGTCAGCTCATTTTAAAGGAAATGCTGCAGGCTTTTATTTAAACCTAACATGTATTGAGACCACAGTTGCCCTTTAAGAAAACATTTACACTAGCTAATATAAAGTATGGATTAATTAATGGGGCTGAGATGGTTATAGAGGATGCTGAGAAGGCAAATGTGCTAAACTCTTTTTCCTCTCTGTATACACTATAGAGCAACCTAGTCCTAATAGCTGAGACTGTAGTAATAAGAAAGATATAAAAGATTAACTCAATAAAGCCTCTGGGCCTGATGAAATACATCAGGTCCAGAAAGCTACATTCAGTTTTATCTAGACCGCAGTTCCTTATCTTTCAGATTCAAAAAAGCTATAATACCAATATTTGAAAGGAGAAGTTGTCCAGGGTCTGGTAATTATAGACATGTAAAGCACCTGGAAAACCTACAGTAGCTATTGATTGCAAGTCTGTCAATAGCGAAATTCGTGGGTGAGACTTATGACACAGCTTATAACACATGCCTGTCACAGAGACACAGAGACAGTGCAGAGTAGGAAGAGAGCATTTACAAGCATATAAGCATTACAAGAATTTACAGTTAGAGGCATCATCCTAGGCTTGTTTAAATGGTATGACAATGGCCAAAACTTCATTTCTGGTTCTCCTGACCCTTGGTGAATTCCATTGGCTTATGGGCATTAACATGTTCAGAATATGAAAAATCTGGTATTGTTTCAATAATGCTGGCCAAAGCTAAACAATAAAACAAATTATTATTTTTCTGCAGTTTGATGCTGTATAATCTTATTTATTGCATTTATATATTTATTTAGTATTTTCAGGGTTATAGGAACAAGAGACGTGTTTAACAATCAGCTGATTTACACCCACAGTATTACATGTGCACTTGTCTTTTTTAAGTAAAATCAGCACGACTCATGAAACAAACTGTTTTTCTGCAGCTATCGTTTGTTCTTTCTAATGAAGTCTTGCTTAATAAAATTACAGTTTATGGTGGGGATCTGAATAATTTAATGCTGCTTGACCTTCACTATAGTATAAAGCTTTTAAAAGTATGAAAAGAATTACTCTGCCCCTCATGTATTAAGCTGTAATTTACACTGGTGCAAGTCACTGTATTTATTTAGATTTGCCTTGCTGCCTGGAGTGAACAATTATATAAAGACAAAGAATATTCTCAGTTTTCTAAAATTCTGATTTATGTCATTACCTATGAATTCTATTAGATAGTATAATATTGTAGACCGTTCTTATATCAGAATAGGCCAGTTATAATATCAGAACAGACAAGATTCTCTATGAAGGGTAAATGGAAGTAAAGAGAGGAGAAGGTCTCCAAGGACTCTGTACATTGGAATGTAAAACCCAATTTCTCTTAAACTACGATGCTTATGTTATGTACAGAACAGTACACCAGATGTGTCAACTTTCCAGAAATTGGTTGGCAAAAGACTCCATAACAGCAAAGATGAGAGGAACACAATACTTAAGGTAATCAAAATTATTGTGAAGAACACATACATTGTTTCGGGGAGCAGAAATTTTGTATGTTTTTTACACAATAAATTTGATTCACAGAACATTGAGGGACAGAAACAGTGTTATTGCTCTGGCTCCTCCGAGAGTATCTAGAACTTTCAACATGCATTAACCAAAGAAAAAATACCATTGTGCGCGGCACTGCCCCTTTTAGGGTAAAACAAAACATTTCTGCTATAATGAAAATATTCCTTTGGCATCTAGAACTGACTTACATTGAAGAAATTGCTTTCTCATTGGACCCTTGTTTTTTTCTTCTCTCTACAGCTGCAGGTGCAGTTTATTTCTTATATGCTCATTAAGACTCTAGCATGGCTTTTCTATTGTCTACATGTCTCTTACTCAGATGCAAAGCATATAATTTACAGTTTGTTGGTTGCAAATTTTCTGCCGAAGCCTCCATTGAAATGCTGAGTGAGTCAATCGCTAATTGGATATCTTATATATCTCAAAATAATCTATTCATATCATCTGCTTGCTGCTCTTCTCTTCCACCACCACCAATTCTATCTGATTATTTTGATTGATGAATTCATTAGTGCTGAAATTGTATCCTAAGAGCAGAGAAATGTATAAAAGGGATCAATGTTTCAACAGGAACAGCATTTTACTCTTCAAGCTCTAAATATGGAGCACAAGCAGAGCAAATAATTGCCCAAAGGACATTGGCTGGTTTTCAGGAAGTATGTTCTAACATTAAGATCACAGAATGGTCTTTTCCTTAGAGAAAAGAAGGGAAAAGACTAATTGCACATAATGCTAAAATAATCATTATGTCCCTGAACAGCAGTATGGTGCAGATTTAAAAATAGCCATTTATATACTAGTATATTTCATTTTATTTTTAAGTTTAGAAATTGCAAATGATAATAATTTAGCTTTTTAAGGAACATATTAAAATGTTTTGTAATACAACTTGCAAAATAGGACCACATAAAAGCATTTGGAATACATCACACTATGCTGTGCTCCAAATAAGACACACCAGTGGCACCCCAGCCAGTAAAGGGGATGCTTCCTAAGCTGCCCTGATCCACTCAGACTCCACCTGGTCAGATGTCCCATCTGATCCACCCATGTCTCTCCTATAGCCATGCCCTACCCCACCGGTTCCGCAGGACGCAAATTATCTCAAATGGGCAGCACATTTATAGAAACAATGTGGTGCAGAGCTGCAGGGGAAAAATAAATAAATGAAATAGATCTTAGCATTTTCTGTGCAATGCATTTCTTAAAAGTGTACCTCTTTAATGGGCAATTTTGGAGGGTATGCATTTGTAATTTAGAAACATAACTTTCCCACTGAGGAGAGTCTCTTGTACTGATCAACTGTTTCTGCAGCTCTCCAATTGGCTAACTTATTTGCGGGAAGTCAGAGATGCATATAAGCTTTTTGAGTATTTTTTCTAACGGCTTTCATGTTATGATGTTTCTGAGGCAGTCTGCACTGATTCTTCTTGGCTTATTACCTAGAGATGTGGATGAAGGAAACAATCTAGTTTGCCTGCATTGGGGAAATACGGTGTTCCTGTTATTAAAGACCCTACTGTAATTGCAGGGATATTGCATTGAGACATATCTTATCCTTTGCCTTTACTTGTTTGTTGTATTCACTGTGGCTTCTTATAGCAACAACTGAATAGTTGTATGTTCTAATTTGACAGCTAGAACTGAGATCAATTGCATGAATGGACTAAAAGATGCATTTGAATATATGATGTTAAAAATGTTACAATATTAATAAATAAATAACACAAGCCTTACTGCTAAAATCCAATATGTTAGATCCATTACTAAACATACATATGGATCACGTGACAAAATATGTTGGACCAAATTACCAGTGTGTATGATTGCAGTAATGAAACAAGAAGCTGGTAAGACAACTCCAAATCAATGGCCTTTCTAAGAAAAAGCACATTAGGATGGCACAAGGTAGCCAGCTAGGTCCTTCCATGTAGGAGGTATCAGATGTCAGAGAATGTTTTTGATATTAATCTAATGCATGTAGAGGTATCTACCAACATCATCCTGCTGGATCCCCGATGTCAGGGAGGTCTCATGCATCCTGGGAGGTCTCCCGGCTACTCCCCCTGCCAAGCAGCTTATATTTATGGGGATTGCTAGATAAATCCCAAATAAAAAAAATCAATGGCCTTCTAAGGATGACTTCATACAAGATTTAACTAACACATTGTATACAAAGCTTTATTTGTTTGCTCTTCTTATCTCCAGAACTGCTGGCACTATATCATGCAATGTAGCCTCAATGATTAGAGCCATTTATCCAACTACTAGACATGCTTTGATTTTGTAAAAGAATTCTTTAGTGCAAGATACTAAATAACGTTTTTACGAGGTAGCACAGGTTAATGGAGCCAGAACATACACTTCTTTTAAAATAATCTTTAGGGGATGGCTTTGTGTCTGGAAAAGTAGCCAGAATAAGGCACAAAGACAGCAATTGACAGCCATCACTGCCATGCCTTTAGGGAGCCAGAAATGTATGCAGTGAAACCTACAGAGTTGAAGCACCATAAGAAGACCAGACAGACAAATAGTTAAGCTGGACTTCAGGATACATGTTTAACAGCCAAACACAAGTATTAGTCTTGGGCATCAGAAGGGAGTTATAGGCAGCTTATGGTCAAACTCAGTCTAAGATCAGAAGGCAAAGGGTTCTGGGAACAAGCAGATTCAACAATACAGAAGAAATTCGAAAGGCAACACAAAAGCTTCAAACATGTCTTAGCACCAACAATATACACTATAAACCTTGTGTCAGTATGCTGATTTTTTTAAGGGGGAACTAATAGGGCAATAGTTTTCAGAATAAAATGTTTTGGCAAAAGTTTTGGGTGTTCTGACAGGTGCACCAATTGTTTTAGCCATTAAGGGTGAAGCACCTTATTGACACTTATTGCTCCCAGGTTCAATTGCACCTCCAATGTAAGATGCTAAAAAAAGGGAAAACTACTGTATTTTAAACAATCGCCACAAAGAAGCTAATGGATCATGGGTAGGGATTCCTACAATTTTATTCTATAAGTAACCTCCAACCCCTTGCAGGGTTTCCATAAGGACCTCCTCGTTGTATATTGTTAAACTGAGTACACACATTACCGATTAAGGGCTGGTAATGTGTGTACGGCAGTTCCAAATGTTTCAGTTGGCCTTGGGATTGCTTGGAACTGCCTGAAAATTACCTCGGTAGTGATAGGGAGTTGGCTGAAGGAAATGTGCAGTCCTGAAGGTTTCCCTATGCTTTACATAGGGAGAATGCTCAGAACTGTGTGTAGAGTGATCCTTAAAAAATGACAGACAGAATCTTAAAAGAATAGTTCACTCTCAAAGTGAACTATTGCTTTAATATAAGTGAACTATTGCTTTAATATATTGATTGAAGCCTGTGAGGTTAAGGAGCTATGCCTTTCCTCCCATTCTTCAATCAATAACGCAGGTTCCAGGAACATGCGCGTACACACGTACAATTTTAGCCCCAACGAAACGCTCCGAGGGCAAGCACATGTGCAACGAATGGCAGTTTTGTCCGATAATCACACGTTTATATGCACTCCATCGGGGGTTGTTTCTTGCTATGCCAGGCGAATCGGTAAATGAGGCAGAACGTCTGTTTTGGCTGGAAAAGTTCCCACACATGGCACATGGGGTTGGCCCCCGTGATATCATGTGTGTATGAAGTTTTACTCTATAACCTATGGATAAGAAGAAGTCCAGGACATGATTTTACAAAGGGGACTGATTCTATACTGGATACAATTCTCTATCTAATTCGTTATTGTGGTGGAGAATTTCTGAAATTTCAATTTACTGCATCACCCCATCACCCAAATTTTTTTAGACACTTTAAAAGTGTCATAAATATTGCCTTGTTTTTATTCCTTTGGAAATAGGTGCCTGAATGTGTATTGCTTATCAACACATAAGGACCTTTACCCCTTTCTTAGCATTCATTTTACTTTAATGATTTAGTGTAAGATTTCTCTTGCCTGTATTCGTAACCTTATCTATAATGTATGCATGGATTCCCTTGCTTTTCATTTAGCTTCAATAAATGAATAATTGAAAGCATTGCATGCATTTTTCTGCACCCCCTTTATAATTAGTGTACAGATTTGGCTGGTAGAACGAGTGTGATTGCTTACGGATGATTTACTGTAATCATGTTCACTGCATTTCCAAGCTCTTATCTGTTTCTAAAAATAAAAACAGATAAAAAAGAAACTTCCAGTTGGATTTTTACATGAATTTGGAAACGAAGAAACAGATCCTACTGCCTTTTGGGGACATAAACATCATACTATGTATTAGGGAAAGGTAATGTAAGAATTCATGGTTATTTATAATTCAGCAAAATTCGCACCTTTGTCCTTTGAATATTTGGTTACTGTATTAAATCTACTGTATGGAAAGTGTTATTTAATCCCTAAAGCAGCCAAAGTATAACAAATGGTCCACACTGTCGCTATTTTATAATAACTTGTATTTTCATTTCATCTTGGCTTCTGTTGTGAGGGAAAGTGATTTAAGAGTCAGATCGTATTTCTCTATTCTTCTCTGCCAGTTTTTGCAAATACATAGAATTCATGACTTGAGTCTCACCTTGACTTTCATTATGCAGCCAAATCCAATATAAAACTGTCTATTTTATGAGTAGAAAGAGAAAGAGGAAAATCAGATAGAGAGAGGGAATAAAGAAGACATTTGTGCTGCAGTGTACATTAACTAATAGCACTAGAGGCATGGATGGCTATTGGTGGTTGTTAATTTGTTAATAATAATAAAGTAATGTGAAAAGATGGCATTGACCACTCATCTTACAAACAGTGGATATGCTATCAAACAATTATCTGGACAACTGACTTTTCTAAAAATGTGGACAGGGTTGCTGCACTTAAAGAACCAATCAATATTCAGAGACATAATGCAGAAATAAAAGAAAAAAGAAAACAAAAACTATTCATACCTTTCTGTGATGTGGTGATGCCTATAAACGGAAACCACCCTAGTGTCCTGTGAACTCCCAGGGTCAATGAAGGAAAATAAAATTGCTGGAATGACTGTCCCCAAGCTGAACTCCCACAGAAGTTTGCAAGTAATTATTTGAATGACCTGCTATTTGTTCATTCAAGCTGCAAAATACCTTTAACAAGCTAATGGCTTAGTACTTAACAGTGATTAACATGAACAATGTAATTGCTATGTGACCAGGAAATGCAGAAACTGTTTGTTCATCCTATATCTCTATGCACACCTCTGCGTGGCATTGGTACCAGTGCTTTTTGTAGAATATGTACAGGTTTATACACTGGGGTATAGCTACCCTCTCTTAAGACAGAGGCCAGCCCATAGAAATTCCCAGTTATCCATCAGGAAGTTTGCTGTAATCAATTACAGTGTTCATGTTACCATAGATTATTGTTTGTTACACTAGAATTGTTTGTGCACTAGAATTCTATCAATTTTTTTGTATGTATTATATTTTTGGTCTCTAGTTGTACTTTAATATGGATGTACAACAGCCCAATTTTCTATATATTGTGTGTTACATTGAAGGTTTGACCAAGCCTTCTGGGAAATTGTACTCCACCCAGAGTTAGGTCATGTGCTCCTTTGAGCAAAGTACTTTAAACTAGAGAGAGTCAGCTTCAAGCATCTAAGCCACACAGGAGAAGCTGTCAGCTCATGTAGCCAAAAAGGCAAGTACCAGTAGGTTAGGACCCAGTCAAAGAAAGCAACCTTGACGTGATGACTGGGCTTAAAATAATTTGGCCAACTTATTGAACTAATTGCTTTTATTTATCCAGGGTTTAGCAGACTGTTTGTAGTAGCAACCTTATGGAGGTAGCCAATATGCAATTAGAATTGTTTGTGCACTAGAATTCTATTTTATGTTTGTATTACCATAGATTATGTGGAGGTTAGAGGATACAGGATAAGATGATATGTCTGACCTGTGCTTTATAAAGTTTTACTATCTGTTTCATTGGAAATATTCTGGTCTTAAAGATCCCCAGTACATAAATATGCAATGAGGCTACAGAACCAGTGCATTGTAAAACCAGCATCTACAAATGTCCAGGTAATGTACAGTACATCAGAGTACCTTTTATGTATAGTATAGTATTTGAGGTTGAATAAGGACATACGTCCATCCAGTCCAACCTATTCGGCAACACCCACACTTCCTACCTAACTGTTGATTCAGCGGAAGGCAAAAAACCCCCACCAAAAGTATAGTATAGTACAGTATAGTATAATATAGTATTTGAGGTTGAATAAAGACATATGTCCTTCCAGTCCAACCCATCTAGCAATATCCTCATTCCCTGCCTAACTGTTGATCCAGAGGAAGGCAAAAAAACCCCCACCAAATTTATGAAGGGGGAAAAAATTCCTTCCTGCAATAGGAAATTTTCCTGGATCAACTCTACTATCAATACCAGTAACTTTCAACATTCCTTATTTGCAGAAACTCATCCAGCTGTTTGAAATTTCCCTGGATCAACTCTACTATCAATACCAGTAACTTTCAACATTCCTTGTTTGCAGAAACTCATCCAGCTTTTTTTTTAAACTGACCAATGAACCTGCCATAACTAAGTCCACTGGAAGACAGTTCCATAGCTATACTCACAGTGAAAAACCCTTTCCGAACTTGAAGCCTAAACCTTTTTCCTTAAGTCTTAAGGGATGGAGGGGGGGAAAAAGTCCTTCCCAACTCCAAATGGCAATCAGGAATCAACTCAACTTTATGTATCAATACCACTAACCTGCAACATTTTTTTAAAATTATCCAATGAACCTGCCCTTACCATGTGCACTGGAAGACAGTTCCATAGTTTTACCATTCTCACAGTAAAAAACCCTTTCCGATCTTGAAGACTAAACTTCTTTTAGTTTAGTCTTAGGGATGTCCACGTGTCCTCTCACACGTTCTATTGGTGAACAATACCCCAGATAGTTTATTGTATAGCCTGTTAATGTTTTTTTTCTTTAGTGTACATAATTGTAACTTATGCAATCTGTCTTCATATTCAAGCTCCCCCATTCCCTTTATTATTTTCGTTGCCCTTGTCTGAGCCCTTTCCATTTCCAAGTTGTTCCTTTTGTACACAGGATTCCAAAATTGCACTGCATATTCCAAATGAGACCTTACTAATGCTTTGTAGAGAGGGAGAATAACAATATCTCCCTTGAATCCATACCTTTCTTTATACAAGACAATACCATGCTGGCTCTGGCTGTTGCTGCCTGGCACTGCTTGCTACATTTAAGTTTGTTATCCACCAAAACTCCAAGATCCCTTTCCAACAGGGATTCACTTAACACAGAGCCATTTATAGTATAAGTAGCACAAGGATTTTTAAGCCCAAAATGCATCACCTTACATTTATTAACATTGAATCTCATCTGCCACTTAGCAGCCCAATGTGACAATCTATCTAGATCCCCCTGCAACGATTGTCAACCATTTGCTGACATTAAAAAGTTGTGTAAAATTTGTCTTGATTGCTTTGTAACATTGCTTGCGGTGGATGCAGGGCCGCAATGCTGGCACAGCCACTGCAAAAAGTCATACTAATCAATAAAACATTGCTTAATGTGACTTTCCTGGTACTTTGAAGAGATAGCGCCTGTTAGTGAACTGTCCTGTATGTTTTTAAAGAGAATATCGCACCGGAGACCCCAAATTATTTAACAAGTAATAATGCCCTATAGACCCATTGTGTATGTATGTATGTATAATTTCATTTATAAAGCACCACTTGGGTACGCAGCACTGTATAATACAGAGTATACAAACAAGGTCATACGTACAGATGAATAAAAGTTAAATACAATTTCATACATAGGTTAAGAATATATATATATATAAAGTGATATTAGTGGAGCATGCCATGGCACATTAGAAATGAGATTCCTGTCCCGAAGAGCTTAAAATCTAAGTATTTTTTTTTTATTATTGTAAAAAAAAGAAAATTGTGATTTAAATTTTTTTTACTTTATCCTAGTGCAAATTAAAAAAGACATCATGATACATTATAACTTTCTTCCTCAAGATAACTTGCAGCTTTGACCACTGATTAATTCACAACTTGCAAAACTTGCAAGGACAGACTCATATCTGTCATAACACCTTGTTTTTGAAACAAGCATAGAATTTGAAAATTACACATTTTTTTCTAGTCCTATTGCAGTGGTGAAATATTAATAATACAATCTTTCTTAAAAATTGTAATATTATAAGAAAGGTAACTGTTCCAAATTATTACTTACACATTGACAGGGTTATTCAATAAAACTTCTTATCATTTAAAATGGTGCAAATTTTGCCCAAACCAATCAGATATTATTTAACCTTTGAAAGCTAACATCTGATTTGTTGGGGCAAAATTAGCCCCATTTTAAACGATAAGAACTTTTATTGAATAACCCTGTATGTTTTATGGTTTCCAGCAAAACTTTTTATGGCTTGAAAATGTCCTCTTAACTTTAATTCTCCATTATAATTACAATCTTTTCTTTAATTAGGGGTACTTTGGGTTAGATGGTACAAAAGTGGGGCAAAAGTTTGCCTATGCTATTAAAAGGCATGTTTACCTGTAAAGCAAAAAACTGGTGACTTGTCATTATCTGCCCGCAACTTTAACTACTATTTTTACCAAGTTATTACATGTATTTGTAACCATGATAAGTTCTAATCCTTTCTGACAAACGCATCTGCCTCCTCGCTCTGCTCAATGACCTTTTTTTTAACTTGAGCATGTGCAGAGAAGGAAGCAGGTAAAAAAGCTGTGCAGTCAATCATTGGCTGTGATGTCAGCAGTCACAGCCTTGATTGACTGCATGGGGGGAGGGCCAGCTTACTTTGCTAGAATAGGAAAATAATTATACCGTATATACTCGAGTATAAACCGACCCGAGTATAACCGAGGTACCAATTTCAGCTAAAAATCCTAATAAAGTTGTTGACTCGAGTATAAACCGAGGGTAGAAACTTGGCATTCAAGATGTTTGGAAACTAACACTCCCGCATGCTTTTAGCTGGAGTTGTAGTTTCCAAACATCTTGAATGACAAGTGAGGGTGGCATTCAAGATAGATAGATAGATAGATAGATAGATAGATAGATAGAATGGTAGATAATAGATAGATAGATAGAATAGCAGAGATTAGATAGATAGATAGATAGATAGATAGAATGTGTAGAGGATAGATATATAGATAGATAAGAATAGCAAGAAATAGATTAAAGAATATGATAGATAGATAGATAGATAGAATAGGTAGATAGATGGTAGAGGATAGATAGATTGATAATAGCAGAGATATAGATAGATAGAATAGATAGAATGGTAGAGGATAGATATATGATAGATAGAATAGCAGAAATTAGATAGATAGATAGATAGAGTAGAGAGATAGATAGATAGATAGATAGATAGAATGGGTAGAGATTAGATTAGATAAATGTGTAGAGATAGATGTATAGATAGAAGATAGATGGTAGAGGATAGATAGATAGATAGAATAGCAGAGATTAGATGATAGTATGAATGGTAGAGGATAGATAGATAATAGATACATAGATAAAATAGCAGAGATTAGATTAGATAGATAGAATGGCAAGATTAGATAGATAGATAGAATAGATAGATAGATAGATAGATAAATGGTAGAGATTAGATAGATTTCAGTTTGTACCTGAAGGGCTTCCTGTGTAAGGCTGGTAAGTTTCTCTTACTGGGAGCAGACTGTGTGCCAGGTACCGGTAAACTTGCTCTGCATTC
This sequence comes from Hymenochirus boettgeri, assembly GCA_019447015.1. Taxonomy (NCBI): domain Eukaryota; kingdom Metazoa; phylum Chordata; class Amphibia; order Anura; family Pipidae; genus Hymenochirus; species Hymenochirus boettgeri. The sequence continues at coordinate 77,225,455 of CM033475.1, forward strand.
CGGCAGCCGCGCGCGCCCATTCCTGTACTGGCGCGCCGGCTGACGTCAGGCCGGCGCGCCAGTAGAGAGAAAGATCGTGCGGCTGCCGGAATGCTCAGGTAAGCTGTTGACTCGAGTATAAACCGAGTCCGAGTTTTCAGGCTGATTTTTCATACTCGAGTATATACGGTACCTAAATATTAGGTTAGCAATGAAGATAATAAAGTGCAAAATATATCAGTTGGGGTTGGGGGCAGCTAAAAGACATTTGACAAGCTTTTGGTTATAAGGATAGACATGCCCTTTAAATTATAGCAACCAACCGGATGTTGCTTTTTACTGGGTTACTGCAGTTAGTTAATAGCACCAGCAACAGCAGTTTTGCACCTTTTACAGCATCAGCCCATCTGTATACAGTATGATTTGACTTGTCCTTCAAATAGAAATAAATATTCTTTTGAATATTTGTGGTAAATTTTTTTCAATCACTTTTGTTTTTCCAATTTTATACCGTTAATAACTGCTGTTATCACAGCCAGGAAGAGGTGTTTCACCTCTTTATAAATATGGCGATAAAAAATTTAAAAATTGGCTGACAACAGTTGTTTTTAACACACAGTTAAAATACTAATATTAATATGTATTTTATGTTTGCGCCATTATTTTACAACTGTGCCATAAACTGCAGATGTGGGTTAGAAAAGGCCATGGTATCTGATATTTACTGTTAATATATAAATCATAGTATAAATATAGTTATATATATAGTAATGCTTCACCTATTTGATCTAATTTTTAATATCAGCATTCTTATACTAATAGAGTGACTTCCTTTACAAAATACGTGCAGTGTCAGATAACACAACATATTTTATTTATATTGAGGTGTTAACAGAGTCATCCCTTCAAAATACCCCCCAACATGCCCAGAGATGGATTAAGATCATATGGGGTCCAAGGCAGGGCCATCATTTAGGCCCCCTTTTTTGCTACATATGTCGTATAGACTATAATATTGTTACTGCTTCTGAAGCTGGGGCCCCAGACATTTCCTGGGCCCTAGGCAGGTTCCTAGGGTTGCCTTGTGGATAATCCTGCTCTGAATAGGCCCCTTCAACAACATAGTAACATAGTAATTGAGGTTGAATAAAGACATCCAGACGCCCATCAAGTCCAACCTATTCACTTTTTTAAAAACCCTTTTCTAACAGTTGATCCAGAGGAAGGCAAAAAACCCACTCCAAATGGCAATCGGAAAGTATCCTACTACAATATATGTATTATACCAGTAATTTCATATTTTTTAGTTTTAGAAAACGTATCCAGGCCCATTTTTAAAGCTATTCAATGAACTTGCCATTACCACATCTGCTGGAAGACAGTTCCCACATTTCCACCATGCTCACTGTAAAGAAACCTTTCCTAACCTAAAGATGAAACTTCTTTTCTTCTAATCTTAAGGATCCCGATCCTCTATATAGACCATTCGTGAACAATGCACCAGAGAGTTCATTGTATGGCCCTTAATATATTTGTATAAGTTGATTCATATCCCCATGTAAATGTCACTTCTCCGAAGTAAACTGTATACATATTTGAGAAGTCCAAAGAAGTCCAACATTTTAAACTGTTCGTTTGCAGAAACCAATCAGATTTTATGAAATATTTTTGTAAAATTGTATCATTTTGCTGGTGGCTTCAAATTTAGAGCACAGGCAAATTTTGTACCCCTTAAATTTGCTGTATTTTTCAGATTTGAATGCTAACAGCTACATTTTCCCCACAGTTCTTTGCTGCTGGAGATGTACTGTACTTAACTCCATTCCAGTCTATGGATCTTCTGCCAAATAAATATGTGGCTTACCAAGAGGCGTTACTAGAAGCAGAAGATCTAGCAAATAAGTGGAGAAGCAACACACAAAAATACATTAATAGTTTAAAGGGCATGTCCACCCCTAAAACTATAATCCCCCCAACTACGGCACCACCATGTAGTGTAGTGTAATCCTTACCTCACATCCCAGCTCCATCTGGTTCTCCTGTAGTCCCCCCCCAAAGTCCAAAAACTGACGACCAGAGGCTAGCAGAGTCCATATAGGGCTCTCCTGCTACCTGGCCTCGGGATAATTCTGCCATGCGTACTGCAGCCCCTTCTCCCCCCTCCCTCCCCCTCCCTCTCCCTCCCTCTCCTCCCTTTCTACTATCCCTCCCCTAGTGAAATCCCCTTAATATCCTGCTCCCCCATGTCCCCCAGCCCCACCGGGTATTTTTTATATTCAGAAAGCCCCCCAAACCTCTTACTTACCTCTCCTCTTTCCTCCGCTGCGACCGGTCTTCTGCTTGCAAAATGCAAGCAGAGGGGCGGGACGGCAGTCGCGTCCATGATTGGCTGAGGCGCAGCCTCACGGACGCGACTGCCGGTCCCGCCCCTCTGCTGCATTTTGCAAGCAGAGGCAGGGAGCGCAGCGGGGGAAGAGGAGAGGTAAGTAAGAGTTGGGGGGCTTTCTGATATATAAAAATACCCGGTGGGCTGGCGGGGGACATGGGGAGCAGGATATAAAAAAATCATTTTAGGGTGGACATACCCTTTAGTATAATTTCGAACGTTTTTTTTTTTTAATGCACTGGTAATATAATGGACATTTTAATGTTTTAAATAGACGATGAACGAAACTTCCAATTTCATTCTGATTTGCAGTTCCGCCGAACTGATTGAAGTCAATAAATCTGAAGACAATTTCGATTTTCAAAATAAATTTTTTCACATTTATTGATAGACATTTTCTAATGATTTTTCTTGAGTTTTAAATTTTCCGAAAAGTTCAGAGTTCTGAAAATTTGTGGCTCTCGTGATTTCCGCATTGAAACCAGTGTATTTTTGAAACGGGATTCATCACTACTAGATGATGGTGAAAAAGTTTGTAAGCTTCGGAAGTTCAGATACAAACCCATAAAGCCAATGAGAAATAATTTAGTTTGAAAAGTTCGAATAAATACCAGATAAACTAACAATGGTAACTACTGGAAATTGAGTCTGTGGCCCTTGGTTTTGCACTGTACATTCGAGGGTTAGTGATTTAGACACGACACTCAGGGTTATCGAAATGGAACACTACATTCGAGGGTTACCGAATTCGAAGGCTACATTGAAGGTTTTCGAAAATCAAAAAATTACATTTGATGGTATCTCGAATGATACATTCAGTGTTAGCAATCGGCGGCTACATTATTGAGGGTTACGAAAATTGGAACATCACATCCACGGTTACCGCATTACATTGGAAGGTTACCAAAATCGAAGGCTATATTCAAAAGTTACCTAAATCTAATGTTACATTCGATAATTATTGAATTTTCGATAATAATCTGAAATAAGTCTGTGAGTTCGGAAAACCAAACTAGTTTGAACTTCGAACTATTTTGGACAGTTTGAGTTTGTCCGAACTCATAAAGTTCGGGTTCGGGTCCATCAGTAATCACTATTCCAAACTTGCTGCATGCTTGTGAAGGTTCTCATTCATCCAGGTCATGGTATATCTGTTGTATTCAATTAGATCAACTGGACTTGAAATGTAGTTCTTGAAGACGTTTCGCTAGTCATCCGACTGGCTTTCTCAATTCAGAATGACTTGTACAAGAATCTGTGGCAATTATGTACCCTGGAAAATCCCAATTAGCATATCACACCCAGGGTTGTTAAGGGTGTGATAGATAGAAAAACCAACACACACAGTCAGTATTTGATGTTTGACTCCACAACCCTTTAGATCCACAAGGCTGGGGAGTCATCACAGAACCCTGCAACACAGAGCCCGAGAACAGCCCACTAGCACATAGGCGAAGCTAAAGAAATGAAAACATTAGCAGGAGCCCTTAAAACTGTGGATATCCGACTGGAGGCCTTTGTCAAAGACAGTAGAGCGTGAGGAGGAGGAGAGGAGCTTAAGAAGGAGAGGAGCGTCACCTGGGTGTCGACGCGCGCCCCCCCTGTCACGACAGCGGTGCGCGCGCACAGAAGGAACCTCCCTGAGTCAGGAATTCAAGACCGGAAACCCGCACACCGACGGAACGCACACACAGAGGAGATTGGCCTGCTCGAGGTGAGCGCGCCTGCGCGTTGAATGCCAGCGCACACACCCGCCCGCTCGACCAAGTAGGACCAGGATTATAACACTGCGAGAACCAGAGGTACGGGCATTCCAAGATTTGGCTAAGGACTGGGTTCTTTTAATGCCTAATGCAAGAATGTATAATTTTAAGATCTTGGCAATGTTGAACACATACATTCGAAATGTTTGTCATAAAAGGTGGCCCAACCATTTTTAGCATCCCAACACTTGTTGTCAGCCTGTTTATTCTAAGGTTAGTAACGTTATTTAAGTTGTTTAATAAAACGAATGGTCTTTTCATCCAGACAAGGTCTAACAGAATGCACACGGGTTGGAAACACATTAAAATGTTTTCAAAGTAATAACAAATCATAAAAATTAAATCCTGATCATGTGTGTTGTTAGGTTTGACGGACAATCATTTCCTTTACTAAAGACAATGGACATAATTCACCTGTGTTGGGATTTTAAATGGGTCATTCCATGCCTGATAACTTGGAAATCATTGCCATTGTCAGAAAATGGAGAAATGATTACATCTTCCTATTAAACAGGACTGAGAGAGGCCAGGATAGAAAAGTATCAAAAATTGCCAGGGGCGAGTAGCTGCAGTGCCGTCCCCCCCCGCAAGATTGGGGGCTGGTCCGCTACCTAACCCCGCTTATTTAAATCAGCTGTTTAAAAGATCGGAACAAACCGGGTCTTTAAAACAGCTGATCTTGTTATTATATTCCTCATGCATCGTGATCAGCCATTTCAAAAACAGCTGAAGGAGGTTGTGGACGGAGGCCCTTTTACTGGTCGGGTGGTGCAGGGGCGGTAGTATGTACTTGCCACAAGTGCAACTTTCAGCCACTTAAGGTGGGTGATGACGGTTATGGTCCTTGCTTGTTCTACTTTGTGTAGCACATTTCTAAACAATCCCACAGGACCGAAGAAGTTCTTCTCCGTACATTTAGGATTGTGTCGAAAATCCTGAAAATCAGGCCACGGTCATCACCCTGCTACTTAACGTATAGGGGGTCACGCCTCAGATGGGGAAAATCTTCATTCGACGGCAATTTTCCCTTTATTAAACATAGAGATAACGTCAGGACTGTAGTAGTACGATCTTGCAGATTTCTATCTGTCATGTTGTAAACGCAGTGTGTACCCATTGGTTCTTAGATACTGAGTTAACCGCATGGGTTATGACGCACTAACAGTTTATGACTCATCTCTGGTACTATTCTTGAGTGGCTTCGTGGAGAGTTGGGTTTCTTGCCACAGTCGCATGAAAACAGAGTCTTGTTGGGACCTGTCATGGCGGGTGAAGCAAGCAAATGGGTTAATACGCTACCTTTTTCTCTGGCTTCCTGATTGGTTTGGCAAAATTAGCACCATTTGTAAACGATTAAGAACTTGTTATTGAATAACCCGGTTTCTTTTTTTAGTGGAGATACCCTTTAAATTCCTTTGACAGGTATGTTGGGATGTGATTCACTCTTAAGTACTGAAGATTTACACAATAATGTCAAAAATGTACATGTCATTGCTAATGGTTTTTCAGAACACAATAAGGCTATAATTAAAAAAACAAAAAGACAAATTTTTGTTTCATGCTATTAAAAGAGCACATTCTTATCTAAAAATGAATTCCAGAATTATGGCTTCTTGCTGCCAGTTTATCAGGACTGGAGTCAGTCGAATGACCCCGCCCGAACGCATGGCCGTTGCCAACTTGTATCGGTGTTACGACCTTAGACAGTAAAGAACTGTCAATCACCCAGCCCCTCCCCTGGCACACTACATGTAGAAACTATCCATTCCATATAAGTAACAGCTAATTTCTCTGTACATGCTGCTATTGTATTCAGCTTAAAGACAGGAAGAATGCTAAGCATTATCAGTTTCTTTATTGCTCTTCTGTGGCAGATGAACACACTAATCTGCTGTCTAATGTTGCACACACACACACCTTCAAACTCCTCCATTAAAAGAGAATACTAACTTTGATATTCAAGTAAGTGATACCAGCTCCCAGTGCTGCTTATCTTCCAATAGCAAAGCCGTTTTACTTTCAACTTTCATTATAACACAAAATCACTTGGTGATGCTATTGGCTCCTGTAGCTATGGACAACGATCCCTCGCCACTGCACATGCTCACACTCTAGCTGTGCCTCAGTTTGGGAGGGTGTGGATACATAGAGAGGAGACAGCATTACTAACTAGGGTGATCTGAACAGTGACATTAAGAGATCTAGTGTCACGACAGGAGCATCTGAGAGAAAAGCCCTAAAAATATAGATAAGGATAATGTAAGTTATTTTTTCAGTTTAGTGTCCCTTTAAGTAAGATTGTAACTACATGTAAGTTATCACAGGGGCTGTAACTGCAGGGCCTGCACCCCCCCACAGATTAAAGGACAGGCCCGTGACCCAACCCTCCTCCTCAGAGGTTCCACGGTCATTGTTGTTTAACAGCGATCGCAGGAGTGAAAGGAACAAAGCATCAATATATTTCCTTTATTACACCATGATCAGCTGTTTAAACTGTTTTTTTGTGGAGCCTCTACCTTCTGGTAGGGGTAGGTATTTTGGCACTGTGTTATACACAAGATTGGATTTGCAATCCAATGATCTTAAAGGGGTTATTGCAGTTTACACACTGGCAATAAGCAGAGGTATTTTTTTTCTTGATCTTCACCTTGACCGTTTCCATTTATGGTATCATCGGTAACAGCCGTTTTGATCTTAACCAACACACGGTGGGGAAAGCATGGTTCAAAGGGGGGGGGGGGGTCCACCGGAAATCTGCACATTTGTGCATTTGTGGTTCATTTTGGATTTATATGCATGCCCTCAGAAAAAAAAAAATTTCACACTAAACCTTACATTATTCCCCAAACAGTATTTAGATTTGCATGGGTGACATTGAAAAGAATAAGTTCTTCTATGTAGTGAAAATGAAAATATACGCATAGCCGGATATGTAATTATATCCTTTATAAAAACACAAGAGATCTGTCTGTAGGTTGTATCCAGATAGTATAATAAAAATAGTTGGTGGATACATTGGCTACTAGGTTGGTAAACCAATGACAATAGATGGAACCAATTGCTCGCTTTGTACACTGATTGGATTCAGGACACTGAATGTAAATTAATCATGTGCTTTCCCCATACTACAACTCGATAGAGTCAACTGGGTCACAATGGGAAGAACTTGGATGACGTTTTTTGGTCTCTTATGTGGCTATGCTAAATTACAGTACTTGCAGTGATATCTGTTATGATATTTTGCAGTAAAGAAGCAATTAAGGTCTGCTTTTATTTAGCTATAATACAGGTAAATATTGGATACATTAGAGATACACTAGTAACTAAAAAATATCAGTCTTTTATTAATCCCATATAAAAGCATGGTATTATGAATGTAGGTCTGGGCTATCTGCTTGGATATTGGATTGCCGCAGTTCACATTAGTACATTAAAATTTAGTGCACTAGACAGGTGAACAATTAATGGTAAGATGTCTTTTCTTATATTGCTTTATCTCAACTTAATCAATGTGTATATAATTGGCAGCTAGAACTCCGATAAGGCATTTAGAAGAAAGTATTGTTTTTTTTGCTTTTATCTATGATTGAAATCTCTTTTTATATCAAACAACATGTCTGTAGGTAGGGCATGTGACCATGCCCTGCTGACCTTCTCCCGGGAGATAGTACATAAATGACTGTGTTTTGTTTTTTAGAGATTTGTCTGGTATACAAAGGTTATGTACTGAGGTAATTGCATGTGATTCTGCATGAAACAATTCTATTAACCCGATTACTTGGTCTTAAGCCGATGATAATACATACAGCTCCCCCGTGTCACCACCTGTCCCTACAGTATTAATTACACATTTTATTTACATTTTATTTGAGAAAATTCACCATGTTTATTTTTTAATTCCAGCCTTGGTACTTGTAAGTTTAATAGGTTTGATCAAACTACCCATTTCACAACATTTTGGCAAACTCAAGGTTCTCAGTCGCACATATACACCCATGGATGCAGTCATCGCTTAAATGTATGAAAAAAAAGAAATCTGATTCAGTGCGGATGCACGTCACGAAACGCTCAGGGTTTTAGCATTCCTCCATTTTCACCTCATGTTTGTAATCCTTAGATAATAAAAGCTACTTTTTTCATCCCATGATTGGATGGAGTCTTGGTTCGTCTTCTCCTCAGCCATGCTACCTCTTATCCTAAGAAACGAAGCGAGAGGAGGAGCACACTTCAGGTAGGTTCAAAATTTTAAATGAAACAACGTGATACAGTATAAAAAGAAATCGAAAGAAAAAGAAGAAGTGTACCAGAATGTAGGCAGACTCTCAAAGATATCTGTGAAAACTGCTTTATTTCACACAAATACATGTTTTGGAGGCTGGATCCTTAAGTCACATGCACATTGCAGGACACGAATGCAACCTGAGGATGTTTTGTGCCTGTGTATTTAGTTTGAAATGACCTCTAGTGTGCTCCTCCACTTCGTTGTCTTGCTTGCATTACCTTGGCCTTGGAGTAGAGGGTTGAAGATGCACCTAGTGTCTAGCAAACAGCCAACTTAGGAGTGCTAGAGTGATCTGAACTACATTACACTACCCTTATCATGCATTTTAAATATACAAAAGACAGAAGTACGCCGTGCCTACGAACAGGGTGCAGAAGTGGGCGTGGTGTATCTACATCCGTATATTTGCCATATAATATATTACCTCACATTGAGGATTAATGAAAAAAATTATGAAAAATAATATAATCGCCACCTAGCGGTTACACTCTATATACATACTTTTTTGTGCACAATACTTAAGAGCTCATTATATATATATATCTAAAAGGTAATATACACAGATAAGTTCTTAGGTTAGCATATAAAGCACATAATATTCTACATGGTAGAGTTTAGACTTAATTATTTCGTGAACATAATATTGTTCCAACTGGAGCACTACAAATTAAAGGATTGTTCAGTAAAGGCTAATGTACACTTTGCCTCAGAAAGACCAGGTTAGTTATAACGTTAAAAATTCATCATGTCAATTTAAGAGAATATTTCGAAGTGATGAATGATTGTTAAAGGGTACATTAAAAGAAGTTCATCCACTCCCAGCAGAATATCCGTTAGAGGATACATTAAAGGTGTCCTACATACAGCCTTGATCTTGGACATTTAATCAGTTTCAGAGGAATAGCCTTTCCGAATCATATTTGCAACCGACATACAATCGCAAAATGAATGGTAAAGGAGGACCTCATGATCATATGTCGCGGCAAAGAAAATCTGGAAAGGCGGTTGCTCTGAAATTGATTAAATTAATGGGATTAGTCTGCAGGTAAGCTTTAATGTATGGGCACCTTAAGTTATCCACTTCAACTGAAAAATTGGAAAAATCCATCCATTCAATCCAGGTAATCTTTAAAAATTGTGAGTATGCAGTAATGTGTAAATTATCCACTCCTCCAGTATACAATAGGCAAATGTTCCGGGTAAGTCATACCCTCCTATAGCCTATCAGCTGTCCAATAATAGGGATCACCTATTAAAGATTAACATTTGTTTAACAAGAAAGTGTATTTATAGAATAAAGGAACAGCAATGGGGGCACAGTATGCTCCTTCGTATGCCAACTTGTTTCTAAGATGGTAGGAGGAGCGGCTATGAGACTAATGAGGCTAAACTCAAATTCATCACCAGGTTTAATGCAGAAAGGTCACAAATCAAAGAAAAAACTGGCACATCCATGATCAAAAAATTCTGACCTGTTTTGATAAGCTGTAAACGGCTGATCTGTAATAATTTGACCACAGTTGACCTTTGTATAGCTAGTTTTACCAATGCCGTAGTTTAAACCATTCCAAGCATTGAGCTGCTTCATGTTTTCCAATGGTCCTTTGCTGCAGGTGATGAAGCCCTAATTAAGTCTATAAGGCTTTGTGCTAGAAAAAGATTTTGCTCACAGGAAGGTTTATTAACATTTAGGTACATTTTGTGAATTGTTTGAATTTGATTTCATTATATCTGCTTTCACATTACATTAAGTGCTTCCAATTCTGGTTGTTGCTTGTCCTGATAGATTATTTTGCTGCGAAGTATATCTGTAAGGAAAATGTGTGTAGTGACTTGGCAGAATGGTTAACTATTGGTATTAGTTCCCCCCTGGACAGTCCTATTGTTTATATTACGATTAGTGAAGCATGGAACCAGATCTCCTTTTCCAGACAATGTGGGGTCCGAACCGTGTATCTGGAATCTCTCTTCAGCTAGGGAGTCTGGTGGGTATAAGAGGTCTTTTGGTATTGGAGGAATTGATAATTAATACAGGAGAGGAATATGTGGTCAATATCCAATACAATGTACATAATCTACATTATATGGAATCTGCCTGAGGGGAATGAATGTCTTTTTGGCTAGTCGTCAATCTGGACATTCCAACACTCCCACCTACATGCAATAGCCCATAGGATGAGAGTTTGTTCAACAAGGAGTTAAAAATCCTTGTAGCCCCATAACTTTGTTCATATTGAGGGGACATGCTAAATGTGTGTATGGACCCAATGCTTTCTTCCCGCCCTAGGATAAAGGGCTTCTCTACGGAGTAGGGTCTGTGAATATTTTTATCTTTTTTATTTTTAGAACTGTGTGTATCTATTGTATGTCTTTTTTATAACACCATTTCTTTTATTTTGTATTAAATGCACTGTCCAACTTTTGGAATATTAAATCTAAAATTTTATAAGTTTTGTCTTGATGCTCTAAAGAACTCAGTTGCCTCTGATAAGTTTATATGTGAATTGAGTGTTTGGCAGTCTAAATGCTAATTAACTCTGGACTGCGTGTGAAGGACTGATGCTAATTAACCAGTTAGTTTGCTGGAGTGAATGGTGTAGTGTTAACCATTTAGCTGCCAGGACAGGGGTGTGCATAGTCAGTGAGAGTCAAGAGTGTTTTGGGCGGTTTAAGCCGTAACTTAAAGTGGTGGCAGCGAGAGTACCGATTGATTGGCAGATCACGTGCCCAGCGAACTGGCATTCGTGACAATATCAAATTCTAAAATTAGAGACTGCAATACTCATCCTTTTATGGAACCAACGGTCATTGTCTGTTTTATTGAAACAAACAAAACCAGTGAACAGTTAGGGGGGTTGCAACCACTCTTCGTCAGACAGTGCTACACAGTATAAAACTAGCTTATAAAAGCAGTTAAAGGGCATGTCCACCCCCAAAACTATAATCCCTCCCCAATCCCCACACTGGCCCATTGTGTATGTAGTTTAATACCTTACCTTACATCCCAGCTCCATATGGTTCTTCTGCTATATCCCCCCCCCAAAGTCCAAAAAAACGCCCACCAGGAGTACTGCAGAGTCCTATAGGACTCTGCCCTGTCTCCCCTTGGAGAAGAATTTGGCATGTGCTCTGCAGCCCCTTCTCCCCTCCCTTCCCCTCCCATTAGATTCCCTCTCCCTAGCATCAAAACCTTTTTATATAATAGTCTCCCTGTTCCCCCAGCCCCACCGCGTATAGTTTTAATATCAGAAAGTGCCACCAACGTTTTACATTCCCACTTTCCTCCGCCGCACGGAACTCCTGCAGCCGCGTCCATGATGGCTGCCGCTCAGCCAATCACAGACGCGACTGCCGGTCCTGCCCCTTTGCTTGCATTTTTGCGCAAGCAGAGGGCCTGGCAGGCGGCGGAGGAAAGGGAAGGTAAGTAATATTTGGGGCACTTTGATATTAAAACTATAGCAGTTAGGGCTGGGGGACAGGAGAATATTTATGAAAAAATTTTAAGAAGGGTGGACATGCCCTTTAAATCACACCCCTTGATGATAGTCCTTCTTTGTGATATTATCCAAATCATTAATTTCCTTTTATCCAAAGTTTATATGCATAATTTAATTATCAGTTTATTCCCAATGTGGAACAAAATCCCTATAACAACGTATAACTTTATAAAATAATTACAATACATACATTAAAACTCAGTTATACACTTTTTACATACCATTTTCATTTTAGTTATTTAGATTCTTTCAGACTCTGTCAGGTACACTATAGACAGTAAAATGTTACAAAAGCATGACATGCTGAAATGTCATTTAGTCCTTTTGGTAGAAGTATCAATTTTCCAAATCTAGTAACTTATCTTTTAATAAGTTTTTCTTTCATATCTTCTTTGCACTTTTTTCCTAAAAGTTACACTATTGCATGCTCTTTTTTAGAATAGTCTGCTACAACATTCTTTTTAAAGGGCATCTATAGTGGGAAATGAACTTTTTCCCCCTTCTTTCCATGTGTTCTATAATTACCCACAAACCCCAGAGTGTCTTCATTTTTCAGATTACCTCTCTGTCCTGAGATACACCAGTTTGAAGAATACGTGATTGCATTCCTCTACTCCTAGGACTGTCACTCAAACCACGTGATCCCCCCTCCTGCTCTGTAATAAACATAGAGATAACAGCATTAGCAGGGGGAGAGAGGTAGCGTTTGATGGCAGATCTAAGGCTGCACTGACCCCCCTTTTAATAGCTTTCACTGATGATGAGGTCACAAAGTGAGAGATCGTAAACTGACTGATCGTCCTTCTTTCGTGTTCCTCCAGGACACTTGCCTTTCTATTGGGCACTGTGCGTGGGTGTTTTGTCAGGGGTTGACTTTTACACTCCTACTGGCACATGATAAGCGTTGTCGGTTAGCCGGTTGAGACAATGAAGGAGGGTAACAGTGGGGAGGTGGAAGGGGGGGGGGCTGCACCAGTATCTGAACCATGGTTAAACAGATTATAACAGTGATAGGGGATTAAGGGCAGCACAGAGTACATGAATTTAACTTTGCAAAGGGGCAATGTGTTTTTTTCACTATAGATGCCCTTTAAACCTATCTTTATCCTTATACTTGTTTTTTGCACCCAAGATCCTCCAATTGTAGACCGGCACATTGCAATCTAGTGACTAGTGAGGAAAACAGTAAACTAAAGCATCTAAAGGGTGTAGTTCAACCTTGATTTATACAGCAGGATTACGGGGAATACCGAAAAACTTAAAAGCCAATTATATTCAACTCAGCCCCACTCCTCAGAGTCACTTGTACCCAGGGGGAGGACCTTATGTGCAAGGTTCTCACCCTTGGATTTAACCTGCTTATGCTGAATGAAGCTATCTTAGCTTCATGCGGATGCATCAATCCATTTCTGAACAATAGGAAGACACGTTGTGCAAGAAGCGTGTCTTTACATTGGTGGTCCTGTACTGGGCGGAATCGGGGTGGATCAATGCACTGCAGTCTCATAAAGCAAGTGAGAAAGCTTCATTCGGCTTTAGCACTTTAGGTCCTCACCGTGGGTATTTTCACTGAGGGGGTGGTATTACTTCCTTATTGTTCTTCTTTAACATATGGTGGGATGAAGGGCTAAGAATGTTATAATATTGATTTTAAAGGGCATGTCCACCCTTAAAAATAACTTTTGATATGCTGCTCCCCCATGTCTGGTAGCCCCAACCGCATGATTAGTATTTTGCAAAAGCCCCCCAAACTCTTACTTACCTCCCCTAATTGTAACTTATGCAATCTGTCTTCATATTCAAGCTCCCCCATTCGCCCCTCTGCTTGCAAAATGCAAGCAGAAGGCCTGGAGCGCAGCGGGGGAAAGAGGAGAGGTAAGTAAGAGTTTGGGGGGCTTTCTGAATATAAAAAATACCTGGTTGGGGCTGGGGGACATGGGGGAGCAGGATATAAAAAAATACATTTTAGGGTGGACATACCCTTTAAGTATAATTTCGAAAGTTTTTTTTTTTTAAATGCACTGGTCAATTATAATGGGACATTTTTAATGTTTTTAAACTAGAGATGAACGAAACTTCCAATTTTCATTCTGATTGCAGTTCCGCCGAACTGATTGAAGTCCAATAAATCTGATTGAATCAAAATTTTTTGAACTTCAAAAGACAATTTCGATTTTCCAAAATAAATTTTTTCACATTTATTGATAGACATTTTCTAATGATTTTTCTGAGTTTTAAATTTTCCGATAAGAAGTTCAGAGTTCTGAAAAATTTGTTGGCTCTGTGGATTTCCGCATTGAAACCAGGTTTGTTTTGAAACCGGGATTCATCACTATTAGAGATGGCTGAAAAAGTTTGAAAGTTCGGAAGTTCAGATACAAACCCATAAAGCCAATGAGAAATAATAGTTTGAAAAGTTCGGATAAATAACAGATAAACTAACAATGGTAACCTACTGTAAATGGCTGTGGCCCTTGGGTTTCTGCATGCTACATTCGAGGGTTAGTGATTTAGAACACTACACTCAAGGGTTATCGGAAATGGAACATTACATTCGAGGGTTACCGAATTCGAAGGCTACATTGAAGGGTTTTCGAAAATCAAACATTACATTTGAGGGTTATCGAATGATACATTCGAGGGTTAGCTAAATCGGCGGCTACATTTGAGGGTTATCGAAAATTGAACATCACATCCAAGGGTTACCGACTATTACATTTGAAGGTTACCAAAATCGAAGGCTATATTCAAAAGTTACCTAAATCGAATGTTACATTCGATAATTATTGAATTTTCGATAATAATCTGAAATAAGTCTGTGAGTTCGTAAAACCAAACTAGTTTGAACTTCGAACTATTTTGGACAGTTTGAGTTTGTCCGAACTCATAAAGTTCGGGTTCGGGTCCATCAGTAATCACTATTCCAAACTTGCTGCACTAATTTAATGCTTATTCCTAAAGGTTTGGTTTTCCTACGGTATTATTAGCCTCAAATCATGTATATTTTGTAAATACCTGCAGTATTTACTACTACAGTATTTATGGGCCCATTTAACATTTCAAATCTCTATTATTACTCATTTACATATTTATCTTACCCACTACTAAATCCTATTGTTTATCAGAATGCATTTATTACTTTTCCTTTGGCTCTGTATTTAAATTTTAGTTGTTTTCTCTGTTTTCTTAGGTGAATGGGCCCAATGGAGGATTCCCCTGTAACCCTATGTTTATACTGCATAACTAAATAATCTCAGTTGTATTTGAAATAATTTTTTTACAACTGCAGCATTAATCAAGCCACATACTGAAATAATCTAGTTTGCAAATAAGCTCATCAATGTCTCATTTCAATATACTATAGATCTGCTAAATTGAAAATATTTGACTGAGGGCACACCTACTGTAGCTTTTTGAAGGTCCCACTTCAACAATGGTTAGCTTATTTAACCACTTTCAAAGTATAATTGTATGGTTCCCCTGAACCACATTTGCTCTGAAACATCATCTTCTTTTAGTTACTCAATGTCCCATGTTGTGGAAAATAAGTTAGAAAAATGCAACACACATTCCTGTGTGTTTGTTAAGAAGGTAGATTTTTCAGTTAATTGTACAACTACTGTATATGACTTTTTAAAGGGATTTGTTAGCTTTCGCCTGGGTTAGTGAGTGTGGCTCCTGAGTGCGGATGGGGGTTTACCTGAAGAGTATGCTGGGAGCAGTAGGTCTTCTTCTTGCCTGGTTTTGCGGAATCTCGAGAGACTTGCAGGAGGCTGGGAACAGTGACATCCGTGGGGGTATATAAGTCAGCTGCACGAGGTAAAGGGAACCAAGTGTTAAGTTGGAGTAACAGCTGGCGGATACATACTTGCAATGGATTTGGTTATTGGAGCTGCTACATGTCCTCTGGGTGTTATGAATCTTCAGGCGACGGCCCCTGTGGAACTCCCTCAGGCCGTGGAGTCTAAGTGCCTGCCGGTCTTCACCAGAGCCTCTAATGGTGAGGATGTTACACGGCGAAACAGACACCAGGTCGCGACACCAAGAAAAGAACCACAGAAGCCTATCCCACAATGTGGAGGAAGCAGGAAAGTCTCAGACAAATAAACACAAGTAGGCAGGAGATGGGGAATTGTCAATCAAGGATGTAACTGGAAGTAGAAGCAGGCTGATGGTAATGGAAACCAATAATGTACTGAAAGCAGGAGCAGGCAGGTGTTAATGGAGACCAAATAGTACACTGAAAGCAGGAGCAGGCAGATGGGAATGGAGACCAATAATACACTGGAAGCAGGAGCAGGCAGATGGGAATGGAGATCAATAATACACTGGAGGCACATGTCAGGAACAGATCAAGACACAGCTCACAGGAACTAAGGTTCAGAGGAAGTAACTCTGAACCGGCAGCAAGAAACAGGCTCTGAGGAGGAGCTTAAGAAGGGAGAGGAGCGTCATCTGGGTGCGACGCGCGCCCCCCTGTGCACGCCAGGGTGCGCGCACACCAGAAGGAACCTGCCCTGAGTCAGGAATGCAAGACCAGGAACCCCGACACCTGCGTCCCTGCGTCACGACGGACGCACACACAGAGGGACGCTCGGCCTGCTCGCGGTGAGCGCGCCTGCGCGTGAATGCCAGCGCACACCCCCGCGCTCGACCCAAGGTAGGACCAGGATTATAACACTGGAGAACCAGAGGTCTGGCATTCAAGCTTTGGCTAAGGCTGGGTTCATTTAATGCTATGCAAGAATGTATAATTTTAAGATCTTGGCAATTTTGAACACATAATTCGAATGTGTCAATAAAAGCTGTGGCCCAACCATTTTCACCCAACACTTGTTGTCAGCCTGTTTATTTCATAATGTTTAGTAACAGTTAATTTAGTTGTTTAAACAGAATGGGTCTTTTCATCCAGACAAGGTCTAACAAGAATGCACACGTGTTGGAACACATTAAAATGTTTTCAATAGTTAATAACCAAATCAATAAAGAATTAAATACTGATCCCATGTGTGTTTGAGGGTTTGACAGACAATCATTCCTTCTACTGAAGACTAATGGACATAATTCACCTGTGTATGGATTTAAACTGGTCATTCACATGCCTGATAACTTGGAAATCATGCCATGTCAGAAATGGAGAGAATGATTACATCTTCCTATTAAACAGGACTGAGACTGAGGCAAGGATAGAACAAAGTATTCCACAAGTGCAGGGGCGTAGCTGCAGGTGCCGACCCCCCCCCCCGCAAGATTGGGGGCCTGGTCCCTTACCTAGCCCCGCTTTTAAATCAGCTGTTTAAAAGATCGGAACCAAACCGGTCTTTAAAACAGCTGATCTTGTGTATATGATTCCTTCATGCACGTGATCAGCTATTTAAAAACAGCTGAAGGAGGTTGTGACGGGCCCTTTTACTGTCCGGGGGTGGCAGGGGCGGTAGTTATGCCACTGCACAAGTGCAACTTTCAGCAACTTAAGGTGAGTATGACAGTATGGTCCTTTTCTTGTTACTTTGTGTAGCACATTTCTAAACAATCCCAAGGCCGAAGAAGTTCTCCATCAGCTTCAGGATTGTTCGAAAATGCCTGAAAATCAGCCACGGTCATCACCCTGTACTTGAAGTATAGGGGGAAGCCTCAGATGGGGAATATCTGCATTCGCGAGCATTTTCCCTTTACTATACATAGGGAGAACGCTCGGGACTGTAAGTAGTACGATCTTGCAGATTTTATCTGTCATTTTGTAACGCATGTGTGTACCCATCTTTAGTTCTAGATACTGAAGTTAAACCCATGGGTTATGACCTAACAGTTTAGGTACTCACTCTTGGTACTATTCATTGGTGGGCCTTGGTGGAGAGTGGGTTTTCTATGCACATGCGCATAGAAAACAGAGTCTGTTGGGACCTGTCATGGCGGGGAAGCGAGCAAACGGTTAATAGCTTACCTTTTCTCCTGGCTCCTGATTGGTTGGGGCAAAATTAGCACCATTTTTAACGATAAGAACTTTTATTGAATAACCCTGTTTATTTTTTTAGTGGAGATACCCTTTAAGATGTCCTTTACTACGGTATGTTTGTGATGTGATAGATGTACAACAAAATATGCAAAAATGTACATGTCATTGCAATGGGTTTTTCAAGTACACAATAAAGTGAATTAAAAAACAAAAAAGACAAATTTTTTGGTTTTCATACTATTTAAAAGAGCACATTCTTATCTAAAATGATTCCAGAATTATGCTTCTTGCTGCAGTTTATCCAGACTGGTCATCGAATGACCCCGCATGTAGCGTGTGTGCTGACGAACCTTTAGACAGTAAAGAACTGTCAATCACCCAGCCCCTCCCCCTGGAACACTACATGTAGAAACTACCAATTCCATATAAGTAAAGCTTATTTCTCTGTCACTGCATAGCTAATTGATTCAGCGTTAAGATCAGGAAAAGGAATAAGCATTATCAGTTTCTTTATGCTCTTTTGTGCAGATAACACCTAATCCTGCTGTCTATGTTGCACACACACACACCTTCAAACTCCTACCATTAAAAGAGAATTACTAGACTTGATTCAAGTAGTGATTACAGCTCCCAGTGCTGCTTATCTTCCCATAGCAAAGCAGTTTTACTTTCACTATAACACAAAATCACTTGGTGAATGCTATTGGCTGTAGTAGGGCACAGATCCTCTCCACTGCACATGCTCCACACTCTAGCTGTGCCTCAGTTTTGGGAGGGGGTGAATACATAGAGAGGAGACATGCATACTAACTAGGAGTGAGCTGAACAGGACATTAAGAGATCTAGTGTCAGGGACAGGGAGAACTGAGAGAAAAGCCCTAAAAATATAGGAAAGGATAATGGTAAGTTATTTTTTCAGTTTAGTGTCCCTTTAAGTAATGATTGTAACTACACATGAAGTTATACACAGGGGCGTAATTGCAGGGGCCTGCACCCCCCCACGAGATTAAAGGACAGGCCCCTGACCCACCCCCCTCCTCAGAGGTCCACGGTCATCTGTTGTTAAACAGCAGATCGCACGAAAGAAGGAAACAAATGCACAATATATTTCCTTTATACACATGATCAGCTGTTTAAAACTGTTTTTTTGTGGAGCCTATTACCTTCTGGTAAGGGGTAGTATTTTGGCACTGGTTATACACAAGATGTATTTGCATCAATGATCTTAAAGGGGTTATTGCAGTTTACACACTGGCAATAAGCAGAGGATATTTTTTTTCTTTGTGATCTTCACCTGGACCGTTTCCATGTTATGTATCATTCTGGTAACAGCCGTTTTGATCTTAAAACACAAGGTGGGGTAGAAGCATGGATTTAAAGGGGGGGGGGTCACCGAAATCTGCACATTTGTGCATTTGTGGTCATTTTGGATTTTATATGCATGCTAAAAAAAAAAATTCACACTAAAACCTTCATTATCCCAAAACAGTATTTAGATATTGCAGTGGTGACATTGAAAAGATAAATGTTTCTATGTAGGAAAATGAAAATATACGCACTTTACACTGCCGTATTATATTATATCCTTTATAAAACACAGATGAATCTGTCTGCTAGTGTATCCTAGATAGTATAATAAAAATAGTGGTGGATACATTGGCTACCTATGGGTAAACCAATGACAATAGATGGACAGATTGCTTCGCTTGTACTGATTGGATTCAGTGACCTGAATGTAAATTAATCATGTGCTTTCCCCATACTCACACTGATAGATCACTGGGTCAACAAGGGAAGAAATTGGATGACGTTTTTGGTCTCTTATGTGGCTATGCTAAATACAGTACTTGGCAGTGATATCTGTTATTGATATTTTGCAGGAAGCAATTAAGTCTGCTTTTATTTAGCTAATACAGTAATATAGTGAGATACATTTAGAGATACAGTATTAATAAATAAATATGCAGTCTTTTATTTAATCCCATAATAAAAGCATGTGTAGTTATGGATGTAGGTCTGGGCTTTCTGCTTTGGATATTGATTGCCGCAGTTCACATTAGTACATTAAAAATTTAGTGCACTAGAAAGGTGAACAATATAATTGTATCAGGAGCTTTTCTTTCTATTAGCTTTATCTCACTAATCACTGTGTATAAATGTGCAGCTAGAACTCCTATAAGGCATAATTAGAAGGTAAAGTATTTTTTTTTGTTGCTTTTATCTATGATTGTAAATCTCTTTTCTAGATCTCAAACAGCATGTTCTGTATGTAGGGCTATGTGGTAACATGCCTCACTGAATCCTTCTCCCAGGGAGATATTACATAACTGACCTGTGTTTTGTTTTTTTAGAGATGTCTGGTATACAAAGGTTATGTACTGAGGTAATGGCATGTAATTCTGCATGAAACAATTCTTTTAACCCGATTACTTTGGGTCTTAAAGCACAGAGTACATACATTACATGCTCCCCGTGTCACCACCTGTCCCTACAGTATGTAATTACACATTTTATTTTACATTTTATTTTAGAAAAATTCCACCATGTTTATTTTGTAATTTCAGCTCTTGGTCTTGATAAGTTTAATAGGGTTTGAGTCAAACTTACCATTTCACAACATTTTGGCAAACTCAAGGTTTCTCAATCGCACATATACACCCATGGATGCAGTCATCAACTATACTGTATAAAAAAAAAGACATCTGATAAAGTGACGTGATGACGTCACGAAACGCGTCAGGGTTGTAGCATTCCTCCATTTCACCTCATGTTTTAACCTTAGATAATAAAGCTACTTGTCATCCCTGATTGATGGAGTCTTGGTTCGTCTTCTCCCCAGCCATGCTAGCTCTTATCCCTAAGAAACAGAAGCGGAGGAGCACACATCAGGTAAGGTTCAAAATTTTAATATGAAAACAACGTGATACAGTATCACGTTGTTTTCCCATTAAAAGTTTGAAAATTACAGTATAAAAAGAAAGGAAAGAAAAGAAGAAGTAGTACCAGATGTAGGAAGACTCTCAAAAGATATCTTGAAACTGCTTTATTCACACAATACATGTTTTGGATGCTGGATCCTTAACCACATGCACATTTGACAGGACACGAATAGCAACCTGAGGATTTTTTTGTGCATGTGTATTGAGTTTGAAAATGACCTCTAGTGTGCTCCTCCACTTCTGTTTCTTGCTTGCATTACCTTGGCCCTTGGAGTAGAGGGTTGGAAGATTGCACCTACGTGTCTAGCAAACAGCCAACATTAGAGTGCTAGAGTGATTCTGAACTACATTACCACTACCCTTATCATGCATTTTAAATATACAAAAGACAGAAGTACGCCGGTGCCTACGAACAGGATGCAGAAGTGGGCGTGTGTATCTACATCAGTATATTTGCCATATAAATATATACCCCACATTCAGGATATAATGAAAAAAATTATGAAAAAATAATATATCGCCACCTAGCGGTTACACTCTATATACATACTTTTTTGTGCACAATACTTAAAGAGCTCATTATATATAATATATACTAAAGAGTAAATATAACACAGATAAAGTTCTAAGGTTAGCATATAAAGTACATAATATTCTAAATGGTAGAGTTAGACATTGGTAAAGTCCTTAATTATTTCGTGAACATAATATTGTTCCAACTGGAGCACTACAAATTAAAGGATTATTCAGTAAAGGCATAGATGTTCACTTTGCCTCATAAAGCCAGGTTAGTAATAAGTGTAAAAAATTCATCATGTCAATTAAGAGAATATTTCGAAGTGATGAATGATTGTTAAAGGGTACATTAAAAGACAGTTCCTCCACTCCAGCAGAATATCCATTAGAGGATACATTAAAGGTGTCCATACATACAGCCTTGTATCTTGTGACATTTAATCAGTTTCAGAGGAATAGCCTTTGCGAATCATCTTTGCAACCGACATACAATCGCAAAATGAATGGTAAAGGAGGGACCTCATGATCATATGTCGGCAGCAAAGAAAATCTGGAAAGGCGGTTGCTCTGAAATTGATTAAATGTAATGGGATTAGTCTGCAGGTAAGCTTTAATGTATGGGCACCTTAAGTTATCCACTTCAACAGTGAAAAATTGGAAAAATCCATCCATTCAATCCAGGTAATCTTTAAAAATTGTGAGTATGCAGTAATGTGTAAATTATCCACTCCTCCAGTATACAATAGGCAAATGTTCCCGGGTAAGTCATAGCCTCCTATAGCCTATCAGGCTGTCCAATAATAGGGATCACCTATTAAAGAATTAACATTTTTGTTTAACAAGAAAGTGTATTTATAGAATAAAGGAACAGCAATGGGGGCACAGTATGCTCCTTCGTATGCCAACCTGTTTATAAGATGGTAGGAGGAGCGGCTAATGAGCCTAATGAGGCTAAACTCAAATTCATCACCAGGTTTAATGCAGAAAGGTCACAAATCAAAGAAAAAAACTGGCACATCCACGATCAACAAATTTCTGATCTGTTTTTTTAACTGTAACCGGCTGATCTGTAATAATTGACCACAGTTGACCTTTGTATAGCTAGTTTTACCAATGCCTTAGTTTAAAACCATTCCAAGCATTGATGCTGCTTCATGTTTCCAATGGTCCTTTGCTGCAGGTGATGTAAGCCCTAATTAAGTCTATAAGGCTTGTGCTAGAAAAAAGATTTGGCTCACAGGAAGGTTTATTAACATTTAGGTGCATTATTTGTGAATTTGATTTTCATTTATCTGATTTCACATTACATTAAGTGCTTCCAATTCCTGGTTGTTGCTTGTCGCTGATAGATTATTTTGCTGAAGTATATCTGTCAGGAAAGTGTGTAGTGACTTGGCAAGAATGGGTTAACTATTGGTATTAGTTCCCCCCTGGGACAGTCCTATTGTTTATATTACGATTAGTGAAGCATGGAACCAGATCTCCTTTTCCAGACAATGTGGGGCCGAACCGTGTATCTGGAATTCTCTTCAGCTAGGGAGTCTGGTGGGTACTAAGAGGTCATTTTGGTATTGGAGGAATTGATAATTAATACAGGAGAGGAATATGTGGTCCATATCCCAATACAATGTACATATCTACATTTATATGGAATCTGCCTGAGGGGGAATGAATGCTTTTGGCTAGTCGTAAATCTGGACATTCCTTGACACTCCCACCTCATGCAATAGCCCATAGGATGAGGGTTGTTCAACAAGGAGTTTAAAAATCCTTGTAGCCCCTATAACTTTGTTCATACTGAGGGGACATGCTAAAAATGTGTGTATGGACCCAATGTTTCTTCCCGCCCTGGGATACAGGACTTCTTCTAGTGAGTAGGGTCTGTGAATATTTTTATCTTTTTTATTTTATATAACTGTTGTACCTATTGTATGTCATTTTATTAAAACACCATTTTCTTTTATTTTTGTATTATGTGCACTGTCCAACTTTTGGAATATTAAATCTAAAATTTTATAAGTTTTGTCTTTGATGCTCTAAAAGAACTCAGTTAGCCTCTGATAAGTTTATATGTGAATTGAGTGTTTGGCAGTGTAAATGCTAATTAACTCTGTGACTGCTTGTGAAGGACTGATGCTAATTAACCAGTTAGTTGCTGGAGTGAATGGTGTAGTGTTAACCATTTAGCTGCCAGGACAGGGGTGTGCATAGTCAGTGAGAGTCAAGAGTGTTTTTGGGCGTCTTTAAGGCTGTAACTTAAAGTGTTGGCAGCGAGTACCGATTGATTGGTCAGATCACGTGCCCAGCGAACTGGCATTCGTGACAATATCAAATTCTAAAATTAGAGACTGCAATACTCTCCTTTTATGGAACAAAGGCTCATTGTCTGTTTTATTGGAACAAACAAAACCAGTGTAACATTTAGGGGGGTTGCAACCACTCTTCGTCAGACAGTGCTACACAGTATAAACTAGCTTATAAAAGCACATTAAAGGGCATGTCCACCCCCAAAACTATAATCCCCCCCACTACTGGCCCCATTGTGTAGTGTAGTTTAATCCTTACCTTACATCCCAGCTCCATATGGTTCTTCTGCTATCCCCCCCCAAAGTCCAAAAAAACGCCCACCAGGAGTACTGCAGAGTCCATATAGGACTCTGCCCCTGTCCTCCCCCGTAAGAAGTTTGGCATGTGCTCTGCAGCCCTTCTCCCCCTCCCTTCCCCTCCCAATTTAGATTCCCTCCCCCTAGCATAAAAACCTTTTTATATAATAGTCTCCCTGTTCCCCCAGCCCCAACCGCTATAGTTTTAATATCAGAAAGTGCCCCAAACGTTACTTACATTCCCACTTTCCTCCGCCGCACTGAACTCCGGCAGCCGCGTCCATGATTGGCTGCCGCTCAGCCAATCACAGACGCGACTGCCGGTCATGCCCCTTTGCTTGCATTTTCGCGCAAGCAGAGGGCCTGGCAGTGCGGCGGAGGAAAGAGGGAAGGTAAGTAATATTTGGGGCACTTTCTGATATTAAAACTATAGCAGTTAGGGCTGGGGGACAGGGAGAATATTATATGAAAATTTTTTAAGAAGGGTGGACATGCCCTTTAATCCCAACCCCTTGATAATAGTCCTTCATTTGTGATATTATCCAAATCAATTAATTTCCTTTATCCAAAGTTTATATGCATAATTTAATTATCAGTTTATTCCCATATGTGGAACAAAATCCATATAACAACGTATACTTTATAAAATAATTACATACATTACATTAAAACTCAGTTTATACACTTTTTACATACCATTTCTCCATTTTAGTATATAGTATCTTTCAGACTCTGTCAGGTACACTATAAGGACAGTAAAATGTTACAAAAAGCATGACATGCTGAAATGTTCATTTAATCCTTTTGGATAGAAAGTATCAATTTTCCAAATCTAGTAACATTATCTTTTTAATAAGTTTTTCTTTCATATCTTCTTTGCATTTTTTCCTAAAAGTTACACTATTGCATGTTCTTTTTTAGAATAGTCTCGCTTACAACATTTCTTTTTTAAAGGGCATCTATAGTGGGAAAATGAACTTTTTCCCCCTTCTTTCCATGTGTTCTATAATTCCCCACAACCCCCAGAGTGTCTTCACTTTTTTCAGATTCCCTCTCTTTCCTGAGATACACCAGTTTGAAGAATACGTGATTGCATTCCTCTACTCCTACTTGGACTGTCAATCAAATCCACGTGATCCCCCCTCCCTGCTCTGTAATAAACATAGAGATAACAGAATTAGCAGGGGGAGAGAGGTAGCTTTGATGGTAGATCTAAGGCTGCACTTGACCCCCCTTCTTAATAGCTTTCACTGATTGATGATGGGTCACAAAGTGAGAGATCGTAAACTGTACTGATCTCCTTCTTCCGTGTCTCCAGGACAGCTTGCTTTCTATTGGCCACTGTGCGTGGGTGTGTTTTTCAGGATGTTGAACTTTTAACTCCTACTGCACATGATAAGCTTGTCGGTTAGCCGGAGTTGAGACATGAAGGAGGTAACAGTGGGGAGGGGGAAGGGGGGAGGGCTGCACACAGATCTGACACCATGGTTAAACAGAGTCACTAACAGTGATAGGATGAAGGCAGCACAGAGTACATGAATTTAACTTTGCAAAGGGGCAATGTGTTTTTTTCACTATAGATGCCCTTTAAACCTATCTTTATCCTTATACTTGTTTTTTGCACCCAAGATCCTCCAATTGTAGACCGGACATTGCAATCTAGTGACTAGTGAGGAAACAGTAAACTAAAGCATCTAAAGGGTGTAGTTCAACCTTGATTTATACAGCAGGATTACGGGGAATACCGAAAAACTTAAAAGCCAATTATATTCAACTCAGCCCCACTCCTCAGAGTCACTTGTACCCAGGGGGAGGACCTTATGTGCAAGGTTCTCACCCTTGGATTTAACCTGCTTATGCGAATGAAGCTATCTTAGCTTCATGCGGATGCATCAATCCATTTCTGAACATAGGAAGACACGTTGTGCAAGAAGCGTGTCTTACATTGGTGGTCCTGTACTGGGCGGAATGGGGTGGATCAATGCACTGCAGTCTCATAAAGCAAGTGAGAAAGCTTCATTCGGCTTTAGCACTTTAGGTCCTCACCGTGGGTATTTTCACTGAGGGGGTGGTATTACTTCCTTATTGTCTTCTTTAACATATGGTGGGATGAAGGGCTAAGAATGTTATAATATTGATTTTAAAGGGCATGCCACCCTTAAAAATAACTTTTGATATGCTGCTCCCCATGTCGGTAGCCCCAACCGCATGATTAGTATTTTGCAAAAGCCCCCAAACTCTTACTTACCTCCCCTCGTTCCTCTGCTGCACTGCCGGCCTCTGCTTGCGAGAATGCAAGCAGAGGGGCGGGACCGGCAGTCGCGTCTGTGATTGGCTGAGCGGCAGCCAATCATGGACGGCTGACGGTCATTCAGTGCAGCAGGAGGAAAGAGGAGAGGTAAGTAAGAGTTTGGGGAGCTTTTGCAAAATAACTAATCATGCGGTTGGGGCTACCAGACATGGGGAGCAGCATATTAAAAGGATTTTATGCTAGGGGGAGGGAGAGTAAGGGAGGGAGGGAGAGGGAGGGAGAGGGAGGGGGAGGGAGGGGGAGAAGCCTGCAGTACGCATGACAAATATCTACCGGAGGCAAGGTAGCAGCAGAGCCCTGCTAGCCTCCTGGTGGACTGTTTTTTGGGACTTTAGGGGGGGGTCACAGGAGAACCCTATGGAGCTGGGATGTGAGGTAAGGATTACACTACACTACATGGTGGGGCCATTACTGGGGGGGATTATAGTTTTGGGGGTGGACATGCCCTTTAAAGCATTCAATTATAGACCATACTTCTCCTTTGGGTGATATGACTGTGATAAATAAGGAACTCTGTATGTTTGAATTATTGTAGCAGTAAATAGCTAAAGGGTTTTATACATTCCTTTGAGTTTGTTTCCTTGCAGTACCAGGGCAAAAACTGCATCTGGAATTTTGCACGTACTGTATATATTGTTACAGTATGTATCTGAAGGTGTGCAAGTTCCAGGCATCTATAGATTTCGGGTAAATTAAATTTACAGAAATCTAGAAGAACTGCATCTGAAATTTTGCATGCATGTATTTAAGAATAGAGATGGACCCGAGATCTGTTCACGTATTCGCCGTACATGGATAGAGTCAACATGGTTATTGAGTAGTGGTCAATGGAGCTACCTCTATGTGCATTAAAGTTCTAAGTGAAGTGTGTCTCATGGTTCTGTACTGGGGCCACTTATTTTGAATCTGTTTAATAATGACTTAAAGCAAGGTCTTTATGTTTGCTGATGACAATAAACTATGCAGAGCTTTGGAAACTTTAATCAAAATTAACAGCAGAGTGGCAGATGTGATTCAATGTTGATAAATGTAAGGTGGTGCATTGGGGTTTAACAATCCTTGTGCACACTACACCATAAATGGCTCTGTACTAAGTGAATCTCTAATGGAAAAAGATTTGTGGGTTCTAGTAGATAACAGACTTAGCTGTAGCAAACAATGCCATGTAACAATGGCTAGAGTTAGAGGTAGAGCTAGAGATATTGTCTTGCATAAAGATGGGAATAGATTCAAGGGAGAAACATATTTTTCTCCCACTTTACAAGGCACTCGGTAAGGCCTTGATTGGAATATGCGGTGCAGTTTTTGAATTCCATTAACAAAAGGCACACCCTAGAAATGGAAGGAGTTCAGAGAAGGGCAACTAAAATAATAAGGGGAATGGAGGGGCTTGACTATGCAGGCAGATTAGACAAGTTGGGGCAGTTTACAATGGAGAAGCAACAATTGTAGGGGGATAGGCAAATGTATTAATGGGCCATATGGTGCATTGTTCACCAATAGGCAATTTTAGAGGACTCATGGACATCCTTTGAGATTAGAAAAAAGAAATTTCATCTTCAGGTTAGCAGATGAGGTAAATGAAAGTTCTTTGATAGAGAATCCAGATACATTCATGGTTTGTACACAAAAGGCAGGCTGTCGGAGCACTCCTTAGGCAGAAATGATTATAGAAATATAGAAATTATAGAAATTGCCACACTATACTCAATGCTAATGTAGATTTTTATGTTGACCTTTATGTTGATTAAAGGGCATATCCAGTCTAAATAAAAAAGACATTTTATTTTACACATATTTTTATTTTTTGATGCTTTGTGTTTTTTTTTATATATTTTGAATGATGTAAATGAATTATATTCTGACTGGGGACAGCTGTATGATTTCTATTATTCATATATACTGTTTATATATTTGGTCTCCATTTTTATGTCTGCTTTCATATCATTAGGCTCCTATTAGGGGTAAACAATCTCTTTTGGTTTCAAAATTAAATTAGGATAAACCTTTCAATCAACACACAACCTTTAATAAATACAATAAGAAGTGCTCTCCTTTGTGTTTTCTACTTGTTATGTTATGTTATTAATATATACTAGAAATAGAAAGTGTAAGTATAAACTTTGAATTTGGCTTGAAAGGCTGCACAAAGCTGCACATAAGGCAGCTAGGAGATTAGCATTCAGTCATAGGCTGTGATGTCAACTGTCAAATCCATAACTCTCAGTTGCTAAATGGAAGGACCAGGTAGCAGAAACTGGGGAAACAGGACATTGTGCAGGATTTCAGGTTAGACTTATATATTTCAGATTTCAAACTATTACAGTTAAGGGTTTTGGGGGGTGATTTACCTATATATAATTTTCATTTGAGGGCTGGACCTTACCTTTAATGTGAGTGTCTGTGTTTGCTGTGAGTTTTAAAGCCTATGCCTGAATGCAATGAAGAGGCAAGTTTTCCATGTAGATTAGGTCTGCGACACAGCTGAATACAAGCAAGAGATAGTTATTTATTGTTGATTATATCTGTGAGACCAGTCTATTAAAGTCTATGTGCAAAAACATTCTGAAACTTCGCAGATAACTCAAAAGTTCTTTCACTGGAGATAGCCTCCAGAAAAAAGAGCAAACAGGCTCTACAATCTTTGAAGAATTACAAAACTTTTATTCCCCCATTTATGTAAAAACCTCTAGGGCAACATTCGTTTGGACCTCCACCCATTATCAACCTTTATCAAGCCTAAAGAAGTAGTGATCAAGCCAATACAATGCTATATATACACTGTGACCTCCATTTTGTGGGAAGGATTCAATCAATGACTTAACAATGTATTACAAATCAATGATAATTACACTTCAATAAAATGTTTGCATATTATTAATTCTATATTATATTAATAAAGTGATTGGATAATTAACCATGTAATATTGCATTTCCTATGAAAAGTGCTAAGTGTCTTTATAATCAGTGCAATATATCTAAAATAAATTATAGCTTAATAAAATTAAGTGCCATAAATAATACAAAAAAAAATTCAACCATTGTACATATAAAACAACCCTTATACCAATAAAAACAAAATTTAAAGGGCAAGTCCAGCCCTGAAATGAAAACTTACATACAGGAAAATCATCCCCCAAAACCCTAAACTGTAATAGTTTGAAACCTGAAACATTTAAGTCTAACCTGAAATCCTGCACAATGTCCTGTTTCCCTGTTTCTGCTTCCTGGTTCTTCCAATTAGCAACTGTCAGTTATGGATTTGACAGTTGACATCACAGCCAATGACTGAATGTTAATCCCCTATCTGCCTCTTCTGAGCATGCTCAGTAAAAGCTCAGTACAGGATTCTAAATTGCTCAGTTTCCATGAGGCGTCCAGAAGCACAGCAGGCATACAGTTATGAATTCCTAGGACAAACTATGATATATCAACATATTTTAAAGAGGCCATTCTATCTAAAAGATGTTATTATGAGGGTGGAGTTGCCCTTTAAAGGTCACTATATTTTCACAAATATCCTATTGCTTATACAGTACTTTAAATTTTGAGATGTATGTATATTTTATACCTACCCTTTTATTCTTACCTTTTTGTACTTACCCTTTAATGGGTTTAAAAGAAGAGAATAAAATCAAGAAAGCTATAAGTATGGGTAAATAAATGAACATTAATAAAGTATTGAAGGAATGCAGTAAGGCGGAAGACTAAGCACTTTATCAAGCATATGTTTTATTGGTATAAGGGTTGTTTTATATGTACAATGTTTGAAAAAAAAAATTTTTTTTTAAAATGTTTTTTATGGCACTTACCGTATATACTCGAGTATAAGTCGATCCAAGTATAAGTCAAGGTACCTATTTTTACCTGAAAAATTTGTAAAAACTGGTTGACTCGAGTATAAGCCAAGTGTAGAAATTAGTTGCCCTTTAAAGAGGAACTGTGGTTCAAAAATTACTTTAGGTAAATTGATAGGAATTGCTCTCCAGAGAGTTTTTGCTATTTATTTCCATTGTTTATTTTACATAATTTTGAAGATATTTACATTTTTGTGTGTGATATGGCAGCAGCATCACCAGGTCCCCTGCACTTCCTGCTCTGAAACCTGTCAGTCAATCTGCCCTGTGTCTTCTCCCCTTTGCAGCCCCCCTGGTCCCTCCCACTCATGGGCCCCATGGTCCCTCCAGTTGCAGGCCCCCCTTGGCCCATTCGCTTACAGCCCCATGTGGCCCTGCCCACTCACGGGTGCCTAAGCCCTGCCCACTTGTGAGTGACTTAGCCCCGCTCACTTGCGGGTTCCTAAGCCCTGCCCACTTGTGGGTGCCTAAGCCCCCATCCATTTACAGGTGCTGTGGGCCACTCTGACACCCCCCCCAAAAAACTCTGTGGAAACAGCCTTTTAAGGCAGAGTGAGAACTCTGCCTGAAAAGGCTGTTTTCACATAGTGAAAGAGAAGGGCTGTAGATTCCCTTACCATCTCTGCAGCTGCAGGTCCTTCACACAGCAGAGAGGAGGTGGCACTTCTTGTCTCCCTTACACACTGAGGGAGTCTGAGGCTGTGCTCCACAGCAGCGCTGTGCAGGAGAAGCCTCAGGAATGTCACATGTCAGCCTCCCACCCATTAACTTTCTGGTCAGTCATTTCTGTGTATCTTGGGCTGTGGAGCATGTAGAGAGGTGGTTGATGGCTCGTTTTAAAGGTAGGGAACTGGCCTTTCATTTAAACTTAACTTGTTTGGAGACCACAGTTCCCCTTTAAATGGACAGCAGAATTCCCATACATGAATCGCATAAAGTAATAGCCAAATCCATGCTTTGTTGCTGGGAGTTTCAGTGGCAAGGTTCAGTAAACTTTTAATTAAGCTTACCATCATTTACAATTCTCCTGAACCCCATATTGTAAAGGGCTCTCTGATCCCAATAGTTAAAAATGTCACCTGAGAGTTATAGTTTCAAGCTGTCATTTGAACTATACTAGCAGCTGTTTTTTGCCCCAAACTGAGGAGACCCATCCGATTTACAGCATCCAGATGAGCAGTGACAGTGCTGAGTGAGTCCAGCAGCCAGACTACAAGAAGCAGGAAGGATTATAAAGGCAAGAACAGCTCCTGTAAATTTCAATGCAGGTTAACACAGCGCCACCTACTGGTTACTATCCGCAATTGCAGAATTTGGAGCTAAATTAGGACTTGACCCGAGTATAAGTCGAGGTTAGGTTTTCAGGTTAACTTTAAAGCTTGAACCGTATATACTCGACTTATACTCGAGTATATACGGTAGCACTTTAATTTAAATATATTGTACTGAATATAAAGATACTTAGCACTTTTCTTAGGGAAGTGCAATATTACATTGTAAAGAATCTAATTACTTTATTAATATTGTGTATAAAATTGATATGTCTAAATTTTATTTTATGTGCAATAATCATTGATTTGTAATACATTTATAAACACAAGTAATTGATTGAATCCCTCCCCCCACAAAATGGAGGTCACAGTGTATATATGGTTACCTCTTTAGGCTTGATAAAGGGTGGAGATCCTCCAGAAACGTTGCCCTGGAGGTTTTTTTCACAAATGGGTGAATAAAAGTTTTGCAATTTTTCAAAGCTTGGAGAGGGCGTTTTTTCTGGATGATATATTTCATGGACTGAAAAGCAGTACAGCCTGCAGTTGGACGATCCTGGGAGGAGTGGAGTGCTTAGTGATTGTGAGTGTTACTAGAAGCTAGAAGCTAGAAGACAGCACACTCCAATAGGTCCCACTGGTGTTTACAGAAATTTGTGTCTCTAGCTCAAAAATCTGTAGGAGATACAGTCCAAATAATGGGTGAAATAAAAGAGAAGTAGAAGAATTAGAAAGAACAGTACTTTGGCCATAAAAGTTATAAGTTTTGAATATTTTTATAACTGGCATATTTATTTCGAAAAATTTAGAATAGTCAACACTAGTGAGGATATCATTAATACATTTGTATATATATTTTTCCTTACTGTGGCATTCTCCGAATCCAAGTATTAATGCATAATTTACATTCGCTCATTATCTGATGTGTCTCAGGAAAGGTATTTTAATTAAAATTTTTGTCTAATATTTTTTTTTACGCAAAGAAAATTGATTCGCTCTCATTTTGCAATTCCTTTAAAAAAGATATATTTATAATTGTTTGTGTGTCTGTCAAATAGCAATAAGGCTTATATTTCACAAATAACAGGTACCAAAAAAGAAACAGTCTCAAAACAATTGCAGGAGCCTTTAGTGTGTATAGAGGGGTCATTTATGACAATTTTTTTACTGAGGATTGAAAATTTTCCATTATACATATTGACTGTCAGCAAATATAATTGGCAATACTGTGTCTATTATTATTCTAAATGCGGGTGATAGTAAGTAGTTCATAATATCATTTTATGTCTAGCTTTTTCCTGAATGTTAATCAAGCAATAGTTTTTAATCTAAATTATCGAATATTTTTATATAGTATTTTGCAGTGGGCACTGAAAAAGCTGTCAAGCAGAGAAACAAAGGCATAGATTTCTCTTTTACAATTGTGTTTGTATTTTAGTCCATTTCGCCCCCACACTCTGGTAAACCCACGCTTAGCAACTGTGACAGATGCACAGTTTCTTTTTCTATTCCTGCTGTGTTTGGAACTTTATTAGTAAGAAAGATCCTAGTGCTTGACATCTGGTTCTACCCTGAAAATTCATACAGGGCAATGTAATAAAAGTTCTTATTGTTAAAAATGGTGCTAATTTTGCCCCAACCAACTAGATGTTAGCTTTCAAATGGAAGGGGGCAAAATTAGCACCATTTTTAACAATAGGAACTTTTACATCACCCTGATAGGCTTTATTATGGGCAGTAAGTTTGTCCTTTCTCAAAGAATGCTTGCACTTAATAACACTTTGCATAAATAAATAACACTTTGCAGAAATAATTGTAGTTTATTTTTAATGCGTCACAATATTTTTACAGCTTTGTAGAGTCATGGGCAAAAGGTTTGCAATGACACAAATTTTGCATTTTGCAGCTTCAATTTTTTTGGTGGGAATTCACATTGTTTTGAGATTGTTGAGAGTGATGCATATTTATTCATTCATTCATTCAAAAAATGACCAGCTGATTTAATTTAAATAGATTTAAATCATCAGCCCAGGTGAAGGGGTGAACAATGAAAGCAATAAATGAGGGGCAGATGCAGGGGTGTTCCTAGGGGTTTTGACACCTGAAACAACTTTTAAATGCCGCCTATCAGCAGGGGGGGGGGGGGGGGGCCGGGGGGGCAGGTGAAGAATGCATGGCTTCATCAGGGAACATAGGTGGGTATGGTAGGCTGACTAACACTGGTGAACTCAATTACTGACTTAACACTGACTGGTGGACTGGAGGGCTGCCTTAACTCTGATTGGTGGACTGGAGCTTAAATGCAGTATTGCAGGAAGGAGGGTTTTTTTTTTTTTATTGCCGCCTTTCAGTGTTTCACTTTACTTCATGGTAGGGGCACCCCTGGGCAGATGTGCTTGAAATCATTGTCTTCTTGTCAGGGGCGTGTTTAGGGGGGGATTCCTGGTGCCTGGAATACCCCCTTACTGTCTGCTCAGTGCAGTGTGCTATTCTACCTCTCCTGGTGTCCATAGATTGTTACATAGTTTGTTACATATTCTGTTACATTGTCAGTTGAGCTGTGAGTGAGAAACAGCATTTGTATGTTTCAAAAATGTATCCAGTCTGCCCTGTGATGGACAGCACCATAACTGACAAAACTGTATCAATATTAACCCTGCAGCTGCTTAAGGTGATTGCTGAGACTGGGTTTATATACATTACTGTACTTACCCCATTGTGATGGAGCTTATTGAGCAGGAATTAAGAAAGCCTGGATGTGGTAGCTGACTATTAACATTTCATTATATATATTATATATACACAGGAGTGATTATTCCATATATTCCATATATGGAATGATAGTTCAATGTGCCCATACATGGTCTGATGTTATCAGCTTCCCTGCTGTAGTAAAGGGAACCGGAAATGGAAATTTTCTGTCTTGTCCGATAGGTCCCAATATTCAGCAAATTCTGTCAGATCCACCGTCAGTGTCACAGCTCTGACTTCGATATTGAAGGGAAATGTGGATTTCTCAGTAAAAGAGAACATTAGACTGGGAACAAATGGCCAAATTTTTCATAACAATCATTCGCCAATATGAGCAGTTGGCTGGGACAAAGCACTGTTAATCACAGCAAATGTCTCCTATAGACCACAAAATCTGCGGTGATTTACCGACATTGGCCGCTGCTGCTGCTGAAATCCCCTCAGATTTTTTAGACAACCAACGGATACACATAAATATCGGCAGGTTGGGATGAAAAATCTTCTCGTATGTACCCAGCCTTAATGAAGATACTTTATAACAAAAGTGATATTTGGCTAACTGTGATGATAATTATGGCAAGTACAGAATATAAAATATTATTATATGATGCATATATATAATAAAATGTATGGATGTATTTGGTCATGAACTTCCTTCTAGGGTTGTTCGGTGGTAAACCATTCAGGAATCCCCCCATTGAAAATCCTGCCCTTGTCCCTGCTTGTCATAGCAATTGTTACATCTCCTTCTGAGAAGTCATGTGCAGAATATAGTTGGCACTAGTGCAGAGCTTGCTTAATATTGGCTATATGTTTGTGTGAGTGCATCTGCACACACAGTAAGGCAAAGAACTGTCAAAAGAAGACACTTCTTTCCAAGGTCAGACTGAAATTTTGCAGGATTGGACAGCTGAAGAGTGGTGACTTATTTTCTCCTTAGGACTGTTTAGGATATCTGGAAAATCAATTGTTCAGAGAAGAAAAAGTGAAAGCTACCATGAGTCCCGTGACCATCCATGTGTGTGGTTGCTTCTTATCCAAGCGAGTAGGTTCACTAAAATTCTCTTAAAGAATAATCAGGTTTATTCAATAAAAGTTCTTATCATTAAAAACGGTGCTAATTTTGCCCCAACCAATCAGAAGTTAGCTTTCAAATGTTAAATAAGATCTGATTGGTTGGGGCTAAATTAGCACCATTTTAAGTGATAAGAACTTTTATTGAATCTCCCTGATAGTCTTTTAACAAACCCTGCGTAATTTGGTAACGATCAGTATATTTTCCACAATGGAGCTTTTTGAATTTGTGGCAAGTTTTCAATAAGCAGGTGGACAAGCAAAAGTCCACAAATGGATTAATATCAGGATTTGTCCCAGAAGCTGACATCCGGCATGCCAGAGCCAATTACAGAAGTACTAATGAGTAAGAAGGGTCAACACTGCAAATATTGACACTGAAAGAATTTGATATAATTGTAATAAAAATGTTTATGAAGGTTCTCATTGATCCAGGTCATGGTATATCTGTTGTATTCAATTACATCAACTGGACGTGAAGTTTAGTCCAACGTGAAGACGTTTAACTAGTCATCCAACTGGCTTTCTCAATTCAGAATGACTTATACAAGAATCTGTGGCAATTATGTACCCTGGAAAATCCCAATTAGCATATCACTGCCAGGTGTTAAGGGCGTGATTGCATAGTGGCTAAGAGGTGTTATAGGAATGCCCATTGGTGTCAAAACAGCATTGTACATGGCAGACAGTTGGTGTCGAACCCCGCCACCTCTATTTAGGCTTGGTTTCTTTATTTTCACATAAATGGCCTCCTTAACACCTCTCTTGAACCAGTCACGTTCCTTTGCCAATATGTTTACATTACAATCTTCAAAGGTATGTCCTTTATCCTTAAGATGCAGGTACACGGCTGAGTCCTGACCCGAGGAATTGGCTCTTCTGTGCTGGGAAATACGTTGATGCAGTTGCTGTTTGGTCTCCCCCACATTCAAATCAAAGCATTCTTCATTTGCCCATCTGATGGTGCCACTACACAAAGAGCAGCATGGGGGATTGATTATGTACATGTCATCAGAACCCTGCAACACAGAGCTGAGAACATCCCCTATAGCACAGAGGCGAAGGCTAAAGAAATGAAACATCTCAGAGGAGCCCTTAAAACTTGTGGATATCCAGACTGGGCCTTTGTCAAAAGTAGAAGGAAAGACAAGAACAAGAATAACAACAGTGAAGGGGAAAAGCAAGACAGGAGAAAGAACATGGTCATCCCATATGTAGCAGGGGTCTCTGAGAAATTAAGAAGAATTTTCAAAAAACACTGTATCCCTGTCTGCTTTAAACCAATCAACACACTGAGGCAGCAATTGGTACATCCGAAAGACCCAATACCGAAACACAAGAAAAGCCACATCATATACGCAGTGCAGTGCAGTGAAGAATTTTCCAGGGTACATAATTGCCACAGATTCTTGTACAAGTCATTCTGAATTGAGAAAGCCAGTCGGATGACTAGTGAAACGTCTTCAAGAACTAAACTTCAAGTCCAGTTGATGTAATTCAATACAACAGATATGTAATAAAATCCTTTAGAACTTGTGAATGTACCCAAACTGCCATTTTTAAACCCTTCTTAAACTTACAGCAACCCCTGGTCCATCACTGCAAATGGAACACCATGAGTTGAAGATGGTATTTAGTTTTTCCAGTCTTTATGCTTCTCCCACTTGCAGGGATCCCCTAATGTTGCCACACTGCAGATACTCCCATAATCACTTCTATGTAATAGCAAGATAAATTAACTTAACTTAAACAAATACAATTTACTATTTTAATCTCGTTCCTACAATCTCATTCATTTTTTTACACAAGATTAAACGACAGGAAATGTATTTATTATGTTCACTGAATATATTTTATAGAAACCTGAGTTCACACATGATTGAAAAAATATAATTTAAAACTGAGATGTAAATGGTAAGAGAATGGCTAATGCTACCCATCTGATGGTGTCACTACACAAAGACCAGCATAGTGAAAAAACACATTGCACCTTTGCAAAGTTAAATTCATGTACTCTGTGCTGTGCTTAATCCTATCTCTGTCAGTGACTTTGCTTAACCATGGTGTCAGATATCTGTGCAGCACCCCCCCCTTCCCCCTCCCCTCTGTTACCTCCTCCATGTCTTAACTCCGGCTAACCGACAAGCTTATCATGTGCAGTAGGAGTTAAAAGTTCAACATCCTGTAAAACACACCCACACACAGTGGCCAATAGAAAGCAAGCTGTCCTGGGGCACGGAAGAAGGAGATCAGTACAGTTTACGATCTCTCACTTTGTGACCCATCATCAATCAGTGAAAGCTATTAAGAAGGGGGGTCAAGTGCAGCCTTATATCTACCATCAAAGCTACCTCTCTCCCCCTGCTAATGCTCTTATCTCTATGTTTATTATAGAGCAGGGAGGGGGGATCACGTCAAAGGGATTTGATTGACAGTCCAAGTAGGAGTAGAGGAATGCAATCTCGTATTCTTCTAACTGGTGTATCTCAGGACAGAGAGGGAATCTGGAAAAAGTGAAGACACTCTGGGGGTTGTGGGGAACTATAGAACACATGGAAAGAAAGAAAAAAAAGTTCATTTTCCCACTATAGATGCCCTTTAAAAGGTACACCAACCTACCCAGCATGCACAGCGTACAATAAAACTAATAATAGTGACCGTTAATTCGCTACCACGTACAGGTAGGAATATAACAGAAAACAATAGAATATAATATACTGGTAAAAACTTAACGTCTTAGAGGCAGAGTTCCTTAGTTCTAATTAGAGCAATCAGAGGTTCAGCAAACAATTTGAATATTGTTTAATAATAATAAAAACAGTACAAACAACAATAAACTACAGAAAAATATAACAGACAAAACACAACATAAGCAACAGTTAAACAAAATGGGATGAAAAGTGAAACTAATACTTAATGTCAGTCATTAATGTTCCAGGATAAAATGAATAAGGTAATTCCTTGTAAGATGGAGTCCAGACTTATTGGCCCTCAAAATAACTTTTATTGGTCCAAAATTAGATAGTAAACGGAGAGCTCGCTCTTTGGGTTTCAGAGCCATTTTTATACCCCTGTAACCAGATCACCACACCCAATCAGAGAAAGGTGTGGGTTGAGCAAGAGGAGTGTAGGGCACTCCAGGTGGTCTCCCTGACACACCCACAACGTGGCTATCCCTGCCAAATCCCGTATTGCCACAGGGTTACGCGCCATAGCATGCCAACTCACAAATCCGTATCCACGGTGGTTAGACGTATTTGTACATACCAAATTCAATATGGTTATTGTGTATTGATCCATAAAGCAAACAAAAGTGTCTCTGTCGCTTTCCACACATGGAAGTAAGTAGACCATGGGTGATTGGATTCGCATGAAACGGCTTTTACTCCTGAGTCTACTTTTAAAAACAGTTCACCTAAATTATGGTCACAGAAAGAGATATGAACCCTGATGTCTGGGACCACAGGATGTCCTTTCATCCTGATAACTATACATAATGAAGTTAGCTGTTGGTATCTACATTAACCAAATACACAAAACACCTTGTGCAGACAGAAAATAATACATTTAAGAGACGGGGAACTGAAAAATCACATACATTTATACAGTTAAAACAAGGAATTGGAGAATTATATACAATAATATGGATTATGACATAAATTTCCCCTTATAAACATACATTATTCACATGATTGTGACAGGGGGCCCCATCTAAAATCTTGGTATGGAGCCCTTTGATTTCTAGCTATGCCCCTGCATATCGAAGCAATGCTTATTGAATTAAGAAACATCCCTATTTGAAGAGACTGTTAAGTTGATTTCTGCATCGTCATTATAGTACATGCAGATTAAACACATAAAAATCATCTGATAGGCATTAACAATGACATTTCCTTTATGAAGACAAAAAACCCTTTGTTTCTCTCCTTTGTATTCATGACTTGTGCTTATTAAATAAACTGTGCTCGCAGTCTTCTCTGTTTTTTCTCAAGTTGATTAA
Organism: Hymenochirus boettgeri; assembly: GCA_019447015.1. Classification (NCBI taxonomy): domain Eukaryota; kingdom Metazoa; phylum Chordata; class Amphibia; order Anura; family Pipidae; genus Hymenochirus; species Hymenochirus boettgeri. The sequence continues at coordinate 77,264,640 of CM033475.1, forward strand.
AAAGTAATGAGTGAGAGAGAAGGCACAACTGACTATAACACAGATGACATTGACATTGCAGACATATGCAAATCTATGGTAATTTCGTCTACCCAACTTGTTAAGATTGTTTCTCAAGTTTAATTACAACTCATGTGTTTAATTGCAATTATTCTCAAAGTCAAAACTTTTAAAATGATGATGTAACGTCTTTAGTGCAATAATAATTGTACCCCTCTGCCCATTCCCATTAATATCATAATATTTTATGTAAATGACTGGATTTATCTTGTCCCCAGCAAAAGTAAGATTACAGTATGCATTTACTGCCTTCTAATTTAATCCTGTCTTTGGAAGAGAACACTATTTTACATAATGGTATCATTTGCTTTTTTTTCTCAGTATATCACCAAGAAAAGCACATTCTGATGCACATAAAATTCTCATGTTCAGTAATAGAAACAACTTCATTCCAAGAGGAATAAAACTTTAGGAAATTTAACAGCTGCTGTTTGAATATATGGTCCCATTAAGACAATGTTCATTTGCAGCTCCAGTTTCATCTAATGCTGTTGTTTTATATATATATAGCCATGATAAAGGTCCTAGACGTGGATCGAAACGTTGCCTAGTTATTGCACTATTAAAATATACATTGATTAGACCCCTTGTGTGCACCTATCTCCTTGCTATTTGAACTATTTATTGAATTTTGGGTAGCACCAGGGGCGAAGTAAGGTTGGAGTGGAGTGTGCCCTGATTTTCGTCCTAGTATATATATATATATATATACTATAGGTTGCAATGTAATATTGGTGCTATCACCCATATGAGTACACTATCTAATGTAATGTCGGGGGGGGGAATAGAGCGATTAGGAAATAGGGCAGCTCAATTCAGTGAACCTAAAATCTTCAACCTTTCTGTATGCTTTGGTTACTGCACTAAATTCCAATTCATTCAGCTGAAAAAAAAATATTTTGAAGGGAACCAACTTATGTGTAAATGTCTGGTAGAAACAAATAAAAGTACTCACCTTAATGAGGACCCTCTCTGACTTGTGCCTCGCTGTTTTCTTCTTGAAATACTCCCGCAAAACTTCAAATCACCTTGAGCAATAGTAATGCTCATTGGTAACCTTGCCTGCCTTTGTTTGACTATAAGTGCATCCGAAAAAAGAAAGACCGGGTGGACCGCTCCGACATTCGGGGAAGGTAATAAACATTTTCTTTATTCAAACTTTAAGATACAAATAAACAGCTTTTTCATAGACTAATTGTGCGGGAGGTTGGTCCCGTTGATGGAGGGTAGGAGACCTGTAAACCAGGGGACACTTCTTGGCCATCCTCAGGCAGCAAACAAATGGGTTAAGTTCCCCCTATCAGCTGGGACAGAAAAAAAAAACAGACACTCCCAATCTATAAGTAGAACACCCCCCATCCCTTTCGTCTCTCAAAGCTAAGAGTAAGTTTTTATTCTAACAGCCGCACTCTTTTTAGAAACCCACTGCCAATATCCCCCTCGTGGCCGACCATTGCCTAGTTAGGAAGCAGCGTCTGAGTGGAGCACCTTTTGAGTTGATGCCAGCGGTTAGCTCTCTCACCACTTTGGTGAGACGAATTGAATCCGAATTGAAAAAGCTTTTTCCTATGAGCGGGAGCAGGTTGTAAGGCGGCAGTTGTGCTTATATCGGTGAATAAAAGTATGGAGCTGTGGCTTAAAAATTTATTAGATGACATTTCTTCTAAGGTAGAGAGAAAGAATATTTTGAAGTCTTTAGCTAAGTTTCGACAGCTGCAAACTTAGTGAAGATTCAAGCTAGAGAGATGGCACTTTCGGTTTGCTCTGGCGCACTGGCTAAGAAATTGGTTTGCGGACACTCCCTCTAAAAATACATTATGTAAGCTACCATTTGTGGGAAAGGGGCTTTTTGGAGATTTGTTAGATGAGATAATATCTTAGTCCACTGGAGGAAGAAGCTCTGCTTTGCCTAAGGGAAATAGGAGGATCCGAGAACCCAGGAAGCAAGAGAATGTCTCTCAACCCAGGCGAGATGGTATTATAAATTATAGACCTGGGAAAGAATTTTCCAGATCTTCAAATTGTAAAGCCGGTCAATTTGATCTTTTTTGTAACCAAAAAGTTTCAGGACCTAGGTTCCTGAAGCAAGGAAAGCCAGCATGAGATGAAGCCTGCCCAAGCTTCCATGGTTAGCGGGAGACTTCTACTCTTTTGGGAAGTTTGGGCAGAAAATATCCAGGACCAGTGAATCAGATCGATAATAACTTGAGGTTATCGCCTAGAGTTCAAACATACACCAACCAGAAGACAATTTATCAGAACTGAAATTCCTTGCAATCGGGAGAAGAAAGCAGCTCTCCTTCAGTATATTCAAGAACTTCTTCTTAAAGGAGCAATAGTGCAAGTGCCCCGAAAAGAACAAGGTCAGGGATTCTACTCCCCTCTATTTCTTGTAAAAGAAGTCCTCGGGGACTTCCGTTCAATTTTGAATGTTAAATGTCTGAACAGATTTATTCAGTCCCAACATTTCAGAATGGAGACTCTACAAAATCTAAGAACTGTCACAGCTCCAGGAGATTGGCTTTGCTCAGTGGACCTAGTGGACGCCTATCTTCATGTTCCAGTAGCAGAGGAATATCAGAGATTCTAAAGGTTTGCAGTAGGCCTGAACCATTTCCAATTCAGATGCCTTCCCTTTGGGCTGTCGTATCCCCCAGGACATTTACAAAAGTGTTGGTTGTAATAGTGGCCAACTTAAGACAGGAGGAAATAGTATTATACCATTACCATTGATTGTAGCGAGAATGAAAAGAGAGTTAAAGTCAAGAAGAGACCATGTACTTCAGGTGCTGCAAAGGTTTGGGTGGTTGATAAATCACAAAAAAAGTACCTTCAACCATCCCAGAAGCTGCCCTAGATCTTGTTTATTTACCAGTAGAAAGAATACAAAAGATCACAGCACAAGCCACTTGTCTCTTAACGCAGCAAAGGCCGACAGCAAGAGAATTAATTAAATTCTTGGGAGTTACTTCCGCAACTTTCGGCGTCTTGGAAAATTAAGCCCATTCAGACTTTCTTTCTACAGAAGTGGAACAAGGTAGCCCGAAACTTAGAACAGAAAATAGTCCTGTCTCAAATGTGCAAACGACATCTGATCTGGTGGACTGTTCCAGCCAATTTGAGGAGAGGGACTCCTCTATCAGAACCAGAGGAGTTGAAAATATTCACAGATGCTTCAGGCCTAGGTTGGGGAGCAATATTTGGCAACTTCCTAGCCCAGGGCAGCTGTAAGGTGAACCTTTCCTCCTAACCATCAGGAGTCCTAGAATTGAGGGCAGTTTTTCAGGCTCTCCAAGCCTTTCATACTCACATTCATGGAGCGGCAGTCTGCATTCATATGGACAATCAACCTGCAGCAATATAAATAAGACAGCAGGGAGGAACCAGGAGTCCAAGAATGTTAAAGGAATTGGAACCAATCATGGAGTATGCCCAGGAAAACCTGCTATCAATAACAGCCCTCTATATACCAGGGAAAGAAAATACTCAAGCAGATATGTTATCAAGGAAAATTATAGACAACACAGTGGAGTGAAGTCTGAATCCACAGATCTTTGAAGAAATGATAATCAGATTTGGAGCCCCGAATATAGATTTGATGGCAACAGTGAAGAACAGGAATGTGAAGAATTTCAGATGCCCTGGTGCAGGATTGGAATGGTCTAAACGCGTATGTTTCCCCTCCGATACCGCTAATCTCCAGGGTGTTGAAGAAAATTCTTTGCTCCAAGATGACAGCTATAGCTATAATTCCGAATTGGCCGAGACATCCTTGGTACTTCTTGTTGAGAAGACTATCAATGGGGGGACCTTATTACCTTCCAGTTCTTCACAATCTATTATCTCAGGGCCCCATCTGTCACCTAAATCCAGAATGCCTGAGGTTAGCAGTGTGAACATTGACAGGGCAAGGCTAACACAGGGTGTTCTAATCAAGTAATAAAGAATACCTCAGTGAGGTATTCGAAAATTTAGGGAGTCTTCTTTGCCTGGTGCCTAAGTACTTAGCCTAAGTACACTTCTCACAGGTCTCAGCCATATCTGCTGCTCTTTCAAGGATTTTCATTTCAGAACCCTTAATAAAGTCTAGGGTTAGACCTCCATGTAAAGCCCTATTACCTCAATGGGACTTACCGCTTGCATTTGTACATCATCCATTTGAACCATTGGAACATTACTCCTTCTGGGATCTTCAGCTAAAGATGATCCTTCTCAGAGAAGGGTTTCTGAACTAGGTGCTCTTTCTATAGAGCCCCCATACCTAACTTTTCAGCCTTAAGCTTTGGTTCTGCATCATTTTAAGGAGTTTCTGCCTAAGGTAGTTTTGAGAAGCCATGTTAACCAATAATTTTACCTTCCTTTGGATATAGGGAGATGCATTAAGTGCTACAAAAAAAAAAAGTCTGCTCCATTCACAAAGATTATTTGTGGTTCAAGCAGGGGCTAGAAAAGGAGATTCAGTATCTATCGTGACCTTAAGAAGGTGGATCATTAAGGCTATCCAAAAGCCTATATTGTCCAAGGTCAGGCACTTCCCCAAAGTATAAAGGCTCACTCAACTAGAGCATTGTCAACCTCTTGAGCAGTGGAAGGAGGAGCAACATCTGGAGAGCTATGCAGAGCAGCAAACTGGTCTACCTCAAACACCTTCATTAGACATTATAAATTAGATTTGAGTTTGTCTACTATTTTCTTTCCAGTCCCCTCCCTATGATTGCTTGGGTACTAACCCATACCTTTGCTGCCTGAGAATGGCCAGGAAAATGGAAACTCATATCATACTTACTGAGAGTTTCTTTTCCTGGCCATCCCCTCAGACAGCAATCCCACCCTATGCCTGCTTAAATAGTAGACTATCAGAGGGATGGGGGTTGTTCTACTTATAGATTGGGAGTGTCTGTTTTTTCTTCTGCCCCAGCTGACAGGGCGAACTTAACCCGTTTGTTTGCTTCCTGAGGGGATGGCCAGGAAAAGAAACACTCGGTGAGTATGATATGAGTTTCCATTTTACACACAAGCCATTAGCACCCCTGCACGAACACCGTGATATTTTCTCTTTGAATTTCTCATTATTAGTTAAGCAAAAATCTAGATCAGCAACTTTATATTTCAGGATTTATATAAGAATGTGGCTTAATTATCTAGAAATGTTTTATTTTACATTTGACACGCACACCTTGTTAACCATGATTGTCATTGTTATCCCTAACTAACAAGTAAGTCAAGTACAGCACATGGTCTGAATTTTATACCTGTACCATTGCCAGAAGAATTGGAGCATGAGTAGCTCAAACAAGCAGATTATCTCTCATACTTGACTTCCAGGGAACCCTATAGGCAATGGTTCTAACTATTAACTCCCCCTCAGATGTTCTCCTGCTAAAAAACATCTCCCAGTTGTGAATCTATGACCTGAGCTAGTGACTGGTAAGTGACTGATGAGTGACTGGCGAGTGACTGGCATGCCAAGGAACTGAGAAATGGAAGAAAAGGGTTTATTAGTTTAAGCTTCAAAAATAGTATTTCAAAACCAAATTGAAAGGGGTGCAATGAGGATTATCATTTATGGAGAATTTAGTTTTTGTTTTTGCCACTTGGCCAAAGACTCAGGGAATTGATACTGGATTTCTGTGTAAAAACTTTGCAATTGTAAATGTATTGGTAGAAGCTTTGATGCTTTAAAATGTAGCTCAGAGCTTCTGTACGAGATCTATCATCTAGCATATATTTGCTTCCTCAGCAGAATGTCACAAGTTTTCTAATATGCCACTGGCTGCTGATCCAGAAAAAAAACACACACTATGATTTACTGTTTGACTGTAAGAAAGTGTGAAAATGACAAAAAATATACTATTCTCTTTGCACCGGAATAATAAAGACAGATCTTGGAACTCAGGTCATTCATTCTTCAACAACTTTAAGGAAGGAATGTAGAATGTAGTGGAATCAGCATGATAAATAAATGTTCCTAATGCATAGGATAAGAGGCATTTATTGATTTTAAGTTAGTGCTGATAAATAACCTGGATTTTTCTCAAAACAAACCACTTGTATGGCAGAATTCATTTGTCTGGAACCACTTAATGTCCAAGATGGGAAAACCATGTATTTTCAGCTTCATTTTATATTCTATGTACTTCACCACAATGTATAACAAAAAGTTATATTAAAACAAATTGTTATTTATTTTACAGCAAATTAGGGTTAGCAACAACTGACAATATATTAAGTAACATCTGTTTAGCAGTAGATGGTGTTAAAGGGCATGTCCACCCCTGCAAACTAAAATTTAACCCACTGATAGCCTCACTGAGTAGTGTTGAAAAATCCTTAGCTTTCTCCTCTGCTCCTTATGGTTGTCCTGCAGTTGCTGCTGAAAGTCCAGAAAAATGAAGAGTAGGAGCCTTCCTGTGTGTAATACAGTATCTGCCCCTTCCCGGTCCTCCTGGAGGACTCTGACACGTGGAGATTTCTCCCCAGCCAATAACAGACACGTCTGCCAGTCTAGCCCCTATTGCTACTCCGTCCCTGTAAGTAGCAATAGAGGTAGAAGCCAAGAAAACAAGGTTGGGTATGTCTATTTCTGGGCACTTTTTATACTACAGAAAATTTTAGATTTTTGGGTGGAGATATCCTTTAAGCAACAAGTGTGCATAGAATGAATGCACAATCATTCAAACCTTTCGCACCATCTCATACACATATGTCAATATGCAGAGAGTTTGGATTGAACTATACAAGATGACAAGATAGTTTGATTTCAGTGCAGCTGTTCTATTTGAATAATGTGATGATGCATAGAACCTAATTTATAATTAAAGGGCATGTCCACCCCTTTTAATATTTTTGGATAAGTAATAGCTCTCCCTCCCCCACTAGAATAGATTTTCTAGAAACTCCCCCGATCTTTACTTACCTTCCCTCTTTCCTCCACCATACTGCCCGGCCCTCTGCTTGCATGAAACTGCAAGCAGGGGGCCAGAACAGCAGCTGCGTCCGTGATTGACTGAGAGGCAGCCAATCATGGACATGGCTGCAGGCTGCACAGAACTCTGGGGGAGAGAGGTAAGGTAAGTAAAGATCAGGGGAGTCTCTGGAAAATCTATTATAGCGGTTGGGGCTGGGGGAGGGAGAGCTATTACATATCAAAGGATTTTTACACTAGGGGGAGGGAGAGCAAAACGGGATACAGAAGGGGGGGGCTGCTCTGAGCAAGCCAAAAACCTCTGAGAGAAAGCCTCAGAGGCGGAAACAATTTCCCTCACTGCAGTGCTCCTGGTGGTCATTTTTTTGACTTTGGGGGGACATTGCAGGAGATACATTTGGAGCAGGGATGTAAGGTAAGGATTTTTATACACTATAGAGTGGGGCCAGTAGTGGGTGGAATTATAGTTTTGGGGTGGACATGCACTTTAAGAGAAAGAGTCTGCAGCCAAAACATGTGCGACTGTCGGCTGGAATGGCTTTTGATCACACATCGGTTGTGTAAATTGCACATGTTTTCCAAACTTAAAATTACCCAGTCAAGTTATTCATTGGGAACTGTGGTCTCCAAACAGTCTTGCATATAAAATGAGCATATAAAAAGGTTTTCAGTCATGGCTTTTAATGAGCGGTGAGCAGTCACATTGCTACAAGCTGCTGAAAGCAAGGAGTTTTCAGGAAGGGTTATTGCTAAACATTTTCAGGGATCATTTTAAATAAGACTAAAGGCTTTCATTTAACCCTAATTTGTGTGGTAGATACAGTTTCCCTTTTTGTGTATGTTCACTCTAGGCCACCTTGGTATCTTTCAAAGGTAAAATAAGGGTAGATAAAAATAACATTACACATACAAACGAGCAATCTAAAGCAGATTTCTTTGATATAATGTAAATACGATTTTTTGGGATAGTATCCAAAATATTTTTGGCAACAAAGACAAACAGTTTGGTAATATGTCTTTTTATACTGTATTAAGAGAAATGTTTTATAAAAATGTATTGCTTATGGCTTGCAATGCCAAAGATAAATACAGATAAATAAATAAATCTCTAATGTGTGGAATATAAACATAATTGATATAAAGTGAGAAATGCATTATTGGGATTAAAACTGGGAGATCACTGGGAGACCATTTTTGATCTATGGAAAATCTAGGTTTAGTTTTTGAGTTTGAAACAGTTTTACTAGCTAAAATCAAGTTGGATCTTTTTAACAGGAAAATAGAGAAATTCTTATATTTGGGCCAAGATTTAATACTGGGCAGCTTAGACAAGTGCCTGGCATAAAAAAGCAACCAGCAGCTCAACAGTTTAAGTGTTACATAATGAAGCATTTGTGTAACTGGAGGTAGAGCAAACTGGGACTAGGACTGCCCACCCCTTGCCAAACACATATAAAATCATCATAAAAGGCCAGTTTATCATTAGAGGGCTTTATTTCCATAAGTAAATAGGTAAATTATAATTAAAGGTCTTTATTTAAGTATGATACAGACTGCATCTAGCACTGCAGCCTCTGTTTTATTAACTGGTAACTAATATATATGTTCAGTTTTAAAGGGAAAGGAAGCCAACCCTTGCCACAAAATACATCCAACCATACTCATTTTGTATTCTGTGAATACAAGAAATATGTTAATTTAGCCCTGCAGAATGCTTTAACAATAACCATTCTTTGCTTTAGCGTACAAGAATGTTTTGTCTTATTTGAAAAGGTATATGCTGCCAGCACGTGAATTAACATGCCTTATATTTCTCAAAGGTGTATATACCAGATATAGGGGAAGATGGTACATAAGATGAAAGCTATAAAAAGTTTATTTAGTTACATTTTTAAAATAGCATTGTGAATACATTTACTTTAATGGAGAATGTTCCTGAATGTAACTTAGCGAAGGAGTTGACACAGAAGTCATCATAGAAACTATAAAAAACATTCTTTACATTTTCCTTTGTGGTAGTTCCAAACCTTTAAAGTCTGGATGAGAGCTTCTGTATGTGATCTATCATTTTTGGCACACATTTGCTTTCTCAGCAGAGTGTCACAGGTTTCCTAATATGCCACAGGTGCAGATGCAGTGATTTACTGCTTTACTAACAGACAAGAAGAAAAACAGAATAAAAAAAGTTTACAATTCCTTCTCCAATGAAGTGACTCCCGTCATTCTTCAATAACTTTGCAGGCTGAATTTAGAAACCTATTTGGAATTAGAGTAATAAATACATTTATACCTAATGCATAGTAAAATAGGCTTTTATTGATTTTGGGTTAGTGCTGATAAAAAAACCTGAAGCATTTTCAAGATAAAATAAACTGCTTGCATAGATTGCATACATTTTATGTACCAAGGGATGAGAAGGCAACAATAGTAAAATGCCTATCTATGTAGTGTATTATAATTTGTGTTATAATTATGCAACACTAAAAATTTTCTGCATTTTATTAAAGTGAAAATGTATTTTCTTTAATGACATGAAATCCGACCCACAATACACTGCACGATTTATAATAAACATTAGTTACACAAAATGCATTAAAAATGAATCCTTAAACAACATTCTCCTTTACACAGGGATAGGTATCCAACCTTGGTATGTGCTCTTTTGTGCTACAACCTGTGCAACCTTATTTACCAACAACCTGTGCAACCTTATTTACCAGTTAGCCTCTTATGAAACACACATGATTTATTAATTTTCAAATAGATTTAAAGGTTAAAGTTGGAAACTTAGATTCTTTTTCATTTGTGGCATTATTTAATTAAAGGACAATGTCAGCAAATATAAATTACTAATGAGAACTGGAACATGAGACTAGCCCACAGGTCAGGTTTTAAAGTGCTGGCATAATCATCTTACTTGTCAGATTTTATGTTCTATATTACACAATTGTATTGAAATGACTGATTACAATGGTTTAGGATGGATAAATAAGCAGTCATTTATAAGGAACCTGTTACAATATCAAGGCAACATCTTCGCTGCCTAGTTTACAACTATGACCCACTACATGAATAAGAGAAAACAGAAAAACTGCAATCTTAAGTGAAGGCAGGAAAAGAAAGGAGAAATCACGGTGTGTGCATTGTCTGTCCACTGATGTAAGGATATAAAGAGAGAAAGACAGAGCAGAATTGCCAGTGATAAGGGAGGTCTGGGATGGAATGGACAAAGCCAGACTGCATATCCCCTACATGAACCCCTTACACAAACCTCAAATGAAGCAGATGAAAAGATCTATAGGAAAAACATGACCACACACAACTCAGAAAGCAAAATCATATTAAAGAAAGCACAATATCTGTTAGGTAAAAGGGTTGAAAGAACAAAATGGATAATGACTTCTGGAAGCTTTGTTAGTTAAATGCAATTATTAAGGAAAGTTCAACAAGATTTTGTGCGCACCATACCGCAGCACTTACATTCCAGAAGATTTTTGTGTGCGCACCACTTTAACCTGTGTGCGCAGGCCTGTAGAAATGTGTGCACCGCTCACAGCTTAGAGGGAACACTGATACAATGACATTAACATAGAACACCCATATGAGGGGATGAAATGTAAGAAACCTCTATAAAGCCCAGAGGAAATCAGAATAGGATGTAATAGCAGTATATTGACCCTGTAGTCGCGGCAACAGACAGTTATTTTATATAAAATATAGTTTCACATTAGTTTTATTATTATTGAAGACTCAAGGAAAAGATACATACACGGGGGTCTGGGCGAATCTTCAAACGAGCAGCCGTTTCTGCTGAGAAAGTGCTCATACATGGCACGATTATCGCCCGAGACAGGTGTTCGTACAAATTGCTCGTCACAGGTCAGCACCTGCACATGTGTACGAACCTTAGAGTGCGAGGTATCTGAGCTGATACTGAGAATAAACAAGGAAACTGGAAGTGCAACAGGCGAACAGGGCATAACCAGCCCAGAGCTGGGCAATAGTGTGGTAGGTCAGGGATGGAACCAAGAGTCAATATAACAGAACATTAGTTAGCGAGGCGAGGTTCTGAAGGGTAGAGCAAAAGTGTAGTCAGGGTCAGGGAAAGGTCAGGACAGACGGCAAACAATTGTAACGGCAAGACCGGCAAGAATTGGTAATCGAAAAAGCTTCACACCATGATTAAGGGTAAACTGCAGGTTATAAGGGAAATGAGACCAGGAAGCTAAATAAGGAACCAGGATCATTAAGAACACAGCAGGAGCAGAGCAGAACTTAGATAGGCAGAATAGGATTCAAATCTGCTGCCAATAGAAAGCATTCATTTGGAGCCAGAAGCAAGCACGCTCAAGGACTGTCGTGCGACCGAATGTTTGCATGAATGGAACGCCACGCATACCTGGAAGATAAGGTAGGAGGATGCAGTGGGAATGGACGTCATAAGGTAGGAGGATGCAGTGGGAATGGACGTCAGCTAAGTGGCTGATATTTACCTATCAGGCAAGACTCATGGTTTGCGCCTCCATTCATTAGGCATTAACAGGGAGATTCAATAAAAGTTCTTATCGTTAAAAATTGTGCTAATTTTGCCCCAACCAATCATTATCTTATTTAACATTTGAAAGCTAACATCTGATTGGTTGGGGCAAAATTAGCACCATTTTTAACAATAAGAACTTTTATTGAATAACCCTGTATGTTTCCCGCTACCAGGTAGAGCAAGACTTGATTTAACCTATTTTGAATAGGCTGCTCAGCACTATTTCCGAAAGGTTAGTGTGGGTTTTACACTAATTCAGCTGGATAGTCCCCAATATATCACCCTGTTTATATATATTAGCAGGGTTTTTAATGATATATACACCTGGAAAAGAAGATGCACATCACACCTACAGTTTAGTATCTTACTAATGCTTGAGATGAACTAAGTTACATCACAAAGTTCATAAACTTTTGCTTGTTTTGAAAAATTGTGAAATGCAGATTTTTTTTCAATCAATTAATGCCGTACAGAATAATTATAGATGGCTGTCACAACCAATCACAGCTTGTGTTAAGGAGAGCTGACAGTTGGAGTCTCACAGGGTTATTCAATAAAAGTTCTTATCTTTTAAAATGGTGCTAATTTTGCCCCAACCAATCACGTTAGCTTTCAAATGTTAAATAGGATATGATTGGTTGGGGCAAAATTAGCACCATTTTAAACGATAAGAACTTTTATTGAATAACCCTGCTAGTGCCATACATACATTGCTGTTGTGTGTGAATTTTAATAGCCAGACAGTCCACCAGCCTGCAACCAGTCCACAAGTCAGATTGCCAGAGAATCCACTAACCAACATTGATTTTACCCATATGCATATTTATATTTGTAATAATACATATGATTGGAAGCTGCCATACCATGTCCATGGGTATGAGTTCCTTTTGCCATTTTCAGTCCTCAGCAATTTGTATACTTGTTTTATGGCTATACGCCTTTAAAGGGTATCTCCACTCGTTTTTGGAAGTTTTTGGAATCCAGTTCTATTGAAGAACGGGAGGTAAGGCACAGCTCCTTTACCACCCATTCTTCAATAGAACTGGATTCCAAAAACTTCCAAAAACGAGTGGAGATACCCTTTAAAATCAATCATTTATTTGCAAAATTCCACCTCCCATTGACCTACATGTCCTCTGTGAGATTTTGCATAGCTGTTTTGCAAAACCACTGCTTAAACTAAATACCTGCAGATATTATTGTGTGTCTCTGTGTATAACAGGGCAACTAGGCCATGTACAATATTTAGTTTTGGGGCTTTACAAGCTGACATAATTTCTTTACAATTTCTGCTATTTACATACAAAGCACCTCCACATCACACTTAAAAGGGCATGTCCACCTCTTTTTAAAAAAAAATCTGTAGTATAGGGAACACTCCCACCCCCCAATGGCTATAGAAGTTTGTAAAAAAAAACTAAAACAAACTCTACTTACACAGCCTTGTTCCCCTGGCGTTTAGACACGTCCCTTTGCTTGCATGAAACTGCAAGCAGGGGGCCAGACCAGCAGCCACGTCCATGATTGGCTGAGAGGCAGCCAAAATTGTTTAGTGATCTGTCTTGCTAGATTTGTAAATGATATTAGGGAGCAATGGACCTTTGTTCAGCAACGCTCCCTTCCCCACAGAACGGAAGAGGCTGCTCAGCTACTGCCGACCAGTCTGTATGAGGATCTTTGAAATAATCACCTCATATTTGTTCTGAATTAAATGTATCTAACTTGTGTACATATCTCTAGTTACCTGGCTGGGCACAGATTCGTTTATTTAACTAATGGCACCACAATAATTTGCCAATCACTGGGTGACAGACCAAACAACAAAGAATCCTGGAATATTAAATACAGTCAACTTTAACAGTTAAGCAAACTATTCCAACTAACTATTTATAAGATTGTAAATCTAACAATCCAAACTTATTTGAAAATAAACAGTTCATACTGACTCACAGGGTCTGATTGTGGACTTGTCAACAGGAATCTAATCAAGCTGAAATCACTCCCAGCATGCAAACTGTCCCCATGGTAACCCAACCTAGAACTCTTGTAGCAGCTAGAAAGATATTTAGATGCGGCTCACAAATTATGCACAAAGAATCTTTTTAATACGTCATTTTGATTGCTGAGTTTACGGCCTGAGAAAATTAGTGCGGCGAGAGAGAAAAACAAGATTGAACATAAATGGCGAGTGTAGGAAAGGGAAACATTCTCCTAAGTGACACTAAAAGAAATTGGTCTATAGGCCAGTGGACTGTTCAACACAAGGAAATGTTTCTCTGCCATCCATGTAAAATACAGAACATTTAGGATTGAGTTATTCCTCAAGGTATAAGATAAACTACTAAATTAGGAGATGTGCCGAGGAAAGGCAATTAGGAAATAAAACTGTTTATAATGGAACCTCTTTCAAAAATGGAACCGTTTATCTCTGGGTGGATACTGCAGCCTTTAAATTTCAACTATTTGGAAATCAACACGAAGCCATGGAATATTCACATCTCACAGCAACATGCTGTTTCTTTGTAATTGAAAAATAATACAGAGCAACCAGCAAAAAGAATGTATAGAAGGAGAAATCTACCTTGCACTTGTATTAGATGAGTTACATTTAAGTGCATAGTATGAAAAAGAATGCATTAAGGTAGTGAGTGGCATTTTCCATGGTAACTATAATATAACCAATGATTGAAATTTTATCATATAATGAAAAATTCTATTCATTTTTATAATTTTTTTTGTACACATATATATCCAGACTGGGGTTACCTTAACATGTCTGGAAGGCTTTTCATTCATGTGATCACAGTAATGTATACTAAAACCCCTTTATTGTATGCCAGTGTGCAGATAATATGATATATTTTATGGGGCTAGGAATGTGCATTGATTACCCTATATATATACTCCAACCAATATGAGTGGCACTCAGAAACACCAGTACATTCAATAGTGAACCTGGTAGATTGATAACATAAACTTTGGTAAAGTTCAGGAGCACTCCAGGATTTTTCAAAACAATTTATTAAATATAACACATAATGGCAACGTTTCGGCTCTGTGCGTGGAGCCTTTATCAAGCCTTGTGATTCAAACACTGTGCAAACAACTTATAGGGGGAATAGCTCCACCCTGTGATTAATCTTCTCAATTAGGTGCAGATAATTAACCCTCAACAATCTGTCCTGCTACTGGGTAGTTCAAAGGAACATTTAGAGTGTATTAGTGCAAAAAAAGTACATATAAAAAAGCAAATAAATACAGATAAAAAGTGATGCATATGACTAGTGTTAATAGATGCACATAAAAATGGTATATATTAATATCAATAAAATATTGATAAAATATAGTGTATAGAGATAATATAGATAATATAGATAAAATATAGTGAAAATCATGAAGTGACTTATATTAGGTAAAATGTATTACTCCATAATATATTATTATTAAAGTGTTGTAAGTCATTGACCTATATAGATTAAATTACTAAAAGATTGCTAGAACCATAGAAAAATATCTATAGTAAAAAGACAAATACTCTAAACAGTTAAAATTATTAGCGAGACTAATCCATAGTTTGTTAACGTTCATCAAGGAAACATTTGCATGAGATATATTCGTTCACATTGACCAATAGTGATCCCTCTCTAACACATTTACCAATAGTGATGCCTCTCTAACACATTTTCCAATAGTGATCCCTCTCTAACACATTGGCTAATAGTGATCCCTCTAACAGAATCCCTAGTGACAGCTGTGTGTTAATGGGGGGGTGAGTATTGAAAGACAGATTGATAACTTTAATTATAGAATGATCCATGGGATCTCCTATTGATCTATTATTGGTTGGAAATTTAAGGGGGAAGATTGATTCAAGCTCTGCACAACAATTGTATTTCACTGTGGTGTTTCTACTGAACTATAACACTCTATACAATGTTACAATAAATACAGTAGATCAAAATATTAATTTAGGGGATGTGAGACTAATAGAACCAAAATTTCATAGGATTTCTTTTATTTTTAACATCTTTTAACATCATGCCTTTATTTATTTTTTTTGTACAAATCCCTAAATTTTATAGAAGTGTGTATAAACATTTTATATCATCTGTATCCACATATAGCTAAACATACACCCACATATTTCCCACTGTGCACCAACGGGCACACTTTTGCTAGTACTGTATATATTTATATATAACTTCTTTCTTTAAAGACTGCACTCACAGGACTTAACACCCGGGTGCACATCAGGATTTCATATAAAACTTCTTTCTTTAAAGATGGCACTCACAGAACAAATCTTTTTATTCAAACTTCTAAAACATGACGCGTTTCGTGATGTGTCCTCAGACGGCTCCTGTGCGAGCGGAAACGCATCATGTTTTAGAAGTTTAAATGTAAAAAATAGTTTTTATGGAAAGTCCTGTGAGTGCCGTCTTTAAAGGAAGAAGTTTGATATGAAATCCTGATGTGCACCCGGGCGTTTGGAATAAGATAGCTAGAGTGTCCTCATGGATGATTTATATATATATCAGGGTTCCTGATGATGGCCTTGTGTTTCTGGGCCGAAACACGTAGGTTCTACAGACCTATTGTATCACAATAAATGTTTAAAATAGACCTTGGAGTGCTCAGTACCCCTTTGGATTTATACATGGGACGGAGTGCACTGGATTCCTATAAATATAAAGGCTTGAATATTTCAGGTCTTTCCCCATGATGGCATACAGAAGTGGAAAGACTATTGGATCTATGTTTACTAACACAAAACATGGGACAGATACACATAAGACAACATGGTTGGGAAGAAGACAACAGGGAATGCATGAATTGCATGCACTGTAGGTCTGTGATGAAAGGACCTACTGTAGGTTCCTACACCCTGTCACAGGGGTGGAGACTGAGATCACAGGCACGTTTTCTTGCTATTCTAAATGCGTTGTATATGTCATCACCTGCCCTTCAATTCACTATACATAGGAGAGACTACCCAGAAAATCAAATCTAGGATTAGTCAACACAAATCCATGATAAGACTAAAACACACACATTTGCCAGTTTCAAGACATTTCCTGAAGAAAAGAGGACCTACACTTCACTATATTGGAGGGTATACCCCCCAATTTTAAAGGGGATAGACAATTGAGATAAAAACAAAGGGAGACTTGGTGGATCAAAAAATTAGGTTCCCTAGTCCCAAGGGGGATGAATAAAGATTAGAATTTGTATCTATTTCTGTAACTAAATAGAATTTTCTGTTCACCCTACATGTCACCTTTATTGCACAAAAGGCTTATCTGGTATGCTCCGTGTAGATCCATTTATTGTAAATGGTTTTAATGGTTGAAATGTAAACTTGGAGACTCTAACGTCACTTCCAATGTCGGAGGAGATATCCCTTTAAAAGCATGTGGAAATGAAATGAAAATTTACCTGCTTGCAAACTTGACAAAGGGAAGTTATTTCCCGAAACGTTGGATGTATTTTGCTGGCATGCAATAAACCTTCTATGTTGGCAATTAGCTGAGTTTGTCTCCTTTGGTGGTTTCTATTAGGAGAGGGGATATTCGGGGACATGCAAATTAATTTATGTGGGTCACACCATCCAGGTCATTTAGCTACGGATCACACAACATCAATCCAGCATCCGTTTAAAACATGACAAATTCCCAGTCCGAGCACATTGTTCCCAGCTGGGACACAGTGATTTACGCTTTGTAGTATTAGAGCACATTCAAATCCCAAAGAGGGGAGGGGACAAGGAGTTGATCCTGAAACACCAGGAAGTTAGATGGATACACCGGTTGGGTACCATTGAACCACTAGGGTTAAACAGGGATTATAATTTGTATCTGTATTTATAGACTGTCTTCCACTGTATAGATTGCCTATGTCAGTCCTTGAACCCATGACTTCCACACGCTTCCTATAGATATATGTAGAGAGGGGATGTACCACTCTCTTTTGCAGGGTCTCTAATTTGTTTTCCTATAGAAACAAACTATTATTGTTACCATGATACTATACTCTTGAGCTTCATGTTTATCTTTCTATATATATATAGGAATATTACATGTACATATCTTGTATGTTATAAGAATTGTATGATTTATTTTGTATTTTGTATGGGGAACTTTTTTAGGTTGCACCTCATATTTCCTGTTTTTTGCTCTAATAGAGACACATATTGTGTTGTACCGCCTGAGGAAGGGGGAGGAGCTCCCAAAACGGGCCGTTGCAGTGTGTGTTATGTTACTGAGTGCTGTGTTTTTTCTTTATTTATATATATATATATATATATATATTATATAGATATATATAAATAAATGTTATATTAATGTTAGTATATATATATACCATAAATTCCAATAAAGAGCACTCAAAGGGACTTCCATCAGCAAATAATCCAAAAAACCTGTTATGGTGTTTGGATTATTTGCTGATGGAAGTCCCTTTGAGTGCTCTTTATTGGAATTTATGGTGGATGTGTATGGAGTAGCACTGGGGCATTGCAAAGCGGTGAGTGGAGTGCGGTCAAATTGAATAGAATCCTTACATAGGTATATTTTAAACTGTTACTCAGACAGTCACCAGCTTCCAGAGGAACCAAATAGGATAATCCTGCAGGTCTGAGAGTAGACCCAGGCAGTTCTGCCACACTGTGTGGTTGAAACTAAACATGCTAGGTTAATACTTATTAGTATTCACCACGGCAAGTGGTGATGGTACCTCATACATGGGCCAGTTTAGGCCCATGGGATAATTCATTGTAATATACAGGGAGATTGTTTAGATGGTTACTGTTATTGTATTCTTGTGTATATTGTACTTTATTGTATTCTTTATAAATGCACGCACAAGCTTGGGAATTTTAGTAACAACTGTATCAGAACGATAATAGAGCCTGCTGCTGCTCATCTCTGAAAAGAGCACTAGCCACCAGAGACTGATGAATACAGAAATTAAATTGAATGTAGTTTTACTTTACCGTGTTACCTAATCCGTAATCTACTAAGATTTTGTTAGTATCACTCCCATTTAAATTAGATTTATATTTGCTGCAATATATATACATTTTCTATTGGTGTAATAATTTGATTACATAATAAATTATAAATTACCGGTATCGTGATCTTAGCTCCACCTTATACCTGTTGCCTTTTCTGCCATCGGTGTGTTCCCACTTGCCTCTTACGCGCATCTTCAACCGCCTCTGACGTCATCTTCAGTCCATTGCACTGTGCGCGCAGTGCAAAGTGTCATGAGTCGGTGCTGGAGCGGTCCACGGGTAAGTGTCTCCTCCTCTCCTGTAAATTTACTGAAGAACCGGGAGTAGTAGATATATGCATTTACCTCCTGTTCTTCAGTAAATCAGATAGAAACCAACTTTTTGATTGGACATACCTTTAAGCACACTTCAGGCCTATTTGTACACAAGCACAGACTTTTTGTCAGAAACTGTACATACATACACAATTTATAAATATCCAGTTTATCAGGATTTTGCTCTTTGAAAATCCATATGCATTTTTAGTGCACATAATAACGCATTACTATTTCTAATCTAGTAGGTGCAGGTTAATTAGTTCTGATAATTATAATTAAATATAATGCAAATAGAGATGAGCTTGCTATTTATCCTCAGTCCAAAGGCATGGCTATGACATGTGCGTTACCCAGTGGGTACAGGAGGAGGAGCCAGATGGCAGCCCCCTGGGATGCCTTTAGGCTGGGTACCACCACAGATATTTCCACTGACTGACCGATGTTGCCATGTATCGGTCGGTCGGAAATATCTGATGTGTGGGCGGCGTTCCGTGACCAAGCTCGATCGCGAGTTAATCCGTTCGGATGAGCGGGTGATCGAAACTGTCGGTAAATTGCAACTGATTGTGCAGTCCCTATGGGACTACACGATTGGTTGTGCGAACTGTCGGCCGTGGCCACTATTGCTGCAAAACGCGACAAAAAGGGACAAAAAGTCCTACCATGTGTACCAAGCCTCACTGTCATTGGGTTGATGTCCACTCTGAGTAGGTGCCTTATATTCAATACAACGTGTACTTTGTTTTCTAGCCAAAGTTTGTTTTTTTCACTGTAGTTGCCTTTAATTATAAAGTTGCCAATTATAATCCCCCCCTTTACTGGTTATACTGTCTAATATCCTTATATTTACAGTAGGAGGTATTTATCTACTATATTATTACAGTCTGGTTAATTTAATAAATGTAAGGTTAATGGAAGAATTGCTCCCTTAATAATTTTGATAATTCATGTAGTAAATTAACTTCTTGTGGTTCTAATACAATAACTTCATTCAGTTTTTAGGGTGTGTAAGGTCGCAATTATTCCACTAACCTCGTAAAGTGCTTACAGTAGCTAGTAATACACCTGCACTAATTATAGGAGGACAAAAGACAGAATGTCCTCACTGATAAAAGTCATAAAGAAGTTGTGTAAAAGTAAGAAATAAAAGTTATTCCTGCAAATAAATGTTATTAATATTAAATAATATACAATCCCCTATACTCTCACTAAAAATATCTCAGCCAACAGTTGATCTGTCAAAAGAAAACATTTAGTGATGGCTGCCTGACAAAATTCCAGTAAAAGTAAAGATGTGTTTTGCTAATGTTACATGGCTATTAACAGCTCATACATGTCTCTTAACATACACTGAGTGTAAATACTGTTTTTAGTAAAGGAGACAAACACGCCTGTCTGGCCCAACCTAGTAACCACAACCTCTAAAAGGCCAACTACTGCTTAAAACAGCAGGATGGTATGCATTTGCAATATCCACGTACTAGGTGTTTGGCAGCTCTTTTAGATTTGTTTTTCTTTTGTTTATAAGAAAATGTAAGATGAAATATTTATGTTTACAGAAAATTAGGCAGCGATCTAGCACCCTATCTTCAGATGAACCTGGAACCAGCAGTTCCTTCCTCGCCTGCTTTAGCAGCTGCAACATGTACAAACCATCTCTCCTAGCCATCTGCAAAATCAAATAGGGAGAATTCACCACCCTGTTCAGAGCAAAATACCTCCTTAAATATAAAACTTGAACAAAACAAGACTGCAAAACAGGGTGTTAGATTCCAGCCTTAAAATTTGTAAATCAGTTTTATATTTCAATTCTAAATTAAATAGTAAAAAGGCAATGTCCAGTGGAAAAAACTTTACTAGAAATGGAACTTCAGCGCGATATTTGGCCAACACATGCCCTTTAAATTAAATCATATTTAACCCAGTAATGTTGATAAACACTATCAGGGCAATGCAATATTGTTTCAATGGCGCACATTACAGATGCAGTATCATTATTTAAACAGTTTACTCTAATCAGTGAGTGGGGTAAGGAGTGATTGTTCACGGGGGGGTTTACTCCAAGATCCAATAGATAAAAGTAACTATACTGCCTCAACCACCCCTCCCTCCTTAAAGTACCAAGCGTGAGGACCTTAACTGCGAAATTAATGTTTTCTTTATTGCATAATGAGTTAAACCCAACCCGCTAACCCGATTTACATTGAGAAGCGTGGGTTTAACTCATTTTCACCCCTTTGCAGACAATATTGCATCTTACTACTACTATATTTTCCTAGGGATATAATAAAAAACATAAAGTCAGTAAAATCAGCTGGCAATTTAGTGTTGTTCCTGGTAGGGTCGCTCTTTTTGCCACTCATGCTTGACTACAAAAAAACTGCATATTGGCTTGGAGACATCTGTAATGAGACTTGGATACGTGGGTCAGGGAGGGTAGCCAATAGGTACACATACTAAAATGGTTTTTGAAGACTACATGGGTTGCGGTTGTTTGTTGGCAATAACATGGAAGCCTACTTACATGTTTTAATAAAACATACTTACGGTAGTTGTTCTGGGGAGAAAAGCTTTCACATTAGTATTGATAAATGTAGTTAGCTCTCCTTATAAGTTTATTGCATTGGATGCCTTGGGAGTTGGCCTCATGGATACTCTGTGTCTTTCTAATGTTCTATGTTGGATTTGATAAAGATGTGAGTAGCGAGTCCTTTTTATCTACATTATGTTTATGTCCTGGGTTGAAAGGAAAACCCTATTGGATTACAACCTAAATGCTATACACATCTATGTGCCACAGGATTCGTGCACAATGTTTCAATAAAAAATTAAAAAAATTTAAATCTAAAACTTGCCTTACACCTCGATAGATGAAGCAGAAAAATTCCATTCATGTATCCTTTCTGTTAGGAAAAGAAATAAAATAAATATGAAAAATATGTAAATATTGATATAATATATAATATGCCCATACAGTGTAATATAAGGTTTATAAGTCACAGAGAGTTCCCTGGCCATATAAAAAGCACGAGACCAAAGGTCAGTGCTTTTATACAGGACAGGGAACTCCGAGGTGACTTTATAAACCTTATATTACACTGTCATGGGGCGTATTATTTCTTATAATAATTAAGTTTAAAAAAATGTATTTGCTGGCTAGTCTCTTATTAAATTCCCAACCAGACGTTATCCCTTCACTAAATAATTAAACTAAATACAGGGTGACTTCCCTGTCAGCCTTGCAATAAAATAGATAATTGAACGAATACAATGAATACATACCAGACTTTAAAAGCCTTTTCTCTGGAATATTCCTGCCTCCTTTACATTACCCTCCTCTTCCCTTTAGCACACTTTCTCTGTCAACACACTGCAATAAAAAGATTGATGAAAAACACAGACTTTACTGGCAGAAAATCCTTCCTCAGTCCTCCATGTGAAATGCACCTCTCACCCGGTAACCTTTTAATCCTGTCAGCCGTGACCCAACTTCAGTCTCGTTCAGTCCGTGCGGGTGAAGTTAAGCAGAGCGTGCAGGAAGTTGTGCATTATGCTGACACGGCCACTCTGCTTAACTTTATCCCCACGATGAACGATCTGGAAGTTGGGTCACGGGGTAGATGAATTTCACTGGGAGGACTGAGAAGGATTTTCTGCACAGTAAAGGTCTGTGTGTTTTAACTCCTTTTTTTCCATTGCTGGTTTGACAGGGAAGGTGTGGAAGGAGGACGGCAAATGATGGGGAGCAGCATGGAATATATTCTATAAAAATCCTCACACTACGTAGTTGAGTAATTTTTATAATGATATATTCCTCTGTTCTCTCATTATAATCCAGGCCACTTATATATATTATATCATATTAAGTATGTCCTGAAAGTAAATCAAAAGATTAGACATAACCATGGACAAAAAACATATAGAAAATCTGAGAAAATTCCAGCAATGTTATAATTGCAGAAACATTAATATACCAATTGTTTGTGTTCATATATATTTCCAACGTTTTTGTGATTTTCTGTTCTCTTTCTCATGTTCTATGGTACATAATTGTTTGCCAGTCTTCCTTAACTTACAATCATTTTGTTCCGAATTATTAAACAATTCTAATGCCCTGGTAATGGTGCCAACTGTTGTAAATATTATATAGTTGCACTGATCTACAGTAGAACTTTCATGAAGATAGATAGATTGTATTATCCCACACATGAAAGAGCTGTGCTGACCTATTCAGTCTTCCTAAGTTTCATTTTTAATCAATCAGCCCTTCTGAATTTTTCAAACATATTAACTATAAAGAGCTCATACTTTTCTACTGATTGTCAAGCGTCCGCCCAATACATGCATGATTATTGGCCAAACGGGCATTCATACACATGGTGTGTCTTGCACCCGCGATTGCACTGTGTACGAACCTCTAGCCTTGCTATTCTAAAATTTGTGTGTGCAAATAGATACAACCAATATCAAAAGAACAGCTTTTGCCTTTTATATATTGTTGCACCTCTGATTTTAAAAGCCTTTTGTAACTTTTCTTGCTTTATTTTTATCTTAAATGCCATATAAATGAATCCCGATGAAGTTAATGTTAATAGTTTACATATAAATATGTTTTCAAATTAGGGACCCATTACATTACGCCACCTGTCACATTATAACATTACCTTATCATCAGGAAGAACATGCCAAATAGATACGGTCTTAATATCAGCTTCACTATTGATTGATAGGTAGGAAGGTTGGTAAATTTTTGTTGGCTCAAGAATTAAGACCTAAGATAAGAAATGATACAAAAACACGTCAGAATGCACTGCATATAATAAAGAGTGGCAATTAATCGTGCTGACATTCAAATGCTCACTGTGTATTCAATGTATTTTAACTTTAAAGGAGAACTAACTAAAGCTTTCTCCCCAGAACACCAATACTGTGTAAGATTCTCTCCAATAAGTTGCATTTAGAACCTGTAAGTAATAGATCTTGTATATATAGGATGTCCATTGTGTTGCCAGTACAACCCACAGCCCATGTAGTCTATAAGAGCCATGCACCCTGGCCCAAGTATTCACTGTATCTTGCACAGAGTGTTTCTATATAGATGTCTCTATGGGATTCCTGATAAGACTTTCAAAGCAGCTTGTTACCTGCGCATTATATCTCTAAACACAATGTGGAAGTTCCTGATAAGAATTTAAAAGCAGCTTGTTGCCCTGCAGTTTATGTGAATTACATATAGCCTTCCTGGGGAAATACAAAATATTCAGCTATTTGACTAACTATTTTATAATTCTGTTCCTAGAAAATATACAGCTTCTAAATGTATATGTTTTTAGCACCAGCAGAGGTGGATCAACTGGTAAAGCACATGTTTTAGAAACCACATTCCAAAAGGTCACAGGTTCAAATCGCCAGACTTTTTTTGTTTCTATTATGTTCCTAGCAAAAGATAAAGATCCTACATTTGCAGAATTACATATAATCTCTGTTTGGAATAGGGGTAAAAGCTTTGCTTTAAGCAATAGACAGTACTGAGGGTTTCAAGCTGAATTCCCCAGACTTTTGATTTTTTACTAAAATGTTAATATTTTGTTTCATACATCATGCTAGCTTAAAATACACTGAAAATATTACGTATATACTCAGTATAAGCCAACCCGAGTATAAGCCGAGGTACCTATTTTACCTGAAAAATAGGAAAATCTGATTGACCCGAGTATAAGCCAAGGGTAGAAATTATGACCACTACTGCCTTCTGATTCAGTATTGTTTTGAGGCTTAGTTTCGCTTTAAATGGACAGCAAATAAAGCATGCTGGGAGTTGTAGTTTCCAAACATCTGTATGTAAATTCTGCTGTCCATTTAAAGGGCAACTTAACCTCAAACAATAAAGAATCAGAGGATAGTATCTATTTATGGTATATTGCAGAAGATTGCCTTTTTGAGACTTAGTTGCCTTTAAATGGACAGCAAATTCCCATACAAATGTTTTGAAACTACAACTCCCAGCAATCTTTTGTTGCTGGAGTTTAGTTTCCAAACTCTGTATGGGAATTCTGCTGTTTAGGTTAATTGCTCAAAATTCGGCTGTTAGGTTAAACCTGCAGGGAGAGCCCCCCCAGTTTGCAGTCCTTACCCCAATCACCCCACATCAATGTAGTACTCAGACTCTGAATCCCTTACCGGCATCACTCAGCACTCCAGCTGACGTCACTACTCTCGGCGCCTCTCACCGCCCGGCACCGAGTAGTGACGTCAGCCGGCAAATCCACATTACTTACTATGTGTCGGCAGCCGGATTGGGAGTGCTGAGGATGCTGGAGGACTTGACTTGAGTATAAGCCGAGGAAAGGTTTTTAGGTTTATTTTAAAACCTAAAAACCTCGTCTTTTACTCGAGTATATACGGTATTTTTCTTTTTTTAAGAAAGTAAAGGATTTTATCATTGTTAGGACAGAACCATTGAAAGTGTTTAAAAGCCCCCCCCCCCCCCCCAAAACAAAACTGAAATTCCTGTTCTGTGTCAAAGAGAGGGGGATCCTTGTGCTGTTAAGTGATAGACTGTCATCTTCTAGAAAGCAATTGTTTTGATCTGTTAAACACTAGACAGTATGTAGAGTGGTACACGCGGCTGGGTTTACCAGTTGAGATGGTTTATGGGAGCTGCGGACCCCTATTCCCACAGGCTAATTTATAAATCACACAGCCGCAAGCAAGGAGAGGGTGAGATATAGCTTGTTGCATTTGTGAATGTGCTCTGTCTATTGGAACATGTATTCGGAGACTTTAGCTGTTCTAGTCTAATGTATATTTATCCACTAATGATCAGATGGAAAAACATATGGACAAACAGTTTTGCGTATCACATTTCAGTAATTCCTAATTACAATTTAGTCTGATCAGTTCTGGTCCTGGCAACAATGGATTCCAGTATTTCCATAAGCATTGCACAGTGGGGGACTGGTTGAAGGGTCTCCCTTATGCCTCAAGGTTTTTTTTAAAAACATTATTTTTTTTTTTTTTTTAAATGATCAATGGTAACTAAACATTAAATGTACACCTGTTGTTAATTTGCTTCTTTACCAGTTTAGACAGACAGCTGAATTAATCATGAATTATTTTGTGTTTAGGACAGTGCTGCTGCCCTAAACATTACTTTTATTATATTTGTAGACTTACATGCGCCAACATCTTTTGCAATTTACAATTACATGTATAAAATTCACATCAGTCGGCCCTGCCCCAAAAATTTACAATCGAATCACTTCTTTCGCATATAAACCAGGTACTCTCCTGATTTCCCCGCAGTTAAGTCTTAACTGAGCATGCTTCTCCCCGGGGGCGGAGGGTGTGGCAGATTGTCAGGTGATGAACATTCACCCCAATATATTTCTCACAGGCTCCAGCCAGAGATGTATTGTCAGCCCTTTTTAAGGAAATACTGCAGGCTTTCATTTAACCCTCACTTGTTTTGAGACTACAGTTGCCCTTTAATATTTTCCCATGGAATGCTCATAGAGAAAAACTCTTTCCAGCATAACTTACTGAAATCCGCAAATGGCTTTTTCCATCTAATTCACGTTAATCCTTGGTACATGGGTTAACGTGACTTTTAGATGGAACAACATTACTTGTTAGACATAAATAAGGGTGGTTGCGGCGGTACGCAATACCTGTGCCCATAATGGCCTTTAAGACACAAACTTTACACAACAGATAGCTGGCGTTAATGTCTCGTTGGGAAAACCTCATTCGCTATGTACGGAGAGCCGTTATTAGCTAGTGCATTACCTAGTGGAGGCAATAGAGAGCGTAATGGCCTTGGTACATAGCCCTGGTAGTATTTTATTGCAATGTATGAAATTGTTGCCCTGGTGCTGATCTAATATACATCACTGCAGCTATACCAGACAATGCAATTTTTAATGTGGCTGTTATATGACTGGGAAGACTGTCAAAAGGACCAACCTAGTTAACTATTTTCCAGTTGTTTATATTGATCCTGATCTGTGTGGAGAAACATTTAAAAATTCAACAATCCAATAACTGAATTACTGAGGCCGCTCCCTTCAATGGGTCCCCCTCTTTCCCACCGGCCGCCAACTGTCAGGGGCAATTTTACAACCCCTGATGATAGTGTTCCTCTTAAACCTGGCATACAGGGGTCTGTGTTTCTGATTGATTTGCTAAGTTACCAACCTGTGCATGGCTGGCTGGCTGGCAATCACATGGGATCCACCCGGTCTGAAAATGTTTGGATTACACTATTACTGCAGTGTTATCTAGGTAGATTTCAGACTGAGATCAGTATAATATAGGTGCAGAGTGGTTAATTTGATCAGAACTTCCTGATCAAATTTTCAATTGGGAAGTATCGATATGGTGAACTATCATGCAGCCATCCCAAATGTATGCCACGGTAATAGCTGGCAACTGTTTGATATAAATTAATTTGACATTTGACCATTGTGTCCATATAACATATTAGAAAACTGTCAGCTTTGCAAAGCTCGATAGCAAAGCTGATTGGCCAGGGTGGATGTCTAAACTAATAAGTCTTGTCTCAACTCCACCCACTTTTTCTGTTTAGGTACATAAAGTAGCATTTTGTTATGGAGGGATCATATGTAGGCTAAAAAGGTTAGCATGGAATTGGGTATGTCTTTATTCAACCTCCAATACTATGTTCCTATGTAACTGTTAGTATTAGAGATTGTGCCGTGTTTAGCCATTGATGAAAATAGAGACATCTTGGATATAGAATATACCTTTTATTGGCTAAAATGATTGAAAATTGCAAGCTTCGAAGCACTTAACTTCTTCCTAAGCATGATACAATACTGAATCTTGCAGCACACTCAGGGTTATTCAATAAAAGTTTTTATTGTTAAAATGGTGCAATTTTGACCCAACCAATCAGATGTATCTTTCAAATGTTAAACAAGATCTGATTGGTTGGGGTAAATTAGCACCATTTAAACGATAAGAACTTTTATTGAATAACACTGACTGTTTTATACATACTAGTTCTAGTATGTTAAAAATAGTGTAGTTTACAAGATTCATATTGTATCATGCCTGAGGAAGAAGCCTAAGTGCTTTGAAAGCTTGCATATTCAATTATTTTAGCCAATAAAAGATATTATTCTATATCCAAGATGTCTCTACTTTGTAAGTGTTAGGCATTAACAATAAAATATTAAAAGGCATGTCCATTCCCAAAACTAAAATTTAACCCACTACTGGCCCCACTGTATAGTGTTAAAAAATCCTTGCCTTACATCTCTCTCCACGGGTCTCCTGAGTAGGGAAGCGCAGGAAGTCTCTAGGGTTTTTGCCACCTGAGCCAAACTTTTGTACCACTAGGTTCCATGAAGTACGCCACTGCAACCAGGGTTGGTGTGCGTGGCATTCTTGAATGGGGTGGTTAAACATATGGTCATTTTAAACTTCACATCCTGCGGTATTTATCAATTGCTTCAAATACATTTATCCACACCATAATCACACATATAGACTGATATAGCATGCCCTAATGCCCAGATCACACAGACTGTTCATATAACATTCCTAATGCCCAGATCTCCCAAAACTATGTTGAAAATAAGATGTGCCCACTCTGCACACACAGATAATTACTCACTTACCAATGACAATCAGAACAGGAACTGCATGAAGGCAGCAGTTAGTGGAGAGTTAAGAGGGAAAATGCTCAGGCACCACAATTTTATTATCCTTGCTCTGCTTGCGCTTTTCTTAAAAAAGTGTAGCATGCTCTGCAGACTCTGATATTTAGCAGGGCAACCGCCCTGAGCATTTTGCTCATATTGCCTCATTAAGACCACCCCTAGACATGTGCAGGGGAGCCTCCCTCTCACCCTCCGGATTCCTTCATGGCTGTCCTTGTAGTAGGCCACACTAGTGCGTTTTTTTGCCAATTGTACACGTTTTCGCACGCAAATTCGCTAAAACGAAATCGTGGGGACGCAATCATTCACGTTCCATTAATTCCATTGCACATCCATCGACTTTTGTGTTTAAAACCATTTTTTCGCACAATCGCATGCGTTTTTCTCTTGTAAATCCGAAAATGCATGCGCAGACGCGAAACAACACGTGTGATAACGCTCATGATTTCGTTGTAGTAGTGTGGCCTCAGCCTCAAAGCTTTTTCTTTGTGTAGCCCATCCCCACCACCAAGTTAGATTAGTAACAAAGCAGCACAAACATAATTATGTGCCTTGGTTACTATGGCTGTCTTCATAGCTGACAGCTGGTCTGTGATTGTCTGCCTCTCAGCCAATCAAGATGCAGCTGCCAGTCCCCCCCGTTCGCAACTTCTGGGGAGGGCCTGGAGGAGAAAGCCGCGGGAGCGAAGAGTGTAAGTATAGTTTGGCGTTGTTGTTGTTTTTTTAGAAATCTACGTGGCGAATGAACATCAATCTGCCTGTACAAAGACCTGAATGGTGTATTCAAGATTAATATAAAAACTAATGAATTTTACTGCACACAGGACAACACTGGAGGTATACTAGATATTGGCAAAGAATGGTTTTCCCAAAGTGTGACATAGTGATGTTTTCAGAAAGGGCAGTTTAGCTATCACATATTTTCTGACATGCATCTGCATTAATCATGATCCAAATGGTATTTCCATAAGAAATGAAAGAGTACGGCGCTTATTCAAGATGTTAGATACTGTATATATTTAGTGCTACATATGTATTTACCCAAGATTGTGCTGACAAAAGCATTGCCAGTAACCACACACACGTTTATTTAAAGGTATCTATACACTAAAAAAATTGAATTTTCAAAAAGTATACCTTTAGATACAGCTACAGATCCCACTACTTCAAAATGTTTTTCAGATTTTATTCTGAGCTGTAGATTCTGAGAAATCATCATTTAAAACCCAGCATTTACAGGGAAAGACCTGTCACTCAAGAAGAAGAAATTATAATATGGTTCCTATGTCTGACCTTTAACTGGACTTTTTGTCTGCCTGCCAGTACACTTACTGCAACATTTAAGAGAATCAGCAGAGAAATGAAAAACGAGGAGGGAGGGGGAGATGTGTAAGCAGAGCAGTGTCTGTGTGAGGCTGTGCAGAACTATAAGTTGTCGCAGACACTACAAAAAGGCAGTGAGTAGGGAGGGTGGGGGGAATTAGGAGCACTCATTAAACTTTAATAATTTAATGACAAAGCAAGCACAGATAAATGTGTGAGTACCACCATTTTACTTCTATCAAACTGGTAGTTTCAGATAATGTAAAGTATTTGAGTGACTATAGTGACCTTTTAATGTCAGCAAAACCAGCAGTTTAATTTTTTGGTCACTCACAATAAAACATCTTTATGTTGTAAACATTTTTTACACTAAAGGGGGCCATAGATGAACCAATCCCGATCGTACGATCAACGGATCGCACGTTGAAAAGTTTTCGATTTACCCAATAAGAGAAATAAAAAAGAAGTATGACGATCAATCGGCCGTAAGTGATCAAAACATCATAGAATATTGTGATATCCCGATATTGTGATTGCTGTGTGTATGGGGGCCATAAGGGTTAAACAGGAATTTTAAAGCTTTTACTCCTTAAATTGCTTCAGAAAAATTAAGAAAAAACCATTAGGACAAGTCAACTACAGATTAATAGAGATTTATATGAATCTGGAGCACTTACAGGAAATCGTACCACGACACATCACTGTTTGTAGACTCACAATAAAATCCATCCAGAATCAACCAACTCGTGTTTTGCTATCTGTTGTTCTTGGTGGTGTTTTTTGAAATGCTGATACATTAAAATGGTCTCCACAACTGAGTTTAGGAACCTGAAACGAAACACTCAAAATGTGTATTATGTTCTGAATCAATAAGAAAAAGGCAAGTATAGATTTTGTTCTGGGGTCCACTTAGGTAAAAGCATGCCAGTTTTGGCCATTTTGGTGCCCTAAGCAAGTCTCCCCATGTGCCATTCCCAACTGAAACTTCCCCAACTCTAGATTACATAAAGTGTGAACACACTGTAACAATCTGTCAAAAGATGACAGACAGAATCTGCATTAATCTGCCTGTCATCTTTGACAGATAAGAGTGCACGCAGTCACATTATACTCCCTATATAAGTATGTTTGTGACTGCCATACTCCCTAGGATAGTGGCCAACACTCTAATAACTTGGTTTTCAGGGAGCCGATGGCGAACAAGAATTTATTTTTGTCCAAAGCAACTGTTCCCGACTGTGTAGCTGTGTACCCAGTTTATTCTTTGCGTAGATTGGGTAGAAGAATGAAAATATTCCTTTACTTCCATGGCATGATAGGCTTATTGTAACTCAACTAAATGTGTGTGAAGAGTAATCATTACGAAATCATCAGTCCAACAGATTTTACTAACTAGCTTTTTTTTTTTTAGTAAAAATAATACAAAATCTAAATAGTTTCCCCCATAATAATAAAAATCCATGTTAATCACTCTGTGCAGTTTTGTAAAACATTTATGTTAATGTGTGTTTTGCATGAACATAAAGTGTAAATCTTAACTCCAATTCTATTGGGGTGTTGAACCATCACACACCTTCCCTTCCTTGCTCAAGCCATGTAGCAATAGGCACACAATGATACTGCATCTCGGAAACGAAAAAAGCAGTAACAGTGTGGAGAAAATGATTACAATTTCTCTTTACTCTAGGTTTAAAACAGTCATTAAGAAAAATACATCTGCTACTGTGAAAGGGAATGGTTTCTGAAAATAACTGCAATGAAATATACATGATTAATAAGTTAAAGCTACATCAGTGTTTTCTCCAGATTTGTGGTTTCGAGAAGGGGTAGAATAATATTGTAACACATTGTTCTTAATTACTAATAACCTAATAACCATAACATTAACCAAATGGTAATATTTATGGTGAAAACTCCCAGCGCCAGTGGTGTTTTAAAGGGACAGTTCAGTGGATATTATCAATATTTTAATTGTTAGTTTGTGTAATGCCTTCTTTGTTATTCTACATATTCTCTTCCCATTTTGAAAAATCAGTTTTCAATACCCTTTGCTGTTCCCTGCTGTTGACATTATGGAGCTGACATTTCAGGTTCTAACGGTCCTTCTTCTTCCAGGATGTACCACTTCCTTGAAATGTTCCTAACAGTAATTTCTACTGATTGGCTGTTGGATGGTCAAACATGCTCAGATCTCTACTGAGCAACTGAATCGACCCAGGTGCGGGTCAAGGGCAAGACCATAACTGTTTCTACTAGAGGTCCTGCAAACAGGAAGTCAGTATTTCGATTGCATTTTTATAACAGACACATGCTGAAGGGCAATTAAGGTCATTGGGATGAAAAAATACTCTCTTTTTTCTGAAAAGTACATGTATTTGCACTGAATTTCCCTTCTTTAAAGGATAACTGTATTGCCTCAATGCATTTTCTTTTTAAAATTACTTTAAAAGAGTAATGGTATGCGAGCCCTCCCTGTACATTTTTTCGTGATTTTGAGCCTCTCTTCTGCCTTCAATTAGCCTTCAATTATCCATGATGTGAAGGGTGGTAACAATTCGTCTGCCACTAACTGTCACTCAGAGATAGCATGCGAGAAAACACTCCCCCACCCATCCTTGATCAGCTTGATTATGTAGGCTGTATCCACAACATACATTTCAGTTTGTTTAACGGCAGAGGAGGGAGGAGAGAGATTGGTACAGACATTCCCACCAGCTAATGACAAGTGTTATGTTAATCATGGCCCTGGGCCATCTAGGAGGCGGCTTTTAGCACTCATCTTTGCTGTGTGTTATCTAATGGAGGACAGCACAGCTGTAAATGTGAGTAAGTGATTTTAGCTGCTGGAAGTGAGGACATGTAATGGGGTGATGTTTTTTTTGATATTGTTGTCCTTTAAGGTTAAAGGATCAAAGCAGCACTTTTAAATGTGTAGGCTATTTCAGTAAAGTTGGTTGCGCTCATAAAAGATAAAAATATAGATAGTAGTTTGCTACTTTTTATAAGTAGCTTTCTCTTGAATGTCTTGAGAAAGTTACATTATCGTAAGTTAGTGAAACGCTTGACTAAATCTGATTTCCTGGCCCCGGCAGACAGACATTCTAAGGGGATCCAACTAAAAACACTGCAAAGGGTTTTTTTATGGAATTTTAGGCATTTACTTACTTAGCACTGTATGCATGTGTGTGAGTGTACTTCAAATAATCAGAAGTAATAGTTCCCCTGCACACCTATAGTGATAATTGAAATCGCTGGGTGCGCTCCAAAAACCATTGACCAATGGTAATAGTATCCAAACAAAAGCAATTCAGAGCGCACTCCAGTCTTAAATGTTCAAATCCCGTTATTTAACACATGACGTTTCGGTGTCCGTGCGACACCCTTCCTCAGACGCCTGAGGAAGGTGTCGCACGGACACCGAAACGTCACGTGTTAATAAATGGATTGGAAATTTAAGACTGGAGTGCGCTCTGAATTGCTTTGTTTGTGTACTTAAATAAAGCTGTTTTTCAAACTTTACTACTGGCTGAATCTGCATCCTTACTTGCAAAGTAAGTAGATTTTATCCATTTTAAAGGGTATGTCCACCCAAAAAATAAACTTTTTATATGTTCTTTATAATAGCACCAACCTCAAACCCATGTTCATTTTTCTCTCAAAATCATTTGCCTGCCTGATATTTAATGAGATATATAGCTGCACTTCCTCTCCACTTCCACTTTAGATGACCCCGAGCTGCAGCTTAGAAAAAAAAAAATAATTCTTGCTGTTGGTTTGTGTGTGTCTTACCTCTCTCTCCTCTCTCTCTGGGCTGGCTGGCTGCAGCTGTTGATCCTGGATTTCTTCAGTACATAACCTTTACAGCTGTGATTGGTTGAGAGGGAAAATCCAGGGATCCATTACTGTGCAGACTTCCTCTGTTCTCACTGCTGATTTTAACGAATGCTCAGAACATGAAAAGAACAGAGACAAGGTAATGTAACCTGTCTCTGTTCATCACTTGTATTGGTCCATGCTGCAGATTAAGCCAGCTCAAAAAGGCTCTGTAACTTTGAACCACTGGACCGATTTACATGCTGTAAAGTTTGTTTTGGAGCACTTATTTGGGCCAATAAATATAAAAAGTTAGTTTGGGGGGGACATGCCCTTTAATATATACTTTTATCAGTTTTTATCTGAAGAAAATTTTACAATCCCACCCATGAAGTCATCAATAGTCTTTCAAACATGTGCACCTATTGCCAGATCCAGACCCCGGTATTCACCCTCTCTATACACAGAGTTTTTCTATACAGATGTCTCCCCACCAATATGAAGTCCTTGAATTAGACTTGAAAGCCGCTTGTTAACCTGCAGTTTATTCACCACAGCCAGTGTGAACTGCAATGAGCTTTCCTGGGCAATATAAAATAGCTAATTTAGATTTTTTTTTTTTTGAAAAAGGAGAAGAACACTGGTCAGAGGCATAGCTTGTTTGATGACTACATGGGCTGCTGGTTGTACTGGAAACAAATGGCAGCCTTTTTGTTACAGAACGTCCTTATAATTCCAAGTTCTCCATCAGTCCACCCCAGACGGCCAGCCCAGCAGCAGAAGGCCATACGACAGGCTGTGGATGCGAGGATATGTCTGGATGCCATTTCTACTGGGCACAAAGACTCAGGGACTTCCCTCTCAGTACTCACATCTGGTCTGGATGGGTAGGCGCTGATAGCTTACACCTAG
The DNA here is from genome assembly GCA_019447015.1 of Hymenochirus boettgeri. Lineage (NCBI taxonomy): Eukaryota > Metazoa > Chordata > Amphibia > Anura > Pipidae > Hymenochirus > Hymenochirus boettgeri. The sequence continues at coordinate 77,299,228 of CM033475.1, forward strand.
GGTAAGAGTTTTTGTCCTGTACACTTGAACTTGTACTATTTGAGTTATATTCAATGGCACTTGATGCACTTATACTGCCACTTATTATATTATATATGGTTATAACTTATTCCACTTGTATCTGTCTATACTATTGATGTTAATGAGTTACTTCTGATCTCCTTTTTTATATAATTCTATTTTTATTTATTATAGCCGGACCATATTTATATTTTTTCAGTGTTTGGTAGTTACTAACCTGGTTGTCAGGTTGGTTTTATTTTAGGGAACGTACTGTAGTGAGTTCCCTTGTCACAGTTATAATTGTGGGGGGAAAAGGTGGCTATTCTTTATATTTGCAAACACTGTAAAGCACAGAGATAGATTTCCACTCACCATGCAGGGGCCTGTGAGTTGAAAAGCTTCTCTGCTCTTGGCCACTTTTGTAGAATCGTTGGCCAGCACACTTGCCCCCAAATAAAATCCAACATCCCCAATAATCTTTGAAGTTTTTCAAGGTTTCCTTTTTTACCCAAGCTGCTCAGTTTTTAACCCCTAAAAATGCAAAATAGATATTTTTATTGCAGATAAGGCACACAATCATTTATGATATAATTAAATAAGTCTGGGTATGCATTAACAAAGAAGCATACTACCGTATATACTCGAGTATAAACCGAGGTTTCAGGCTTTAAAAAAGCCTGAAAATCTTACCTCGGTTTATTCTCGAGTCAATGTTTCCCTACATACCTTGTCCGGCGACCGCCGCGATCCGCATCCTCGCTCCACAGCCGCTGCGCATTCCGGATGATTCATATACCGTGGACCGTGTGACGCCGGACAAGGAGGAGAAACATTGACATTCACACTTACATGGCAAATACATACAAATAGAGTAAAACCTTCTTTATTTGTACATACTGTTATGCACAAATAAAGGAGATTTACCCTATTTGCAAGTATTTGCCACTTAAGATGTTTGAAAACTACCAACTCCCAGCATGCTTTATTGCTGAGAGTTGTAGTTTTCAACATCCTTAAGTGGCAAATACTTGCAAATAGGGGTAAATCCTCCTATATTTGTGCATACAATCCACAATAAAAGAGGTTTTACTCTTATTTGTAAGTATTTGCAACTTAGATGTTTGAAAACTACAACTCCCAGCAATAAAGCATGCTGGGAGTTGTAGTTTCCAAACATCTTTAGTGGCAAATACTACCCCCTCGGTTTATACTCGGGTCGTGGGGTTTTCATCCTTTTTTCCTAAAACTAGGTACCTCGGTTTATACTCGGGACGGTTTTATCTCGAGTATATACGGTATTTTTTTTTAATACAATGTAATAAAACAAGGAAAACATGGTTACAAGATACTGTAAAAAAATCCTGCACCAGCCAACATACAGTATACGTAGTCAGGGCAACAAGGATTGATAAATAACTGGCCATACATTTGTGCCTTTCATGCAAATACCAGTTAAGCAAAGAGTGAGATCACATGTTTTATACAAACTAATTGTTTAAATATTATTTTTCTGTTGCTTATACTGTTGCTGTATTAACTAAATTTGATGATCTCCTTTGTTGTCATAACAGACTACAAAACATTGGAAAGTCTAATAAGCACTGGATCATTCTTATTGAGGTAATTGTGATGCACATAACATTTGCAAATATATACACGAATACATTTTATCCATATCATTTTTAAACTCAATAACATGGCAGATCGCCTTTAAATGTAATCAGGGTTCTTCATTCAAGTTCATTTAAATGGTGCAAATTTTGCCCCAACCAACAGATTTTAATTAATTTGAAAGCTAACATCTGATTGGTTGGGGGCAAAATTGACACCATTTTAATGGTAAGAACTTTTATTGAATAACCCTGAGTGTTTTGTTTTATTTTGATAATTTTTTCTACTTCTTTTATGGGTTGTTAAACAGCAACTAGTTTTACATACATTCTTAATTGCCCTAATTACAGTTGGCATATGTGAAACATTAAAGGGCATGTCCCCCTTAAAAATAACTTTTGATATGCTGCTCCCCCATGTCTGGTAGCCCCAACCGCATGATTGTATTTTGCAAAAGCCCCCAAACTCTCTTACTTACCTTCCCCTCGTTCCTCCGCTGCACTGCTGGCCCTCTTCTGCGAGAATGCAAGCAGCAGGGGCGGGACCGGCAGTCGGTCTGTGATTGCTGAGCGGCAGCCAATCACGGACGCGCGCCGGTCATTCAGTTGCAGCGGAGGAAAGAGGAAGGTTAAGTAAGAGTTTGGGGAGCTTTGCAAAATACTATTCATGCGGTTGGGCTACCAGACATGGGGAGCAGCATATTAACAAGGATTTTACGCTAGGGGGAGGGAGGAGTAGAACGGGGAGGGAGAGGGAGGGAGAGGGAGGGAGGGGGGAGAAGCCTGCAGTACGCATGAACAAATATCTACCGGAGGCAATGGTAGCAGGCAGAACCCTGCTAGCCTCCTGGTGGACTGTTTTTGTGACTTGTAGGGGGGGTCTACAGGAGAACCCTATATGGAGCTGGGATGTGAGGTAAGGATTACACTACATTACATTGGTGGGGGCCATTACTGGGGGGGATTGGATTGTTTTTGGGGGTGGACATGCCCTTTAAAAAGGCTTTTGGATATTTGTCTGGTAGAGTTTTGCTTTGGGTCTGCCAATTACACAGAACAGCTCAATGGTTCAGTGTTAAAAAAACTATACAGTACTCTGCTCACTGGTACAGAAGTTTGTTAGAGAATTCCCCTTCTGTAAAGTTTTGGTTTGGGAAGGTTCACCATTAAGAAACATTCATTCCTTAGACACATTATTCTTTCTTTGCTATTTTAGTTATACATATATTAGCATAGTACTCATAATAACGAAGTTACCTAAACAGTGTCATGTTATATTATAGCATTGCCCTAATAATCTAATGTATAACAAACATTTTCATTTACAGTTTACCTAAAGAAAAATGGATTTATGCTTTATATATCTTTTAACAGATCTAATTGAAAAAAAATTGCTTCAGAGCATTTTTTATAACTGATAACTGCTTTTATTTCAGTTTACCATAAATACTTGGTATACCTGCCTGGCTTTACCACTAAGCAAAAGGCTAAGGATTTGCCAGCGAGCACCTTTATCCCCCAACCATTAATAGTGGCTGCCAATTCAAATTGTTCTAGCCAATTGTCCACTCCCTAGTTACCCCATCACAATGATCAGGTTTAAAAATAGGTTTGGCAATGGGCTGGTAGAGCTACTTAGTCTAATTAGGGATTTCATCTGCAGGTACAAGGGCAGGAGGATTTAATCAATACTATCAGTAGCAGCCTCCATAGCTTAATACAGAGAACAAATATACAGAGAAAAAGGGAGAATAAATGGTATACCAAACACTGCTGCCACTAATTTGTACCAGATCACATGCTTAATGAATATGGCACACAGTGGGTTACTCTGGTTCCCCACATAAAATAGCAGTAATCAGGGTGGTCCCTGTCTACGGTGCACCTCTTCTAATATTAACCAGGCCTGTAATAATTTGTGTCCTTGTAAAATGGTATACACTTATTGTTGCCTTCAGAGATTGTATCCAACAAGGTAAATTGTCTGTCCAATAATCTGTCCTCCAAACAGGTGGGTAACAGGATGTTATACACAGGATCTTGTGTTGCAAGTCAATATCTCTCCAAAGCACACACCACATCTACTTTCTCTTCTTTTCTCCTAACCATAGGAGCAGGGATGTCTGTTTTATTACTCACTGACACCACTACAGCTTGAAGGTGGTATATAAGGAGTAGTGATGGCCAGTTTGCGGATCCGAACCCGAATCCGCAACCAGATTTACCTCATTCGTGAACGGCGGATATCGGCATTTCGGTTTTCCGCCCTTCCGAACTTTTCCAAAACCGCGTTTTCGAAAATTTCGAAATGTACGAGGATTCTCGTATTTTCAAAAATGCATGAAAAAGTATTTTTGAAAAAATTTTAAATTACAAGGATTTATCGTATTTCGAGGGTTTTACCGTTTTTAATGGGTCCACTCGCGGATTTTTCGAATTTTCTAAATTTTTACGAAAATTCTCAGATCCTTGAGCGGACTGGATTTTGCGAAGTTCGGACATCTCTAATAAGGAGCCTTGGTGTATATGTCCTTTTACAATACACACTCACATCCTGTGTAGCAGACAGAAAATTTTTTTGGACCACCACTTCCTTCCATGGAGCAGACACAGGGGTGTGGTTTAAGCTGCATTTGACCATACCAAGGTGAAATAGGGATCAGCTAGTAAGTAAGTTATGTATTGTGTATATTTTGTGTTGTACCAAATATAAGTCAGTGCTATTCTTTTTACATTACTGGATGGTCATTTTAATGGTAATAGTGAGGATAGTACCACACATACGTATACACCTTTCCTATATGTAATATCATGATACCCCCCCACCACATTGGTAGCTCTAAAAAACTCAATGCAATCTCCTATGGGAGATATAAAATATTTATATAATAAGTGTATTATATATATATATTTATATATATATATATGCCTGATGCTAATAGCAAGTTACAAAAACTCCTTTCCCTTTGGAAATCTGTATTTAATAAAGCTTTTGTGCCTTTTATATTACCTAAGTTTTATCTTAAAACTCCTTCCTCTCTGAAAACATTAAAAATGGGGCTTTGTAACTCCACAAAAAATATAGTGAGCAAGTATTGACCAAATTAATCTTAATATATACAAACAAAAATAGAATATGCACGTTGGTTTTTTACTCCAGCTAATAGCTGGTGTTACCGTAATACTCGAGGATAAAATGGGTTTTCAGGCTGTCAGTCACTTACTTTGGAAAATCTGGCCGCTGCTCGCTCTCTCCCTTGCTGCCTTTACTAAGCGCTGGCTGGAAGGATTTTCAGAGTGAGTGACCGAATTTGCACAGATGGATTACGAACTTGCATAGAAGGATGCCCACAGAAGGTACCCACTTACCAGTAAGTCCACATAAGCTGGGGTGGGGGGTGGGTGAGGGTGCAGATGTTGGGAAACTACAGCTCCCCATCTACTAAAACATGCTGGGAAGTTGTAGTTTCCAAACATTGGAGTTCCAAGGAATGAGAGCTTTAGTTGTCTTTTAAATGGACAGAATTCTCATACATTAATAGCCAATCCAGTATGGCTATGTACTGTATGGGAAAACTGGTATGGGAATTTGCGTCCATTTTAAAGGGCAATAAAGTCTCAAATCTTTACAGAATCGCAAGGCAGTAATGGCCTAGTAATTTCTACCCTGGTTTATACTGGATCAATCAATTTTTACTATTTTGGTCTGTAAAAATAGGTAACCTCGGCTTAACTCGGGTGGGTTATAGCAAGTATATAGGTAAAATATTATTCTTGCAGGTGAGATTCACCTAGAAGATGCCAAAGCCTATGGGATAATCTGCATATTGCATTTGCCCTAGAACAAGTGCGGGCTCTGAGTGAATGCCCCTAAAATTATCTTTGTTTATTAGTGTTATGTTCCACTTCAACGGATACTCTAATGGTCAGAAACATCATTGCGGTTTAGAGATTAGAGGCTCACAATGGTGACTGGGGTGGGTACAGGAAGAAAAAAGCAAAAGTATAACACAAACAACTTCAACTTAAACATGGTACCGCCAGTCTTAGCAGTGCAGTGCAAGTGTACCTGGATGACTCGGTCACATCTTGAATGAAAAGATTTACAACAGAGTATAGGACCACAAGCACACACAGTCCCAAAGATTTAGTTGTAAGGGTACTTAATCAGGTTATTAGTTCCCATAGTTAAGCAAAAAAAAGTATTACTGCCCTCTTGACTAAAACTGAAAGAGATGCCCAAATTGTGTTTTACTGTACGTTTGCATATTTCTTATGAAGAACTGGCGAGGACACGAGATTACTAAAAGAGATTAAGCACAATTTACAAACCAGATTTTTTGCTAATTTAACTATAAACAGAACATTGTCACAATGGTTCTTTCAGTGGCGAGAGTAAGCAGCACCTTGCAATAAAGTCATTATAACGGAAAATAAATAATTTATTTAGAAGGTTTATCTCTATTTTGTGTGCACCGTAAATACACCAAACTGTGTGGTTTACATATCCTTATGTTTCCCTGCTATAACCTTGTGATTGACATTCATTGCTGACATCTGGACCAAATCCAAGGGTCTTGAAAATGGTGTTTGAAGTGAAGACCGGACCTTAGATATTTGAAATGGGTATGGAAGGGATAAACAGGAAGACAGAGATCTAGCAAACACAACAAAACTTAGTTTAGTACAAAACTTAATCCCAAAATGTGCATTAATGCAACACAATGGAAAACCTTGATGCCATGAATGATGTTGTGTGCAAACAGGCTTGATGCCGATAAGTTTGAAAAGAGGTTTTTATTAAAAAAATAGGATTTTTAATGTCACAACTATAATTTTTTTTTATATGGATGTGACAGATGCAGACCATATTGCCAACTTCTCCTGTTTATCACCATCACAGGTTTGCAATAAACCAGGTTTGTAACTGTTTGGCAGGACAATCCTTTGAATCAATATCAAGTTGCTCTTCCTTGTCAAAATCATTTATGTATAAAGGCCGTTTTTTGACAGTCTACTCACTAGGTCTATTCAAAGCAATTGAATGGTGTTTTCCAATGTCAGGGCAGATCGGAGGATTTTACCTTAGGTACCAGCAGGCACATTGTCTAGGGTTTGCTGATGGTTGCGAGGAGTGACTTCTAATCTCTCTTTGATTTCTCCAAAGACTGTTCAGTGTAAAGCTGGGTACACTTTGGTAGATTTCTCAAAGATTAACAGGACAGGATCGCAAGATCCTGTTGTCATCTTTCCAGAATCAGGCTACACACAGTCCCAGCATTTCCCTAAAACACCCATCATATAGGGAGAAACGCTCTGGACTGATTCCTCGGCAACAGCAGACTCCCATATAGTGTCTGCTGTGGCGGAGGGAATTTTTCCCTCTTATCTAACAAGTGCCAGCTGACTCTCGAACGTTCAGCGGGCACGTGCTCGTACGGAACAGCAAGGTACACACACTTACTGATTAAAGGCTCCGATACCAGTTGGATCCGATGGTATGGGGCTTTATCGGTAGTTTGTTTACCCAGCTTACCGTATAATCTCGAGTATAAGCCGAGGTTTTAGGTTTAAAAATTAACCTAAAAAACTCGACTCGGCTTATACTCGAATCACAAGGACTTACCTTCAATAGGGCAAGCCGCGAGTCCGGACGGCAGTTCCCATAGTTTCGCGGTTGCGCGGATGACGTCCTCACTCACGCTGGCGGATGACGTCATTGCGCAGCCACGAAGCAGTAATGGGAACTGCCGGCCGGACTTGCGGCTGCTTCTGATTGCAGAGAGAGGAAGACTGAAGACCAGGTATGGGTAAGTGAGCTGGGGGGGACTGGGGAGAGGGCTGGGGGTACTGGGGGAGGGCTGGGGGGACAGTTATGCCATGCAGACACGCACATTACCTTTTTACTATAGTGATTGGAAACTACAACTCCCAGCAACCAAGCATGCTGGGAGTTTGTAGTTTCCAAACATCTACAGTGGAAAGGTATTAGGGTGGGGGACAGTATGCCATACAGTAACCCCCAATACCTTCTACTATAGGGTTGGAAACTAAACTCCAGCAACCAAGCATGCTGGGAGTTGTAGTTTCCAAACATCCATGGAAAGGTATTAGGGTTACTGTATACCCTCGGCTTTACTCGGGTCAATCCATCTTTTCTAATTTTTGAGGCAAAAATGGGTGCCTCGGCTTATACTCTGAGTCGGCTTATATTCAAGTATATATGGTAAGTATTTATGCCAGCTGATATCTGGTGTTAAATGGTACGTGTCACCCAAACCGCACAGCCTCTGGTGAATCTGTTTTGGGAAATTGTCCAAAGTGCCTGCAGCTCTGGGTGAATGCCTTGGGGTGAATCTGTGTGCATTAGCTTTAGTGGTAAAGTATAAAGTCTGTAAATGCTACACTTTTTTTATTTACATTGGCTGGTTTTAACTTTATCCCTTCATGATGAAAAAAAAAATGATACATTTTTGTTTTTTTCCAACTAGTTTATTTTCCATGTACTATGTACTTTCTGCCCTAAGATAGGATTATAAAAATGCACTGAGTTCAGACACTGTGGACTGTTATTGTCTCAATAAATTCGTGATATCTCTCAGGCTCTAGCTTGCATATCCATTGATTGGTATCAAATTTTATTCAGCGCACAACACAACCATACTGCTTTCCCACTGAAATTGTTAGAACCTTTTGTGTGTCTCACAACTTATAATAATTTACTAGGCACTTTAGTACAAGTACAAATATTACTCCAGTTTCCCCTCCTGATAGGACACTGATAAGCAATCGTTTTGTACTAGTTTTTAATTATTTGAACCATTTAGCAATTCATATAGCAGAGCTCTATTTACAATGCTAACAAAACTCTATATTTACTGGTAGAGGTAAATCACAAAGCAATAATATTTCCACCTATTTCATAGAGCATCTTGAGGCATCTTTTCTGTCTGTCTGGATCATTTTTAATAGGTTTTTGTAAGCAAAAACCAACAGAGATACAGAGGTGTTTTTGAAATAAATTATATGATGAGATATCCAAAGAAATAAATATAATTACAAAACAACAGGGGGTGAACTGGCCTGAGACTTAAAATAATTTGTTTTTGACTGTGTCCTAACACTGCTCCTGAACTGGATAACACTGTATAGCAGAGCGGATTAAGGGAAACACGGGCCCAGGAAATAGGGAGATGTAATATTTTACTTCTGTGCTTCTCTTCCTTCCAGGTTCTCGTGATGCTTTAACTAATTTAGCTACTGCATTTACTGCATTGCAGGTACAAGGCAGGTATCAAGGTAACAGCAGCATTTAAACATATTTGTTTTTGCACTACTAGGTAGTGCAAAAACTAACGTCATTTGTATTGCATCGAATGTACTTTTGAGGGTCGGAACGCATTTCGAGGGTTACGAAGGTATGAGGTTATTCTCGCTCATCCTCTGAAATAATCTCTAACAGTGATAACCTTCAAAAATACAATTGGAAACTACTTTTGCATTTCAATCGAATTTAGGGGTTATCGAACGTTCAAGGTAATTTCGGAATGTGAGTTGGATTTTGAACCGAGGGGTTCTGTGTCAGATCCAAGTCGAATCGGACCCAGATCCCATCAGTAGCATTTTTGGTCATGCCCACATTTGCCATGCCTGTACGTAGTAGTTTACAGATAATAATGCTGCACCCATCTACCACAGAACAGACATTTTTAAGGCCATGTCTTTTGTTTGAGGGTTACTATGCACTATATTTGCATTTATCATAGCAAGTTAGTTATCTTTATTTCCTTTGAATCATACAATGAAACCAGATAGAAATGCCACATGACCTTTAATATCTGCAATAAAATCAGTTATTAATCCTTTTTAAATTGCCTGCTTGCTATGAAACAAGTTGGCAAAAGACACACCTCTCTCTTTAATCCACTGCAATTAAAGTTCAGTTGCAAAATACATACCGTATCTACGCGAGTATAAGCGAGGTTTTAGGTTTTAAAAATAACCTAAAAACCTTGACTCGGCTTATACTCGAGTCACAAGGAACTTACCTTCAATCCAGAGGCAGCCGCGAGTCGGCCCGGAGTTCCAGTAGTTCTTCGCGGTTGCCCGATGACGTTCATTCATGCACGCTGGGGATGATGACGTCATCTGCAGCCGCGAAGAGTAATTGGGAAAACTGCCGAGCGGACTCGCGGGCGCTTCCTGGGATTGCAGACGAGAGGAAGACGGAAGACCAGGTACGGGTAAGTGATGGGGGGGGGGGGACTGGGGGGAGGGCTGGGGGTACCGGGGAGGGGCTGGAGGGGACAGATGCATGCAGACACCCACATTACTTTTACTGATAGGTGTTGTCGAAATACAACTCCAGCAACCAAGATGCTGCGGGATGTAGTTGTCCCATGTGTTTCAAACATCTACAGTGGAAAGGTTATAGGGTTGGACTGTACTACCATGCTTGATACTCGGGTCAACAGCTTTTCTAATTTTGAATGCAAAAGAGGGTTTTTGTTGAATAGTTTTTTCTTTGCTTATAATCGAGTTGTTCGATTATCTCGAGTATATAACGGTTATGCTTTTCAGAAAAAGAGCAGTGTTTTTTTATCCCAATGACTTAAAGGACAATTATACTCACCTTCCTCCGCTCCTATTCTTTGGTCAGTACCTTTTACCAGGATGAGGACCTGAACCGCTAGGTCCTCACCCCTGGGTCGCGTAACTTGAAGCACAGCCTTACTGAAATTCTGCTATGGTAGGCTCCACCCCTCCTCTCCATCGGCGACAAGGCCAATAGGAAGGCATGCTCTGCAACGAGTGTGCCTTCCTATTGGCCTATCACGCAAGGAGAGGAGGGGACGGAGCCAACCAGAGCAGCATTTCAGTAAGGCTGTGCTGAAAATTATGCAAACCAGGGGTGAGGAACCTAGCGGTTCAGGTCCTCACCCTGGGTAAAAGGTACTGACACAAAAAGAGAGGAGCGAGGAGGGAAGGTGAGTATAATTGTCCTTAACCTTTCCATTCAGCATTTAGTCTGTGTATAAATAAATTCAGCCAAAATACTGACTTCCTGTTTGCGCCTGGTGTGATTCAGGTGCTCAGTAGAGTCTGAGCATCTTCGACCATCCAACAGCCATCAGTAGAAATACTGTTAGGAACATTCCAAGGTAGGGGTGCATCCTGGGAGGGAAGAAGAAGGACCGTTAGAACCTGAAATGTCAGCTCACTAACAAAAGGGGAGAGAATATGAAAAACTAAGTATGCATTACAAAAACTAACAATTTAATACAAAATTTGAAGTGTAACAATTGTACATCTGTTCTGCTGAATCTGAGATGAGCAATTCCCCAATCGTCGCCACTAGAGAAACTCGACATGTAGCCTTTTTTTTTTGGCAGAGAAACATCTGGAGCCACTTAATCTGCCATTCATTTGAAAGTAGCCTCTGCCCACTTCTAATGACATATGAACTAACCTATGGGAAGACACACTTTGAAAAAAGTCGTTCCTCCCATAGGTAGCCCATCACCTTGTTCGCTGGCCCAGAGGAGGGGCAAGACTAGAGTTGCTCACCAGATATTCTAAGTATTAAGTATCCTTACTGATCAGTCATATTCACAAAGGGGAAGAGGGTACCTAAATCAGATATTTAATATCTCAAAAAATGGTTTTACCTTAATTTAGGGCACAGAGTCTATAGGGTTTTAAACTCGCACAACACCACACTTCTACCTGTGATACAATACCTGTGTGTAATCTCGTTTACGTTTGAATTGCATTCATGGGATTGTGTAAGGACACTTTTTCTCTAGATTTGAAGAATTTGTATTTCAGCTGTCAATCATAAACTGTTTTGGTGTGCATTAGGGGGTGAAAATTGGTATTGTCTGAAAATTCATTGATGGAAATGCCCTCTCCAAATGCTATTTGATGGGCCATATTTATAAGAGTTTGATATTTTGCGGATTTACGGCCTGATAACAATAGTTACCAGCCATCATAAATGCTCGATTGTTCATAAAATTACAATCATAAATTTGCATTCACCCATACAATAACATTGCATTAATCTACTCTGCATGGTATATTATAAAATAGGCGATCATACAATTACAATCAAAGTGTATATTTACGTCCATGATCATACTTTTACGATTAACCTCGGTATCGGAATTTGCAGATATGCAGGTTATTGAATATGGCCCATAGTGATACTGATCATGCTTGCCCTCACAGAGATTTGTCGTTGATAAAGGGGCGTCGATGTGAGAGGGGTGATAATTAGCATGAGCAAAACAAGTACTGGACTGAAGGCATGCAGCAACACACACACTTCAGAGTATGTATATTAAGGGCACGCCACCCCCCAAAACTAAAATTTAACCTTCTAGACTGCCCCCAGTTGCAGTGTTTAAAAAACCCTTACCTTACTGCTCAGCTCTTTATGGGTCTATGCAATGTCTGTTGAAAAAGTCCTAGAAATTAAAGAGGTTAGGAGCCATTCTAGTTAATTTGTTTCTGCCTTAACTGTTCTATCAAGGTTTCTAGTGAGGGCAAAGCATGCTGCAGGTAATCACTAAGAGCAGCATTGGAAAAGGGGAATTTCCCATCATGCATTCACGTTTGCGATCTTGCTATGACATTAAAGTTATAGAAAATCTTGCACAGCGAGGACTAGTTCGGATTGGAGTCTAAAGATTAACAGTTTTTTCCATATAGATGCCTTTTAACACTGTAAACTTGTGCGAGAAAGTGCTTTGCAATAAACTTGATTTTTGTTTGTGCCGCATTTGAAAGGTCTTTTTACCATTCGTCCTTCCTGCTACGGGATGATGGCAACTAAAGCAGTTTATATGATAAATAACATAGTACATTTAGTTGCCACCAGTCATTTCTCTCATAATCAGCGTGTACAAGTTGGTTTTGTCCTGGCTATGTGGGTGGCACTGGGGCAAAATAGAGAAACACATGCATTTGTAGCATATTTTTATTGCTAATAAAGCTTAAATTGTAAGGGGTATACGTTTAGTTATCCATATGTGGGGGATGCTTATAGTAAATGAGTAGCAGGGCCGCATTCTTACAACCTGGTTGTATTACATGCAGTGTTCAATATACATTCACTATCTGCCCTTGCTGGCTTGAGAGTGCTTGGCAGAGATGGTTTAAAACTAGTAGCAAAAACTGCATAGGCACTGGGTAGTCACTATTTTGCTAACGGAAGTAATTTCGGACTCTGTAATAAAACACTTAGTTCATTTAGCGTTATAACAACATTCATGTGCATTATAGACTCCTAGACGACCCCATAGTATGAAACCCGGCACTAAAAAAAAAATTCATTTTGGGCAGTCTAGGAACCAGCATCACTTGCAACGTCTCTAACCTAAATTACAAAGGCGGAAGACCTGCTAGTTTGACTGGCTTGATTAGAACTGAGCTTCTCTGAAGATTTCATGCTGTTTGATAGTGGCTCATAAACACACCCCCAAAATCTGATTGGTCTAGATACAATCTTAAATCTGATTGGATCTTGGAGCTTGACAATCAAGATATTGGGGATGGGTGTAGGATTCACTAACAAATAGTGGAATGTTCAAGTAAGGAGAGCTAGTTTCAGTTTTGCATTCATCTGAGATGTTAATCTTTGTTCTGAGGCATGTATGGGATAAAGCTTAATTGAGGATTATGGCTGGGTAGCTGAATGGGATCCCTAAGTTGATGGCTCTCAATTCGTTCTCCGATTTGGCTTTCTGTATCTAAGATAAAAATAATTCAGTAAAAGTTAGGTTGCTGTTCCACACTAAATATTGAACAGGAGAGTAAGAGTAAAAGAGCTATTGATGATTGGAATATCTGGTTCACAATTTCACCAGAAATAATCACCAGATAATGAGAAAAGAGGGGGGAGCTGATTTGCAAACCAGTCTAGAGAGCAACATGGCAATCAAAGGGATATCAGAAACCACGTTGCAGCCAAAGCTGAGTGTGAATAATTTGCAGTGTAAAAGCAACAGTGATAAGAAAATGAAGCTCTGCTTGTAAACAACTTTGTGTCTTACTATAGAGCAAACAGAAGCGATCCGCACCTCCATTCCAGCAAGCAAATGCCTGGTTACCATTCAAAAGTTTCAGGACCTGTGAGTTGCTCTTCGTATTTCTGTGTGCTATATATATAGGGATATATAATATATAGATATATATTAGCTATACCATGATAAACTGATTCAATCTGAATCAAATGCTACTGAATCAACAATATCAGAGAGTGTTAGTTCTAATGACTATACGAAAGAACGGGCCATAGGTTAATGTAAAATCCAGAATCTCAGGGGGGGCTTGCAAATCATGCTCAGATTCGCATGTTTCATTAATAAAATGGAAAAAAAAGGGCTATTTAACTCATTATGCAAAACCCTCTGGGGATTGGTGGACATATCTCCATAGATACAAGACAAACTGCCTACTATAGGAGGAGTGAAATCAATGAGCTACAACCATAGAAACACAAAATGAAAATAACTTGATTAACTTGTTTCCCCCCCCCCAAAAAAATAATGAAAGGATTATGGCAAAAAGTACACAGGATAGCGATCTCTACACTACAGCAAAACATAGTTTTGGGTGTGGTGGACATGCCTTAAGCTGAAGCAATTCCTTTTACATACCTTTAAATTCGCACACTAATTGAGACGGATATTGCAGAACCCTTATTCCCCCTTAGATCAAAATCCTAAATTTGGCCAAAAAATTGGCGCAAATCTTTGCTATTTGCCTTTATAGCCCCACACGGTTGAAGTTTGTGTCTGAAGTTACAGTTTTTCTGATAAGCACATTCTACATACCACCAATGGACAATATTTCACTTCATTATTTTGACATCAATGGGAAATAATTCTGTCTTTTATAAAAAGCAAATTCGTTCTGTAAAACGCTCAAAGTCCATCAATATAATCAGGGATGTCTTGTCTTTTATTACTCACTGACACCACCTACAGGCTGAAGGTGGTATATAAGGAGTAGTGATGGCCCAGTTTGCGGATCCGAACCCGAATCCGCAACAGATTTACCTCATTCGTGAACGGCGGATATCGCGCATTTTCCGGTTTTCCGCCTTCCGAACTTTTCCAAACCGCGTTTTCGAAAATTTTCGAAATTACGAGGATTTCTCGTATTTTCAAAAATGCATGAAAAACGTATTTTTGAAAAAATTTTAAATTACAAGGATTTATCGTATTTTCGAGGGTTTTACCGTTTTAATGGGTCCACTCGCGGATTTTCGAATTTTCTAATTTTTACGAAAATTCTCAGATCCTTGAGCGGACTGGATTTTGCGAAGTTCGGACATCTCTAATAAGGAGCCTTGGTGTATATGTCCTTTACAATACACATCACATCCTGTGTAGCAGACAGAAACTTTTTTTGGACCACACTTCCTTTCACATGGAGCAGACCCAGGGGTGTGGTTTAAGCTGTGATATAGAAAATATAGAAATTAAGAAATTGCCCACACTAACTCAATGCTAATGTAAGATTTTTAGTTGACCTTTATGTGGAATTAAAGGGGCTATCCAGTCTAACTAAAAAGACATTTATTTTACCCCATTATGTTTATTTTTTTATGCCTTGTGTTTTTTTTTATATCTTTGAATGATGTAAATGACTTATATTATGAAGCGCGGGCACAGCTGTATGATTCATTATTCCATATATAATGTTTATATATTTGGTCTCCCTTTTTATGTCTGCTTTCATATCATTAGGCTCTATTATGGGTAAAACAATCTCTTGTGGTTTCAAAAATTAAAAATTAGGATAAACCTTTTCAATAACCACAAACTTTAATAAAAATAAACTTAAAAGTGCCTCTTCCTTGTGTTTATTACTGTTATGCTATGTTATTAATATATACTAGAAAATAGAAAGTGTTAAGTCTAAACTTTGAATTTGGCTTGAAAGGCTGCACAAAAGTTGCAACATAAGCAGCTAGGAGGATAGCATTCAGTCATAGGCTGTGATGTCAACTGTCAAATCCATAACTTCTCAAGTTGCTAAATGAAGGACCAGGTAGCAGATAATGGGGAAACACGGACATTGTGCAGGATTCAGGTTAGACTGATATATTTCAGATTTCAAATATTACAGTTAAGGTTTTGGGGGGTGGATTGGTGGGTGATTACCTATATATAATTTTCATTGAGGGACTGGACCTGGACTTTAATGTGAGTGTCTGTGTTTCATGTGGTTTTAAACCTATGCCTGAATGCAATGAAGAGCGCAAGTTTCAATGTAGGATTAGGCGCGACACCGCTGAATACAAGCAAGAAGAGTTATTTATGTTGATATATCTGTGAGACCAGTTATAAAGTCTATTGTGCTTAAAACATTCTGAAACTTCGCAGATAAGAAACTCAAAAAGTTCTTTCACTGGAGAGAGCCTCAAGAAAAAAAAAAAGAGCAAACATGCTACTACAATCTTGGAAGAATTACAAAACTTTTATTCCCCCATGTATGTAAAAAACCTATTAGGGAACATTGTTTGACCTCCACCCATTTATCAACCTTTATCAAGCCTAAAGAAAGTAAGTGATCAAGCCAATACAATTTGCTATATATACACTGTGACTCCATTTTGTGGGAAGGATTCAATCAAATGACTTAACAATTGTTACAACAATCAATGATAATACACTTCAATAAAAATGTTTGCATATTATTAATTCTATATTATATTAATTAAAGGGATTGGGATACTAACCATGTAATATTGCATTTCCTATGAAAAGGTGCTAGAGGGTCTTATAAATCAGTGCAAGTATCTAAAATACCTTATAGCTTATTAAAATTAAGTGCATAAATAATACAAAAAAAAAATTCAACCATTGTACCTATAAAAACAAACCCTTATACCAAAAAAACAAAATTTAAAGGGCAAGGTCCCAGCCCTGAAATGAAAACTTACATACAGAAAATATCCCCCAAAACCCTAAAACTTGTAATAGTTTGAAACCTGAAACATTTAAGTCTAAACCTTGAAATCCTGCACAATGTCCTGTTTCCCTGTTTCTCTCTGCTTTCCTGGTTCTTCCAATTAGGCAACATGTCAGTTTGGGATTTGACAGTTTGACATCACAGCAATGACTGCATGTTAATCCCTACTGCTCTTCTGAGCATGCTAGTAAAAGCTCAGTACAGGATTCTAAATGCCTCAGTTTCCATGAGGCGTCCAGAAGCACAGCAGGCATACAGTTATGAATTCCTAGTGAAAACTATGATATATCAAACATATTTTAAAGAGGGCCATTCTATCTAAAAGATGTTATTATGAGGGTGAGTGCCCTTAAAGGTCACTATATTTTCACAAATATCCTATTTGTTATAAAGTACTTTAATTTGAGATGTATTGTATATTTTATACCTACCTTTTATTCTTACCTTTTTGTACTTACCCTTTATGTGTTTAAAAGAAGAGAATAAAATCAAGAAAAGCTATAAGTATGGGTTAAATAAATGAACATTAATAAAAGTATGAAAGGAATGCAGTTAAGGCGGAAGAATAAGCAATTATCAAGCAATGTTTTATGGGATAAGGGTTGTTTTATATGCAAACAATGTTGAAAAAAAAAATTTTTTTTAAAATGTTTTTTCTGCGCACTTAACCGTATTATAATCGAGTATAAGTCGATCCAAGTATAAGTCAAGGTACCTATTTTTACCTGAAAAATTTGTTAAAAAAAAAACTGAGTGACTCGAGTATAGCCAAGTGTGAATTAGTGGCCTTTTAACGAGGAAACTGTGGTTCAAAAATTACTTTAGGTAAATTGATAGGAATTGCTCTCCAGAGAGTTTTTGATATTATGTTCCATTGTTTATTTTTACCATAATTTTGAGATTTTACATTTTTGTGTGTTGATATGGCCAGGCGCATCACCAGGGTCCCTGCACTCTGCTCTGAAACCTGTCAGTCCAATCTGCCCTGTGTCTTCTCCCTTTGCCGCCCCCCGGCAGTCCCCTCCACTCATGGGCCCCATGGTCCCTCCAGGTGCAGCCCCCCCTTGGCCCTTCGCTTACAGCCCCATTGTGGCCCTGCCCACTCACGGGTGCCTAAGCCTGCCCACTGATGAGTGAGAGCCCGACTCACTTGCGGGTTCCTCAGCCCTGCCCACTTGTGGTGCCTAAGCCCCATCCATTTACAGGTGGCTGTGGCCCACTCTGACACCACCCCCAAAAAACTATGTGGAAACAGCCTTTTAAGGCAAAGTGAGAAGGAGAACTAAGAACTCTGCCTGAAAAAGGCTGTTTTTCACATAGTGAAAGAGAAGGGCTGTAGATTCCTTCCATATCTGCAGCCTGCAGGTCCTTCACACAGCAGAGAGGAGGTGGCACTTCTGTTCCCTTTACACACTGAGGGAAGTCTGAGGCTGTGCTCCACAGCAGCCTTGTGCAGGAGAAGCCTCAGGGAATCAGATGTCAGCCTCCCACCCATTAACTTTCTGGTCAGTCATTCTGTGTATCTGGGCTGTGAGCATGTAGAGAGGGTGGTTGATGGCGGTTTTTTTTAAAGGTAGGGGAAACTGGGCCTTCATTTTAAACTTAAAATGTTTGGAGACCACAGTTCCCTTTAAATGGACAGCAGAATT
Organism: Hymenochirus boettgeri; assembly: GCA_019447015.1. NCBI lineage: Eukaryota > Metazoa > Chordata > Amphibia > Anura > Pipidae > Hymenochirus > Hymenochirus boettgeri. Next base: position 77,317,475 of record CM033475.1, read on the forward strand.
CCATACATGAATCGCATAAGTAATAGCCAAATCCATGCTTTGTTGCTGGGGAGTTCAGTGTGCAAGGTTCAGTAACTTAATTAAGCGTACCATCATTTACCATTCTCCTGAACCCAATATTGTAAAGGGCTCTCTGATCCAAAGTTAAAATGTCACTGAGAGTTATAGTTTCAAGCTGTCATTTGAACGATAATAGCAGCTGTTTTTTGCCCCAAAATGAGGGAGACCCATCCGATTACAGCATCCAGATGAGCAGAGTGACAGTGATGAGTGAGTTCAGCAGCCAGACTACAAGAAGAAAGGAAGGATATAAAGGCAAAGAACAGCTCTGTAAACATTTCATGCAGGTTAACACCGCGCCACCTAATGGTTACTATCCGCAATTGCAGAATTTGGAGCTAAAAATTAGGACTTGGACCCGAGATAAGTCGAGGAGTTTTCAGTTAACTTAAAGCTTGAACCGTATATACTCGACTTCTACTCGAGTATATACTTTGGGGGAGCACTTTAATTAATATATTGTACTGAATATAAAGATACTTAGCACTTTCTTTAGGGGAAGTGCAATATACATTGTAAAGAATCTTTAAATTACTTTATTAATATTGTGTATAAATTTGTATGTCTAAATTTATTTTATGTGCAATAATCATTGATTTGTTTAATACATTTATAAACACAAGTATTGATTGAATCCCTCACCCACAAAATGGAGGTCACAGTGTTATATATGGTACCTCTTTAGGCTTGATAAAGGGTGGGATCCTCCAGAAACGTGCCCGGAGGTTTTTTCCCAAAGGGTGAAATAAAAGTTTGCAATTTTTTAAAAGCTTGGAGAGGGCTTTGCACTTTTTTCGGATGATATATTGCATGGACTGAAATGAAAAAGCAGTACCAAGCTTGCAGTTGGACGATCCTGGGAGGAGTGGATAGTGCTAGTGATTGTGAGTGTTACTAGAAGCTAGAAGCTAGAAGGACAGCACACTCCCAAGGTCCCCACTGGTTGTTTACAGAAATTTGTGTCTCTAGCTCAAAAAATACTGTAGGAGATTACAGTCCAAATAAATGGGTGTGTGAAATAAAGAGAAGTAGAAGATAGAAAGAACAGTACTTTGGCCATAAAAGTTAAGTTTTGAATATTTTTAACTGGCATATTTATACGAAAACTTCGAATAGTCAACACTAGTGAGGATATCATTAATTACATTTGTATATATATTTTTTCCTTACTGGGCATTCTCCGAATCCACGTATTAATGCATAATTTACATTCGCTCATTATTACTGATGTGTCTCAGGAAAGGTTAATTTAATTAAAATTTGTCTAATATTTTTTTGTACGGCAAAGAAAATGATCGCTCTCCATTTTGCAATTCCTTTAAAAAAGATTATATTTATTATAATGTTTGTGTGTCTGTCAAATAGCAATAAGGCCTTATATGTCACAATAACAGGTACCAAAAAGAAAAACGTCTCAAAACAATTTGCAGGAGCCTTTAGGTGTTAGAGGGGTCATTTATGGACAATTTTTTTACTGAGGATTGAAAATTTTCCATTATTAATATTGGATGTCAGCAATATAATTGGCAATACTTGTGGCTATTATTATTCTAAATGCGGGGGTGATAGTAAGTAGTCATAATATCATTTTATGTAGCTTTTTCCTGACTGTTAATCAAGCAATAGTTTTTAATCTAAATTATCGATATTTTTATAAGTATTTTGCAGTGGCACTGAAAAAAAGATGCAAGCAGAGAAAACAAAGGGCATGATTTCTCTTTTACAAATTGTGTTGTATTTTTAGTCCATTTCGCCCCCACACGATGGTAAAACCCACGCTTAGCAACTGTTGACAGATGCACAGTTTTTTTTTCTATTCCTGCTGTGTGGAACTTATTAGTAAGAAAGTCCTAGGCTTGACATCTGGTTTACCTGAAATTCATACAGGGCAATGGAATAAAGTTCTTATGTTAAAAATGTTGTGCACTAATTTTGCCCCAACCAACTGATGTTAGCTTTCAAATGGAAGGGGGCAAAATTAGCACCATTTTACAATAGGAACTTTTTACATCACCCCTGATAAGGCTTTTATTATGGGCAGTAAGTTTTCCTTTCTCAAAGAAGGGCTTTGCACTTAATAACACTTTGCATAAATAAATCACACTTTGCAGAAATAATTGTGTTATTTTTAATGCGTCAACAATATTTTTTACAGCTTTGTAGGAGTCATGGGCAAAAGGTTTGACATGACACAAATTGTGAATTTGCAGCTTTTCCAATTTTTTTGGTGGGAATTCACCTTGATTTTGAGATGTTGAGAGTGATCCAATGCATGTAGTTATTCTTCATCATTCAAACAAATGACCAGCTGATTTAATGTAAATAGATTTAAATCATCAGCCCAGTGAAGGGGGGGGTTGAACAAGTGAAGCAATAAATGAGGGGCAGATGCAGGGTGTTCCTAGGGGTTTTCCAATGAAACAACTTTTAAATGCCGCCTATCAGCAGGAGGGGGGGGGGGGCCTGGGGGGCAGGTGGAAGAATGCATGGCTTCATCAGGGAACATAGGGGTGGGTATGGTAGGCCTGACTAACATGTGAACTCACTTATGACTAACACTGGACTGGTGACTGGAGAGGCTGCCTTAAAACTCTGATTGGTGACTGGAGGGGGAGCTAAATGCAGCTAATTGCAGGAAAAGGAGGGTTTTTTTTTTTTTATTGCCGGCCCTTTCAGTGTTTCACTTTTACTTCATGGTGGGGCACCCCTGGGGCAGATTGTGCGTGAATGAAATCATTGTCTTTCTTGTCAGGGGCGTGTTTAGGGGGATTCCTGGGCCTGGAATACCCCCCTTATGTCGCTCAGGGCAAGTGTGATATTCTACCTCTCCTGGTGTCCATAGATTTTACATATTTGTTACTATTCTTTACATTGTCAGTTGAGCTGTGAGTGAGAAAACAGCATTTGTATGTTCAAAAATGTATCCAGTCTTGCCCGGTGATGGACAGCACCAAACTGGACCAAAAACTGTATCAGTATTAACCCTGCAGTGCTAAGGTGGTGAGTGCTGAGACTGGGTTTTATATACATTACTGTACTTACCCCATTGTGATGGAGCTTATTGAGCAGGAAATTAAGAAAGCCTGGATGTGGTTAGCGATATTAAATTTCATTATATATATTTATATACACAGGAGTGGATTATTCAATATATTCCAATATTATGGAATGATAGTTCAAGTGCCTATACATGGTCTGATGTTATCAGCTTCCCTGCTGTAGTAAAGGAAAACCGGAAATGGAAATTTCTGTCTGGTCCGATAGGTACCAATATTCAGCAAATTCTGTCAGATCCACCGTCAGGTGCAAGCTTGACTTCGATTATTGAAGGGAATGTGGAGTTTCAGTAAGTAAAAGAGAACGTTAGACTGGGAACCAAAGGCCAAATTTTTCATAAACAATCATTAGCCATTGAAAGCAGGTGGCTGGGACAAAGCATGTTAATCCCAGTCAAATGTCTTCCTATAGACCACCAAAATCTGCGGTATTGTACCGGACAATTGGCCGTGCTGCTGCTGAAATCCCCTCGATTTTTTAGACCAACCAACGATACACATAAATATCGGCAGGTTGGGATGAAAACATTTCTCGTATTGTACCGCCTTAATGAAGATACTTTAAACAAAAGTGATATTTGGTCTAACTGTGATGATAATTATGGGCAAGTACAGAATATAAAATATTATTATATGGAATATATTAATAAAATGTATGGATGTATTTGGTTCATGAACTTCCTTCAGGGTGGTTCACGGTGTAAACCATTCAGGAATCCCCCCATTGATAAATCCTTGCCCTTGCCCTGCTTGTCATAGCAATTGTTACATCTCCTTCTGAGACGTCATGTGCAGGAATATAGTTGGCACTAGTGCGAGCTGCTAAATTGGCTATAGTGTGTGGTGCATCTGCACACACCAGTAGGCAAAAGAACTGTCAAAAGAAGACACTTCTTTCCAAGGTCAGACTGAAATTTTGCAGGATTGGACAGCTGAAGAGTGGTGACTTATTTTCTCTTAGGGACTGTTAGGATATCTGGAAAATCAAATTGTTCAGAGAGAAAAAGTGAAAGCTACACATGGTTCCCGTGGACCTCCAGTTGTGTGGTTGCTCTATCCAAGCGAGTAGGTTCATAAAATTCTCTTAAAGAATAATCAGGTTTATTCAATAAAAGTTCTTATCATTAAAAACGGTGTTAATTTTGCCCCAACCAATCAGAAGTTAGCTTGACAAAAGGTTAATAAGATCTGATTGGTTGGGGCTAAATTAGCACATTTTTAAGTGATAAGAACTTTTTATGAATCTCCCTGAGAGTCTTTAACAAACCCTGCGTAATTTGGTTTAACGATCCGTATATTTTCCACAATGGAGCTTTTGAATTGGTGGCAAGTTTTCAATAAGCAGGTGGACAAGCAAAAGTCCACAAAAATGGGAGTAATATCAGGATTTGTCCCAGAGCTGATCCGGCTGCCAGAGCCATTACAGAGTACTATGAGGAAGAAGGGTCAACACTGCAAATCTTGACACTGAAAGAATTTGATATCCTTGTAATAAATAAAAATGTTATGAAGGTTCTCATTGATCCAGGTCATGGTTTATATCTGTTGTATCAATTACATCAACGGACGTGAAGTTTTTAGTCCAACGTGAAGACGTTTAATAGTCACCAACTGGCTTCTCCAATTCGAAGACTATACAAGAATCTGTGGCAATTATTACCTGGGGGTTGGGAAAATCCCAATAGCATTTATCACTGCAGTGTTAAGGCGTGATGGCATAGTGGCTAAGAGGGTATAGGAATGCCCCCCTTGGTGCAAAACAGAATTGTAATTGGCAGACAGTTGGTGTCGAAAACCCCGCCACCTCTATTTAGGCTTGGTTCTTGATTTTCACATAAAATGGCCTCCTTAACACCTCTCGTGAACCAGTCACGTTTCCTTTGCCAATATGTTTCATTACAATCTTCAAGGTATGTCTTTATCCTAAGATGCAGGTACACGGCTGAGTCCTGACCACGAGGAATGGCTCTTCTGTGCTGGGAAATACGTGATGCAGTTGCTGTTTGGTTCCCCCATTCAAATCAAAAGCTTCTTTCATTTGCCATCTGATGGGCCACTACACAAAGAGGCAGCATGGGGGAGTGATTATGGTACCATGTATCAGACCCTGCAACACAGAGCTGAGAAACATCCCCTATAGCACAGAGAGCGAAGGCTAAAGAAATGAAAAGCTCATGCTGAGCCCTTAAAACTGTGGATATCCAGGACTGGGCCTTTGTCAAAAAGTAGAAGGAAAAGCAAGGAAACAAGAATAACAACAGTTGAAGTGGAAAAGCAAGACAGGAGAAAGACATGGTCTCCCATATTAGAGGGGTCTCTGAAGAAATAAGAAGAATTTCAAAAAAACATGCTATCCCTGTTCTGTTTAAACCAATCAACACATGAGGCAGCAATTGGTACATCCGAAAGACCCAACTACCCGAAACAACAAGAAAAGCCACATTCATATACGCATGCAGTGCAGGGAAGAATTTTCCAGGGGTACATTTAATTGCCACAGTTCTGACAAGTCATCTGAATTGAGAAAGCCAGTCGGATATGACTAGTGAAACGTCTTCAAGAACTAAATCAAGTCCAGTTGATGTAATTCAATACACACAGATATTGTAATAAAATCCTTTAGAAACTTGTGAATGTACCCAAAACTGCCATTTTTTTAAAAACCTTTCTTAAACTTACAGCAACCCATGTCATACTGCTAAATGGAACACCATGAGTTGAAGATGGTATTTATTTTTCCAGTCTTTAGCTTCTCCCACTTGCGGGATCCCTAAGTTTTGCCACACTGCAGATACCCATAAATCACTTCTATGTAATAGCCAAGATAAATACTTAACTTAAACAAATACAATTTACTATTTTATCTCGTTCCTACATCTAATCAGTTTTTTTCACAAGATTAAACCGGACAGGGAAATGTATTTATTATGTTCACCTGATAATTTTTCTAGAACCTGAGTTCACACTGATTGAAAAAAAATAATTTAAAATGAGAGGTAAATGGTAAGAGAATGGCTAATGTAACCCATCTGATGGTGATACACACAAGGACCAGCATTAGTGAAAAAAAACACATTGCACCTTTGCAAAGTTAATTCAATTGTACTCTGTGATGTGCTTAATCCTATTCTCTGTCAGGAACTTTGATTAACCATCGGTGTCAGATAATCTGTGCAGCACACCCCCCCCCTTCCCATCCCCTCTGTTCCCTCCTCCATGTTTAACTCCGGCTAACCGACAAGGCTATCATGTTTGCCGGGTAGGAGTTAAAAGTTCAACATTCTGTAAAAAAACCCACACACAGTGGCCAATAGAAAGCAAGCGGTCCTGGGGCACGGAAGAAGGAGATCAGTACAGTTACGATCTCTCACTTTGTGACCCATCATCATCAGTGAAAGCTATTAGAAGGGGGTTTCAAGTGCAGCCTTATATCTACATCAAAGCTACCTCTCTCCCCTGCTAATGTCTTATCTCTATGTTTATTATAGAGCAGGGAGGGGGGATCACGTTCAAAGGGATTTGATTGACAGTCCAAGTCGGAGTAGAGGAATGCAATCTCGTATTCTTCTAACTGGTGGATCTCAGGACAGAGAGGGAATCTGGGAAAAAAGTGAAGACAACTCTGGGGGTTGTGGGGAAACTATAGAACCATGGAAAGAAGAAAAAACAAGTTCATTTTCCCACTATAGATGCCCTTTCAAGGTACACAACCTACCCAGCAAGCACAGCGTACCAAAAAAACTAATAATAGTGACCGTTAATTCGCTACCACGCTACAGGTAGGAATATAACAGAAAACAATAGAATATAATATAATGTAAAAAATTAACGTCTGAGAGGCCAGAGTCCTTAGTTCTAATTAGGCAATCAGGTTCAGCAAACAATTTGAATATGGTTTAATAATATAAAAAAACAGTTACAAAAACAATAACTACAGAAAAAATTTAGTAACAGACAAACACAACCTAAAGCAACAAGTAAAAAAAATGGATGAAAAGTGAAAAAAACTAATACTTAATGTCAGTCATTAATGTTCCAGGATAAAATGAATAGGTTAATTCCTGGTAGATGGAGGCCAGACATTATGGCCCTCAAAATAACTTTTATTGGTCCAAAATTAGGGATAGTAAACGGAGAGCTCGCTCTTTGGGTTGCAGAGCCATTTTTATACCCCTGAACCAGATCACCACACCCAATCAGAGAAAGGTGTGGGTTGAGAAGAGGAGTGTAGGGCACTCCAGGTGGTCTCCCGACACACCACAACGTGGCTATCCCGGCCAATCCCGTAATTGCCAAGGGTACGCGCCATAGCATGCCAACTCACAAATCCGTATCCACGGTGGTTAGACGTATTTGTAATACCAAATTCAATATGTTATGCTGTATTGATCCATAAGCAAACAAAAGTGTCTTCTGTCGATTTCCACACATGGAGTAAGTAGACCATGGGTGATTGGATTCGGCATGAAACGCTTTTCTCACGAGTCCACTTTTAAAAAACAGTTCACCTAAATTATGGTCACAGAAGAGATATGAACCCTGATGGTCGGCACAGGATGTCCTTTATCCTGATTAACTATACATAAATGAAGTTAGCTGTTGGTATCTACATTAACCAAATACACAAAACACCTTGCAGACAGAATAAATAATCTTAAGAGACGGGGGAAACTGAAAAATCACAACATTTATACAGTTTAAAAACAAGGAATGGGAAATATATACAAATAGGATTATGACATAAATTTCCACTTATATAAACATACATTATTCACATGATTGTGACAGGGGCCCATCTAAAATCTTGGTATGGAAGCCCTTTGATTTCTAGCTAGCCCCTGCATACGAAGCATGTCTATTTGGAATAAAGAAACATCCCTATTTGAAGGACTGTTAAGTGATTCTGCATCGTCCATTATAGTACATGCAGATTAACCACATTAAAAATCAATTTTCCTGATAGGCATTAACAATGCCATTTCCTTTATGAAGACAAAAAAACCTTGTTGCTCTCCTTGTATTCATGATTGGTGCTATTAAATAAACTTGTGCTCGCGTCTTCTCTGTTTTTTCTCCAAGTTGATAAAAAAGTAATGAGTGAGAGAGAAGGCACAAACTGCTATAACACCAGATGACATTGACATGCAGACATATGCAAAATTATGGTAATTTTGTCTACCAACAATTGTTAACGTATGTTTCTCAAGTTTAATTACAACTCAGGTGTTAATTGCAATTTTTTTCCCCCCAAAGTCAAAACTTTAAAAGTTGATGTAAGTCATTAGTGCAATAATAAGTGTTACCACTCTGCCCTTCCCATTAATATAATATTATGTTAATGACGGAGTTATCTTGTCCCCAGCAAAAGTAAGATTACAGTATGCATTTTACTGCCTTTAATTTTTTTTTAATCCTGCTTGGAAAGAGAACACTATTTTACATAATGGTATATTTGCTTTTTTTCTAGTATATCACCAAGAAAAAGCACATGGATGCACATAAAAATTCTTCATGTTCAGTAATAGAAAACAACTTCATCAAGAGGAAATAAAACTTGAGGAAATTTACAGCTGCGTGTTGAATATATGGTTCCCATTAAGACAATGTTCAATTTTCAGATCCAGTTTCATCTAATGCTGTTGTTATATATATATAGCCCATGTAAGGTCTAGACGTGGATCGAAACGATGCCTAGATGTGCACTATTAAAATATACATTGAGCTTAGACCCCTTGTTGACCTATCTTCGTGCTATTTGAACGTATTATTATGAATTTTGGGTGCACCAGGGGCGAGAAGACGTAAGTAGGTTGGAGTGGAGTGTGCCGTGATTTTTCGTCACTAGTATATATATATATATATTACTATAGGTTGCAATGTTAATATTGGTGACATCACCCATATGAGTACCTTACTTCTATGTAATAGTTCGGGGGGGGGGAATAGAGCGATTAGGAAATAGGGCAGCTCAATTCAGTAGGAACCTAAAATCTTCAACCTTTTGTATGCTATTGGGTACTGCACTAAATTCCATATTCACGTACTGAAAACAAAATATTTTAAGGGAACCAACATTATGGGTAAATGCTCTGTAGAAAACAAATAAAAGTACTCACCTTAATGAAGGACCCTCTCTGATTGTGCTCGCTGTTTCTTATTGAAATACTCCGCAAACCTTCAAATCACCTTGAGCAATAGTAATGCTCATTGGTAAACTTGCCTTCTTGTTTGACATAAGTGTCATCCGAAAAAGAAAAGAACGGGTGGACCGCCCGACATTCGGGGAAGGTAATAAACATTTCTTTATTCAAACTTTAAGATTAAAATAAACAGTTTTATAGACTAATTGTGCGGGAGGTTGGTCCCGTTGGAGGGGAGGGTAGGAGACCTGTAAACCAGGGGACACTTCTTGGCCATCCTTCAGGACAGCAAAACAAGGCGGTTATAAGTTGCCCCCATATCAGCTGCGGAAGAAAAAAAAAACAGGACACTCACCAATCTATAAGTAGAAACCCCCATTCCTTCGTCTCTCAAGCTAAGGTAAGTTTTTATTCTAAACAGCCGCACTCTGTTTTAGAAAATCCGCACTGCCAAATCCCCTCTGGCCGCCCATTGCCTAGTTTAGGAGCTAGACGCGTCTGAGTGAGCCACCTTTGATTGATGCCAGCGGTTTTAGCTCTACTCACCACTTTGGTGAGACGAATTGAACCAATTGAAAAAAGCTTTTTCTATGAGCGGGAAGCAGGTTGTAAGGCGGCATTGTGCCATAGCGGTGAATAAAAGTTATGGAGCTGTGGCTACTTAAAAATTTATTAGATGACATTTCTTCTAGGTAGAGGAGAAAGAAATTTGAAAGTCTTTAGCTAAGTTTCGACGCTGCAAACTTAGTGAAGATTTCAAGGCTAGAGGATGGCACTTTCGGTTTTTTGCTCTGCGCACTGGTAAGAAATCGGTTTGCGGACACTCCCTCTAAAAATACTTTATGTGAGTCACATTGTGGAAAGGGGCCTTTTTGGAGATTTGTGATTGAGATAATAATCTAGTCAATGGAGGAAAGAAGCGCTGCTTTTGCCTAAGGGAAATTAGGCAGGATCCGAGAAACCAGGAAAAGCAGAATGTTCTCTAACCCAGGCGAGATGGATGGTAGTTATAAATTATAGGACCTGGGAAAGAATTTTGCCAGATCCTTCAAATTGTAAAGCGGTCAATTTGTCTTTTTTGTAACCAAAAACGTTTAAGGACCTAGGTTCCTGAAGCAAGGAAAGCCCAAGCAGAGATGAAGCCTGCCCAAGCTTTCCATGGTAGCGGGAGACTTATACTGTTTGGGAAAGTGTGGGCAGGAAAATATCCAGGACCAGTGAATCAGATCGAGTAATAACTTGAGGTTATCGCCTAGATTCAAACAATACCCACCAGACAGAGGACATATTATCAGAACTGAAATTCCTGCAATCGGGGAGAAGAAAGGCAGCTCTCCTTCAGTATATTCAAGAACTTCTTCTTAAAGGGCAAAGGCAAGTTGCCCGAAAAAAGAACAAGGTCAGGATTTACTCCCCTCTATTTCTTGTAAAAGAGTCTCGGGACTCCCGTTCAATTTGAATGTTAAATGCTGAACAGATTTATCAGTCCCAACATTTAGAATGGAGACTCTACAACAATATAAGAACTGTCACAGCTCGAGGAGATGGGCTTTGCTCAGTGACCTAGTGGAGCCTATCTCAGTTCCAGTAGCAGAGGAATATCAGAGATCTAAAGGTTTGCAGTAGGCCTGAACCATTTCCCAATTCAGATGCCTTCCCTTTGGGTGTCGTATCCCCCGGACATTACAAAAAGGTTGGTGTAATAGTGGCAAAACCCTTAAGACAGGAGGACAGGGAAATAGTATATACCATTACCATTGATTGTAGCGAGAATGAAAGAGAGTTAAAGTTCAAGAAGAGACCATGTGACTTCAGGTGCCTGCAAAGGTTGGGTGGTGATAAATACCAACAAAAAAAGTTACCTGCAACCATCCCAGAAGCTGCCCGTAGATCTGTTTATTTACCAGAGGTGAAAAGAATACAAAAAGATCACAGACAAAGCATTGTCTTTAACGCAGCAAAGGGCCGACAGCAAGAGAATGAATGAAATTCTTGGAGGTTACTCCGCAAACTTTCGGTCCGTCATTGGAAAAATTAAGCCCTTCAAGACCTTTCTTTCTACGAGTGAACAAGGTACCCTGAAAACTTAGAAACAGCAAAATCACCGTCCCCCTGTCAAATGTGCAAACGACATAGATCTGGGGGACTGTCCAGCCAATTTGAGGAGAGGGACTCCTCTATCAGAACCAGAGGAGTGAAAAATTCACAGATGCTCAGGCCTAGGTGGGAGCAATATTGTGGCAACGTCCTACGCCCGGCAGCATGTAAGGTGAACACTTTCCATCCTAACCATCAGGAGTCCTAGAATGAGGGCATTTTTCAGGCTCTCCAAGCCTTCATATTCACATTTATGGAGCGGCAGTCTGCATTTCATATGGACAATCAACCTGCAGCATATATAATAAGGACAGCAGGAGGAACAGGAGTCAAGATGTTAAAGGAATTGGAACCCAATCTGGAGTATGCCCAGGAAAACCTGCGTATCCAATAACAGCCCTTATATACCAGGGAAAGAAAATACTCAGCAGTATGTTATCAAGGGGAAAATGTATAGGACAAACACAGTGGAGTGAAGTCTGATCCACAGATCTTTGAAGAAATGATAATCGCGATTTGGAGCCCCGAATATAATTTGATGGGCAACAGTAAGAACAGGAATGGAAGAATTTCAGATGCCCTGGTGCAGGATTGAATGTGTCTAACGCGTATGTTTTCCCCTCGATTACCGCTAATCTCCAGGGCTTGTTGAAGAAAATTCTTTGCTCCAAGATGACAGCTATAGCTATAATTCCGAATGGCCGAGACATCCTTGGTCGATTCTGTTGAGAAGACTATTTCAATGGGGGGACCTTCTACATTCCAGTTCTTCACAATTCTATATCTCAGGGCCCCATCTGTCACCTAAACCAGAATGCCTGAGGGTAGCAGTGTGAACATTGAACAGGCCAAGGCTAACACAGGGGTTTCTAATCAAGTAATAAAGAATACCTCAGTGAGGTATTCGAAAAATTTAGGGAGTCTTCTTTGCTGGTGCCTAAAGTACTTAGCCTAAGTACACTTCTCACAGGTCTCAGCCATATCTGCTGCTCTTTCAAGGATTTTCATTTCAGAACCCTTAATAAAGGTCTAGGGTTAGACTCCTCATGTAAAAGCCCCTATTACCTCAATGGGACTTACCGCTTGCATTTGTACATCATCCATTTGAACCATTGGAAACATTACTCCTTCTGGGATCTTCAGCTAAAGATGATCCTTCTCAGAGAGGATTTCTGACTAGGTGCTCTTTCTATAGAGCCCCCATACCTAACTTTTCAGCCTTAAGCTTGGTTCTGCATCATTTTAAGGAGTTTCTGCCTAAGGTAGTTTTGAGAAGCCATGTAACCAATAATTTTACCTTCCGTTGGATATAGGGAGATGCATTAGTGTACAAAAAAAAAAAAGTCTGCTCCATTCAGAAAGATGCAAGATTATTTGTGGTTCAAGCAGGGGCTAGAAAAGGAGATTCAGTACTATCGTGACCTTAAGAAGGTGGATCATTAAGCATCCAAAGCCTATATGTTCCAAAAGTCAGGCACTTCACCCAAAGTATAAAGGCTCACTCAACTAGAGCATTGTCAACCTCTGAGCAGCGGAAGGAGGAGCAAACATCTGGAGAAGCTATGCAGAGCAGCAAACTGGTCTACCTCAAACACCTTATTAGACATTATAAATTAGATTTGAGTTTGTCTACTATTTTCTACCGTCACCCTCCCTATGATTGCTTGGGTACTAACCCATACCTTTGCTGCCTGAGAATGGCCAGGAAAATGGAAACTCATATCATACTTACTGAGAGTTTCTTTCCTGGCCATCCCCTCAGACAGCAATCACACCCTATGCCTGCTTAAATAGTAGGACTATCAGAGGGATGGGGGTTGTTCTACTTATAGATTGGGAGTGTCTGTTTTTTCTTCTGCCCCAGTGACAGGGCGACTTAACCCGTTTTTGCTTCCTGAGGGGATGGCCAGGAAAGAAACATCGGTGAGTATGATATGAGTCCATTTACACACAAGCCATTAGCACCCCTGACACGAACACCGTGATATTTTCTCTTTGAATTTCTCATTATTAGTTAAGCAAAAATCTAGATCAGCAACTTATATTTCAGGATTTATATAAGAATGTGGCTTAATTATCTAGAAATGTTTTATTTTACATATGACACGCACACCTTGTTAACCATGATGTCATTGTTATCCCAACTAAAAGTAAGTCAAGTACAGCACATGTCTGAATTTTATACCTGGTACCATTGCCAGAAGAATTGGAGCATGAGTAGCTCAAACAAGCAGATTCATCTCATATTGACTTCCAGGGAAACCTTAGGCAATGGGTTTCTAACTATTAACTCCCCTCAGATTGTTCTCCTGCTAAAAAACATCTCCCAGTGTGTGAACTATGACCTGAGCTAGTGACTGGTACGTGACTGATGAGTGATGGCGAGTGACTGGCATGCCAAGGAAACTGAGAAATGGAAGAGAAAAGGGTTTATAGTTTAAGCTTCAAAAAATAGTATTCAAAACAAAAGGGAAAGGGGTGCAATGAGGATTATCATTTATGGAGAATTTAGTTTTGTTTTTGCCACTGGCAAAGACTCAGGGAATTGATACTGGATTTCTGTGTAAAAACTTGGCAATTGTAAATGTATTGGTAGAAGCTTTGATGCTTTAAAATGTAGCATCAGAGCTTCTGTACGAGATCTATCATCTAGCATTTATTTGCTTCCATCAGCAGAATGTCACAAGGTTTTTAATATGCCACTGGCTGCTGATCAGAAAAAAAACACACACTATGATTTACTGGTTGTGTAGTAAGAAAGTGTGATGAAATGACAAAAAATATACTATTCTCTTTGCACGGAATAATAAAGAAGATCTTGGAACTCAGGTCATTCATTCTCAAAACTTTAAGGAAGGAATGTAGAATGTAGTGGAATCAGCATGATAAATAAATGTTCCTAATGCATAGGATAAGAGGCATTTATTGATTTTAAGTTAGTGCTGATAAATAACTGGATTTTCTCAAAACAAACCACTTGCATGGCCAGATTATTTGTCTGGAAACACTTAATGTCCAAGATGGGAAAACCATGTATTTCCAGCTTTGTTTTATTATTCTATGTACTTGCCACAATGTATACAAAAAGTTATATTAAAACAAATTTTATTTATTTTACAGCAAATTAGGGTTGCAACAACTGACAATATATTAAGTAAATCTGTTAGCAGTAGATGGTGTTAAAGGGCATGTCACCCCTGCAAACAAATTTAACCACTGATAGCCTCACTGAGTAGTGTTGAAAAATCCTTAGCTTTCTCTCTGCTCCTTATGGTGTCCTGCAGTTGCTGCTGAAAGTCCAGAAAAATGAAGAGTAGGAGCCTTCGTGGTGTAATACAGTATCTGCCCCTCCGGCCTCCTGGAGGACTTGACACGTGGAGATTTCTCCCGCCCAATAACAGACACTTCTGCCAGTCTAGCCCCCTATTGCTACTCTGTCCCTGTAAGTAGCACTAGAGGTAGAAGCCAAGAAAACAAGGTTGGGTTTGTCTATTTCTGGGCACTTTTTATACTACAGAAAATTTTAGATTTTTGGGTGGAGATATCTTTAAGCAACAAGTGTGCATAGAATGAATGCACAAGTCATTCAAGCCTTTCGCACCATCTCATACACATATGTCAATATGCAGAGATTTGGATTGAAACTAACAATGACAAGATAGTTGATTCAGTGCAGCTGTTCTATTTGAATAATGTGATGATGCATAGAACCTAATTTATATTAAAGGGCATGTCCACCCTTTTTAAATTTTTTGGATAAGTAATAGCTCTCCCTCCCCCAGCCCCAACCACTAGAATAGGATTTTCTAGAAACTCCCCCGATCTTACTTACCTTCCCTCTTTTCTCCACCATACTGCCCGGCCCTCTGCTTGCATGAAACTGCAGCAGGGGGCCAGAACGGCAGCTGCGTCCTTGATGATGAGAGGCAGCCAATCATGGACATGGCTGCAGGCTGCAAAGAACTGGGGAGAGAGGAAAGGTAAGTAAAGATCGGGGGAGTCTCTGGAAAAATCTATTTATAGCGGTTGGGGCTGGGGGAGGAGAGCTATTACATATCAAAGGATTTTTACACTAGGGGGAGGGAGAGCAAAACGGGATTAGAGAAGGGGGGGCTGCAGTGCTCTGGTGGTCATTTTTTTGACTTTGGGGGGACATTGCAGGAGATACATTTGGAGCAGGGATGTAAGGAAGGATTTTATAACACTATAGAGTGGGGCAAGTAGTGGGTGGAATATTAGTTTTGGGGTGGAATGCACTTTAAGAGAAAGAGTCTGCAGCCCAAAACATGTGGCGACTGTCGGCTGAAAGGCTTTTGATCACACATCGGTTGTGTAAATTGCACATGTGTACCAATCTTAAAATACCCAGTCAAGTTATTCATTGGGAACTGTGGTCTCCAAACAGTCTTGCATATAAAATGAGCATATAAAAAGGTTTTCAGACATGGCTTTTAATGAGCGGTGAGCAGTCACATTGCTACAAGCTGTGAAAGCAAGGAGTTTTCAGGAAGTGTATTGCTAAAACATTTTCAGGGATCATTTTAAATAAGAACTCTAAGGCTTTTATTTAACCCTAATTGTGTGGTAGATACAGTTTCCCTTTTTGTGTATGTCACTCTAGGCCCCATTGGTATCTTTCAAAGGTAAAATAAGGGTAGATAAAAAATAAATTACACATACAACCGAGCAATCTAAAAGCAGATTTCTTTGATCTAAATGTAAATACGATTTTTTGGGATAGTAATCAAAATATTTTGGTAACAAAGACAAACGTTGGTTAATATGTCTTTTTATACTGTATTAAGAGAAATGTTTTATTAAAATGTATTGCTTAGGCTGCAATGCCAAAGATAAATACAGATAAATATTTAATAAATAGCTAATGTGTGGAATATAAAACATAATTGATTATACAGTGAGAAAAATGCCATTATTGGGATTAAAACTGGAGAGACACTGGAGCGAGGAACCATTTTTGATCTATGGAAAAATCTAGGTTTAGTTTCTGAGTTTGAAAACAGTTTTACTAGCTAAAATCAGTTGGATCTTTTTAACAGGAAAATAGAGAAATTCTTCATATTTGGGCCAAGATTAATACTGGGCAGCTTAGACAAGTGAGGCATAAAAAAAGCAACCAGCAGCTCAACAGTTTAAGTGTTACATAAGTGAAGCATTTGTGTAAATGAGGTAGAGCAAACGGACTAGACTGCCCCCCATGCCAAACAACATATAAAATATCATATAAAGGCCAGTGTTACATTAGAGGCTTTTTCCATAGTAAATAGTCAATATCATTAAAGGTCTGTATTTAAGTATGATACAGACTGCATCTATACCTGCAAGCTCTGTTTTATGTAACGGTAACTAATATATATGTCAGTTTTTAAAGGGAAAGGAAAGCCAACCTTGCCACACAAATACATCCAACCATACTCATTTGTTATCTGTGAATAAAGAAATTATTTAATTTAGCCCTGCAGCATGCTTTACACAAAACCATTCTTGCTTTAGGTACAAGAATGTTTTGTCTTTATTTGAAAAGGTTATATGCTGCCAGCACGTGAATAACAATGCCTTATATTTCTCAAAGGTGTATTACCAGATATAGGGAAGATGGTACATTAGATGAAAGCTATAAAAAGTGTATTTAGTTACATTTTTAAAATAGCATGTGAATACATTTACTTTAATGGAGAATGTTCCTGAATGTAACTTAGCGAAGAGTGACACAGAAGTCATCATAGGGAAAACTATAAAAAAACATCTTACATTTTCCTTTGTGGTAGTTCAAACTTTAAAGTTGGATGAGGCTTCGTATGTGATCTATCATTGTTTGGCACAATTTGCTTTCAGCAGAGTGTCACAGGTTTCCTAATATGCCACAGGTTGCAGATGCAGTGATTTACTGCTTTACTAACAGACAAAGAGAAAAAACAGAATAAAAAAGTTTACAATTCCTTCTCAATGAAGTGCTCCCGGCTTTTCAAAACTTTGCAGGCTGAATTTAGAAACCTATTTGGAATTAGAGTTAATAAATACATTTATACCTAATGCATAGTAAATGCTTTTAGATTTTGGGTTAGTGCTGATAAAAAACCTGAAGCATTTTCAAGATAAAAATAAACTGCTTGCATAGATTGGCATACATTGTAGGTACCAAGGGATGAGAGGCAACAATAGTAAAATGCCTATCTATGTAGTGTATTATATTGTGTATAATTAGGCAACACAAAAATTTTTCGCATTTTATTAAAGTGAAAATGTATTTTATTTAATGACATGAAATCCGACCCACATACACTGCACGATTATAATAAACATTAGTTACACACAAAATGCCATTAAAAATGAATCCTTAAACAAACATTCTCCTTTACACAGGGATAGGTATCAACTTGGTGTGTGCTCTTTTGTGCTACAACCTGGGCAAACCTTATTAACCAAACAACCTGTGCAACCTTATTACCAGTTAGCCTCTTATGAAAACACACATGATTTATTAATTTTCAAATAGATTAAAGGTTAAAGTTGGAAACTTAGATTTTTTTCATTTGTGGCATTCTTTAATTAAAGGACAATGTCAGCAAATATAAATTACTAATGAGAACTGGAACATGAGACTAGCCCACAGGTCAGGTTTTAAAGTGCTGGCATAATCATCTACTTGTCAGATTTTATGTTCTATATTACACAATTGTATTGAAAGGACTGATTACAATGGTTTAGGATGGATAAATAGCAGTCATTTATAAGGAATACAATATCAAGGCAACATCTTCGCTGCTAGTTACAACCATGGACCCACTACATGGAATAAGAGAAAACAGAAAAACTGCAATCTTAAGTGAAAGCAGTAACAGAAAGGAGGAAATCACGGGTGTGTGCATTGTCTTGTCCACTGATGTAAGGATATAAAGAGAGAAAGGACAGAGCAGATTGCCAGTGAAAGGGAGGTCTGGGATGGACAATGGACAAAAGCCAGACTGCATATCCCCTACATGAACACCCTACACAAACCTCAAATGAAGCAGATGAAAAGATCTATAGAAAAACATGACCACCACAACTCAGAAAGCAAAATCATATTAAAGAAAGCACAATATCTGTTAGGTAAAAGGTTGTTTTGAAAGAACAAAATGGATAATGACTTCTGGAAGCTTGTTATTTGTTAGTTAAATGCAAATTAAGGAAAGTTCACAAGATTTTGTGCGCACCATACAGCAGACTACATTCCAGAAGATTTTTGTGTGCGCACCACTTAACCTGTGTGCGCAGGCCGTAGAAATGTGTGCACCCCACAGCTTAGAGGGAACACTGATACAATGACATTAACATAGAACACCCCATATGAGGGGATGAAATGTAAGAAACTCTATAAAGCCCAGAGGAAATCAGAATAGGATGTAAAGCAGTATATTGACCCTGTAGTCGCGGCAACAGACAGTTATTTATATAAAATATAGTTTCACATTAGTTTATTATATTGAAGACTCAGGAAAAGATACATTTACACGGGGGTCTTTGCCTGGGCGGATCTTCAAACGAGCAGCCGTTTTGCTGAGAAAGTGCTCATACATGGCACGATTATCGCCCGAGACGGGTGTTCGTACAAATTGCTCGTCACAGGTCAGCACCTGCACATGTGTACGAACCTTAGAGTGCGAGGTATCTGAGCTGATAATGAGAATAAACAAGGAAATGGAAAGTGCAACAGGCGAAAAGGGCATAACCAGCCCAGAGCTGGGCAATAGTTTGGTAGGTCAGGGATGGAACCAAGAGTCAATATAACAGAACATTAGTTAGCGAGGCGAGGTTCTGAAGGTAGTAGAGCAAAAGTGTAGTCGTCAGGGTCAGGGAAAGGTAGCGACAGACGGCAAACAATTGTAACGGCAAGACCGGCAAGAATTGGTAACGAAAAAGCTTCACACCATGATTAAGGGTAAACTGCAGGTTATAAGGGAAATGAAGACCAGGAAGCTAATAAGGAACCAGGATCATTAAGAACACAGCAGGAGCAGAGCAGAACTTAGATAGGCAAGAATAGGATTCAAATCTGCTGCCAATAGAAAAGCATTCATTTGGAGCCAGAAGCAAGCACACTCATGGATGTCGTGCCGAGCCGAATGTTTGCATGAATGGAACGCCACATGCATACCTGGAAGATAAGGTAGAGGAGATGCAGTGGGAATGGACGTCATAAGATAGGAGGATGCAGTGGGGAATGGACGTCAAGCTAAGTGGCTGATACTTACCTATCAGGCAAGACTCATGGTTTGCGCCTCATTCATTAGGCATTAACAGGGAGATTCAATAAAAGTCTTATCGTTAAAAAATTGTGCTAATTTGCCCAAACAATCATTATATTATTTAACATTTGAAAGCTAACATCTGATTGGTTGGGGCAAAATTAGCACCTTTTAACAAAAGAAACTTTTATTGAATAACCCTGATGTTTCCCGCTACCAGGTTAGCAAGAAGACTGATTAACCTATTTTGAATAGGCTGCCTCAGCACTATTTCGAAAGGTTAGTGTGGTTTTACACTAATTCAGCTGATAGTCCCCAATATATCACCCTGTTTATATATATTAGCAGGGTTTTTAATGATATATACACCTGGAAAAGAAGATGCACATCACACCTACAGTTTAGTATCTTACTAATGCTTGAGATGAATAAGTTACATCACAAAGTCATAAACTTTGCTTGTTTTGAAAAATTTGTGAAATGCAGATTTTTTTTCAATCAATTAATGCCGTACAGAATAATTATAGATGGCTTGTCACAAACCAATCACAGCTTGTGTAAGGAGAGCTGACAGTTGGAGTCTCACAGGGTTATTCAATAAAAGTTCTTATCTTTTAAAATGGTGCCTAATTTTGCCCAACACCAATCACGTTAGCTTTCAAATGTTAAAATAGGATATGATGGTTGGGGCAAAAATTGCACCATTTAACGATACGAACTTTTATTGAATAACACCTGAGTGCCATACATACATTGCTGTTGTGTGTGAATTTTAATAGCCAGACGTCCACCAGCCTGCAACCAGTCCACAAGTCAGATGCCAGAGAATCCACTAACCAACATGTTTACCCATATGCATATTATATTTGTAATAATACATAGATTGGAAGCTGCCCATACCATGTCCATGGGTATGAGTTCCTTTTGCCATTTTCAGTCCTCAGCAATTTGTTATACTTGTTTATGGCTATACGCCTTAAAGGGTATCTCCACTCGTTTTTGAAGTTTTGGAATCCAGTTCTATATGAGAACGGGAGGTAAGGCACAGCTCTTTACCACCCGTTCTTCAATAGAACTGGATTCCAAAAACTTCCAAAAACGAGTGGAGATACCCTTTAAAATCAATCATTTATTTGCAAAAATTCCACCTCCCATTGACCTACAGTCCTCTGTGAGATTTTGCATAGCTGCAGATATTATTGTGTGTCATGTGTGTAAACAGGTGCAACTAGGCCATGTACAATATTAGTTTTGGGGCTTTACAAGCTGACGTAATTTTTACAATTTTTGCTATTACATACAAAGCACCTCCACATCACACTTAAAAGGGCATGTCACCTTTTTAAAAAAATTGTCTGTAGTATAGGGGAACACTCCACACCCCCAATGGCTATAGAAGTTTGTAAAAAAAAAACTAAAAAAAACTTACTTACACAGCCTTGTTCCCCTGGCGTTTAGACACGTCCCTTTGCTTGCATGAAACTGCAAGCAGGGGGCCAGACCAGCAGCCACGTCCATGATTGGCTGAGAGGCAGCCACAAATTGTTTAGTGATCTGTCCTTGCTAGATTGGTAAATGATATTAGGGAGCAATGGACCTTTGTTCAGCAACGCTCCCTTCCCCACAGGAAACGGAAGAGGCTGCTCAGCTACTGCCGACCAGTCTGTATGAGGATCTTTGAAATATCACCTCATATTTGTTCTGAATTAAATGTATCTAACTTGTACATATCTCTAGTTACCTGGCTGGGACACAGATTCGTTTATTTAACTAATGGCACCACAATAATTTGCCAATCACTGGGTGGACAGACCAAACAACCAAAGAATCTGGAATATTAAATACAGTCAACTTTAACAGTTAAGCAAACTATTCCAAACTAACTATTTATAAGATTGTAAATCTAACAATCCAAACTTATTTGAAAATAAACAGTTCATACTGACTCACAAGGGTCTGATGTGGACTTGTCAACAGGAATCTAATCAAGCTGAAATCACTCCCAGCATGCAAACTGTCCCATGGTAACCCAACCTAGAACTCTTGTAGCAATAGAAAGATATTAGATGCGGCTCACAAATTATGCACAAGGAATCTTTTTAATACGTCATTTTGATTGCTGAGTTACGGCCTGAGAAAATTAGTGCGGCGGAGAGAGAGAAAAAACAAGATTGAACATAAATGGCGAGTGTAGGAAAGGAAACATTCTCCTAAGTGACACTAAAAGAAATTGGTCTATAGGCCAGTGGACTGTTCAACACAAGGAAATGTTCTCTGCCATCCATGTAAAATACAGAACATTTAGGATTGAGTTATTCTCAAGGTATAAGATAAACTACTAAATTGGAGAGTGTGCTGAGGAAAGGCACAATTAGGAAATAAAACTGTTTATAATGGAACTCTTTCAAAAAATGGAACCGTTTACTCTGGGTGGATACTGCAGCCTTTTAAATTTCAAACTATTTGAAATCAACACGAAGCCATGGAATATTCACATCTCACAGCAACATGCTGTTCTTTGTAATGAAAAATAATACAGAGCAACCAGCGAAAAAGAATGTATGGAAAGAGAAATCTACCTTGCCACTTGTATTAGATGAGTTACATTTAAGTGCCATAGTATGAAAAAAAGAATGCATAAGGTAGTGAGTGGCATTTTCCATGGTAACTATAATAAACCAATGATTGAAAATTTTATCATATAATGAAAAATTCTATTCATTTTATTAATATTTGTTTGTACACATATATACCAGACTGGGTTACCTTAACGTGTCTGGAAGGCTTTTCATTATGTGATCACAGTAATGTATACTAAAACCCCTTTATTGTATGCCAGTGTGCCAGATAATATGATATATTGTATGGGGCTAGGAATGTCATTGATTACCCTATATAATTACTCCAACCAATATGAGTGGCACTCAGAAAAACACCAGACATTCAATAGTGAACCTGGTAGAGTGATAACATAAACTTTGGTAAAGTCAGGAGCACTCCAGGATTTTTTCAAAACAATATTAAATATAGCACATATGGCAACGTTTCGGCTCTTGTGCGTGGAGCCTTTATCAAGCCTTGTGATTCAAACCACTGTGCAAACAAACTTATAGGGGGATAGCTCACCCTGTGTTAATTCTCACTTAGGTGAGATAATTAACCCTCAACAATCGTCTGCTACTGGGTAGTTCAAAGGAACATTGAGGTGTATTAGTGCAAAAAAAGTCATAAAAAAGCAAATAAATACAGATAAAAAGTGATGCATAGACTAGTGTTAATAGATGCACATAAAAATGGTATAATTAAATCAATAAAATATTGAAAAATATAGTGTATAGAGATAATATAGATAATATAGATAAAAATATAGTGAAATCATGAAGTGACTTATTTTAGGTAAAATGTTATATTGAGGTAAAATGTTAGGTAAAATGTTTATAGTATAAATTATTACTCCATAATATATTATTATTAAAGTGTGTTGTAAGTCAGTGACCTATATAGATAAGTTAACAAAAGATTGCTGAAACATAGAAAAATATCTATAGTAAAAAGACAAATACTCTAAACAGTTTTAAAATTATTAGCGAGACTAATCCAATAGTTTGTTAACGTTCATCAAGGAAACATTTGCGAGATATATTCGTCAATCCACAAGGGTTAACTGTATTAAAGTCTTGTCCAATAAGCTTCTCTCTTGCAATAACAATTTCGATCTATCTCCTCACTGCCCGTAATACTGGTACGTGGTATTGCCAGGCCTCTGCTTGCGGAGAGAAAATGCAAGCAGAGGGGCGGGGACCGGCAGTCGCGTCTGTGATGGCTGAGCGAGCCAATCACGGACGCGGCTGTCGGGAATTCAGTGCGGCGGAGGAAAGAGGGAAGGTAAGTAATGTTTTGGGCATTTTCTGATAATACAAATATAGCGGTTGGGGCGGGGGGACAGGGGGAAGTATGTAAAAGATTTTTACACTGGGGAGGGGAATCCATAATCGGGAGGGAGAGGGAGAGGGAGAGGGAGGGGGAGGGAGGGGGAGGGAGGGGGAGAAGGGCTGCAGTACGCATGCCAAACTTCTCCAGTAGGCCAGATAGGAGGCAGAGTCCTATATGGACTCTGCTATCCTCCTGGTGGGCAGTTTTTGAGACTTTGGGGGAGGACTACAGGAGAACAATATGGAGCTGGGATGTGAGGGTAAGGATTAAACTACACTACACAATGGGGCCGTAGTGGGGGGATGGATTATAGTTTTGGGGGTGGACATGGCCTTTAAGCAATAGACCCCTTAGAAGAGTGAGTGAACTGTGTCCTGAACTGATAAAATGTAATAAGAACCAATAATTAAACATGAACAGGATAGTCTAGGGTTTTTATAGGACCTCACACGGTACCAATAGTGATCGCTCTGCAACACATTTACCAAGAGTGAGCCCTCTTATACACATTTACCAATAGTGATCCCTCTTAACACATTGACCAATAGTGATCCCTCTCCAACACATTTACCAATAGTGATCCTCTCTAACACATTGACCAATAGTGATCCCTCTCTAACACATTTACCAATAGTGATGCATCTAAACATTTTTCCAATAGTGATCCCTCTCAAACCACATTGGCCAATAGTGATCCCTCTAACAGAATCCTAGTGACAGCTGTGTGTTAATGGGGGGGTGAGTATTGAAAGACAGATTGATAACTTTAATTATAGAATGATCCATGGGAATCTCCTATTGATCTATTATGGTTGGAAATTTAAGGGGGAAGATTGATTCAGCTCTGCACAACAATTGTATTTCACGTGGTGTTCTATGAACTATAACACTCTATACAATGTTAACAATAATACAGTAGATCAAAATATTAATTAGGGGATGTGAGGACTAATAGAACCAAAATTTCATAGGATTTCTTTTATTTTTAACATCTTTTAACATCATGCCTTTATTTATTTTTTTTGACAAATCCTAAATTTTATAGGAAGTGTGTTAAAATTTTATATCATCTGTATCCACATATAAGCTAAACATACACCCACATATTTCCCCAATGTGCACCAACGGGCACACTTTGCTAGTACTGTATATATTTATATAAACTCTTTTTTTAAAGACTGCACTCACAAGGACTTAACACCGGGTGCACATCAGGATTTCATATAAAAACTTTTCTTTAAAGATGGCACTCACAGAACAAATCTTTTTATTCAAACTTCTAAAACATGACGCGTTTCGTGATGTGTCCTCAGAACGGCTCCTGTGCGAGCGGAAACGCATCAGTTTTAGAAGTTTAAAATGAAAAAAATTTTTATGGAAGTCCTGTGAGTGCCGTCTTTTAGAGAAGATGAGAAGTTTGATATGAAATCCTGATGTGCACCCGGGCGTTTGGAAATAAGATAGCTAGAGTGTCCTCATGGATGATTTAATATATATCAGGGTTCCTGATGGATGGCTTGTGTTTCTGGGCCGAAACGCGAGGTTCTACAGACCTATTGTATCACAATAAATGTTTAAAATAGACCTTGGAGTGCTCAGTACCCTTTGGATTTATACATGGGACGGAGTGCACTGGATTCATATAAATATAAGGCTTGAATATTTCAGGTCTCCCCCATGATGGCATACAGAAGTGGAAAGACTATGGATCTATGTTTACTAAACCAAAACATGGGACAGATACACATAAGACAACATGGTTGGAGAAGAAGGACAACAGGGAATGGAATTGCATGCACTGTAGGTCTGTGATGAAAGGACCTACTGTAGGTTCCTACACCCTGTCACAGGGGTGGAGACTGAGATCACAGGCACGTTTTCTTGCTATTCTAATACGTTGTATATGTCATCAACCTGCCCTTCAATTCACTAATACATAGGAGAGGACTACCCAGAAACAAATCTAGGATTAGTCAACACAAATCCATGATAAGATAAAACACAACACATTTGCCAGTTTCAAGACATTTCCTGAAGAAAAGAGGACCTACACTTCACTATATTGGAGGGTATACCCCCAATTTTAAAGGGGATAGGAATTGAGATAAAAAACAAAGGGAGACTTGGTGGATCAAAAAATTTAGGTTCCTATTCCAAGGATGGGGATGAATAAAGATTAGAAGTGGTTCTATTTCTGTAACTAAATAGAATTTTCTGTTCACCCTACATGTCACCTTTATGCACAAAAGGCTTATCTGGTATGCTCCGTGTAGATCCATTTATTATAAATGGTTTTAATGGTTGAAATGTAAAACTTGGAGACTCCTAACGTCACTTCCAATGTCGGAGAGATATCCCTTTAAAAGCATGTGGAAATGAAATGAAAATTTACCTGCTTGCAAAATTGACAAAGGGAAGTGTATTTCCCGAAACGTTGGATGTATTTTGCTGGCATGCAATAAACCTTCTATGTTGGCACATTAGCTGAGTTTGTCTCCTTGGTGGTTTCTATTAGGAGGAGGGGATATTCGGGGACATGCAAATTAATTTATGTGGGGGACCCATCCAGGTCATTTAGCTACGGATCACACAACATCGATCCAGCATCCGTTGTTTAAAACATGACAAATCCCCAGTCCGGAGCACATTGTTCCCAGCTGGGACACAGTGATTTACGCTTGTAGTATTTAGAGCACATTCAAATCCCAAAGAGGGGAGGGGACAAGGAGTTGATCCTGAAACGCAGGAAGTTAGATGGATACACGGTTGGGTACCATTGAACCACTGGGGTTAAACAGGGATTATAATTTGTTCGTATTTATAGACTGTTTCCACTTATGATTGCCTATGTCAGGTCCTTGAACCCATGATTCCACACGCTTCCTATAGATATATGTAGAGAGGGGAGTACCATCTCTTTTGCAGGGTCTCTAATTGTTTTCCTATAGAAACAAACTATTATTGTTACCATGCTACTATACTCTTGAGCTTCATGTTTATCTTTCTATATATATATAGGAATATTACATGTACATATCTTGTATGTTATAAGAATTTGTATGATTTATTTTGTATTTTGTATGGGGAACTTTTTAGGTTGCACCTCATATTCCTGTTTTTTGCTCTAATAGAGACACCATATTGTGTTGACCGCCTGAGGAGGGGGAGGAGCTCCAAAAACGGGCCGTTGCAGTGTGTGTTATGTTACTGAGTGCTGTGTTTTTTCTTTATTTATATATGATATATATTATAAATAAAATGTTATATTAAATGTTAGTATTATATATACCATAAATTCAATAAAGAGCACTCAAAGGGACTTCCATCAGCAAATAATCCAAAAAACCTTTATTGTTTTTTGGATTATTTTGCTGATGGAAGTCCTTTGAGTGCTCTTTTTGGAATTATGGTGGGATGTGTATGGAGTAGCACTGGGGCATTGCAAAGCGGGTGAGGGAGTGCGGTCAAATTGAATAGAATCCTACATAGGTTATTTTAAACTGTTAATCAGACAGTCACCAGCTTCCAGAGGAACCAAATAGGAATCCTGCAGGTCTGAGAGTAGACCAGGCAGTTATGCCACACTGTGTGCTTGAAACTAAACATGCTAGGTTAATACTATTAGTATTCACCACGGCAAGTGGTGATGGTACCTCATATATTAACAAAGACCTAACAGTGTCATGTTATTATATAGCATTGCCCTAATAATCTAATGTATAAACAAACATTTATTCATTCAGTTTACCTAAAGAATATGGATTTAGCTTTATATATCTTATACAGATCTAATTGAAAAAAAATTGCTTCAGAGCATTTTTAAATAACTGATAAACTGCTTTTATTTCAGATTACCATAAATACTTGGTTATACCTGCCTGGCTTTACCACTAAGCAAAAGGCTAAGGATTTGCAAGCGAGCACCGTTTATCCCCAACCATTAATAGTGGCTGCCCAATTCAAATTGTTCTAGCCAATTAGTCCACTCCCTAGTTACCCCATCCAAAGGATCAGGTTATTAAAAATAGGTTTGGCAATTGGGCCTGGTAGAGCTACTAGTCTAATTAGGGAATTTCATCTGCAGGTACAAGGGCAGGAGGATTTAAATCAATACTATCAGTGCAGCCTCCATAGCTTAATACAGAGAACAAATACGAGAGAAAAACGGGGAGAATAAATGGTATACCAACACATGCTGCCACTAATTTGTACCAGATCACATGCTTAATAATATGGCACACAGTGGGTTACTCTGGTTCCCCACATAACATATGCAGTAATCAGGGGTGTCCCTGTCTACGGTGCACCTCTTCAATATTAACCAGGCCTGTATAATTTGTGTCCTTGTAAATTGGTATACACTTATCTGTTGCCTTCAGAGATTGTATCCAACAAGGTGGGAATGTTGTCCAATAATTCTGTCCTCCCAACAGGGGGTAACAGGATGTTATACACAGGATCTGTGTTGCAGTCAATATCTCTCCAAAGCACACACCACAATCTACTTTCTCTTCTCTTCTCCTAACCATAGAGAGCAGGGATGTCTGTCTTTATGTACTCACTGACACCACTACAGCTGAAGGTGGTATATAAGGAGTAGTGATGGCCAGTTTGCGGATCGAACCCGAATCCGCACAACAGATTTTACCTCATTCGTGAACGGGGATATCGACGCATTTCCGGTTTTCCGCCCTTCCGAACTTTTCCAAACCGCGTTTTCGAAAATTTCGAAATTACGAGGATTTCTGTATTTTCAAAAATGCATGAAAAAGTATTTTTGAAAAAATTTTAAATTACAAGGATTTATCGTATTTCGAGGGTGTTTACCGTTTTTAATGGGTCCACTCGCGGATTTTTCGAATTTTCTAATTTTTACGAAAATTCTCAGATCCTTGAGCGGACGGATTTTTTGCGAGTTCGGACATCTCTAATAAGGAGCCTTGGTGTATATGTCCTTTTACAATACAACATCACATCCTGTGTAGCAGACAGAAACTTTTTTTGGACCACACTTCCTTCCACATGGAGCAGACCCAGGGGTGTGGTTTAAGCTGCCATTTGACCATACCAGGTGAAATAGGGATTCAGCTTGTAAGTAAGTTATGTATGTGTATATTTTGTGTTGTACCAAATATAAGTCAGTGCTATTCTTCATTTACATTACTGGATGGTCATTTAAATGGTAATAGTGAGATAGTACACACATACGTATACACCTTTCCATAGTAATATCAGTATACCCCCCCACCACATTGGTAGCTCTAAAAACTCAATGCAATCTCCTATGGAGATATAAATATATTTATATAATATAAGGTGTATCTATATATATATATTTATAATATATATACTGCCCTGATGCTAATAGCAAGTTACAAAAACTCCTTTCCCTTTGGAAATCTGGATTTATAAAGCTTTTGTGCAGCCTTTTATATTACCTAAGTTTTATCTAAACTCCTTCCTCTCTGACAACATTTAAAAATGGGGCTTTGTAAATCCACAAAATATAGTGAGCAAGTATTGACCAATTTAATATTAATATATACAAACAAAAATAGAATATGCACGTTGGTTTTTTACTCCAGCTAATAGCTGGTGTTACCGTATATACTCGAGTATAAACTGAGGTTTTCAGGCTGTCAGTCACTTACTTTGGAAATCTGGCCGCTGCTCGCTCTCTCCCTTGCTGCCTTTACTAATGCGCTGGCTGAAGGATTTCCAGAGTGAGTGACTGAATTTGCACAGATGGATTACGAACTTGCATAGAAGGATGCCCACAGAAGGTACCCACTTACCAGTAAGTCCACTAAGCTGGGGTGGGGGGTGGGTGAGGGTGCAGATGTTGGGAAACTACAGCTCCCATCTACTAAAACATGCTGGGAGTTGTAGTTTCCAAACATCTGGAGTTCCAAGGAATGAGACTTTAGTTGTCTTTTAAATGGACAGAATTCTCATACATTAATAGCCAAATCCAGTATGGCTATTACTGTATGGGAAACTGTATGGGAATTCTGCTGTCCATTTAAAGGGCAACTAAAGTCTCAAATCATTACAGAATCGCAAGGCAGTAATGGCCATAATTTCTACCCTCGGTTTATACTGGAGTCAATCAATTTTACTATTTTGTCATGTAAAAATAGGTACCTCGGCTTATACTCGGGTGGGTTTATACGCAAGTATATAGGTAAATATTTACTTGCAGGTGAGATTCACCTAGAGATGCACAGCCTCTGGTAAATCTGCTATATTGCATTTGCCTAGAACAAGTGCGGCTCTGAGTGAATGCCCCTAAAATTATCTTTTTTTTATTAGTGTTATGTTCACTTCATACGTATAACTCTGAATGGTCAGAACATCATTGCAGTGTTAGAGATAGAGGTCACAATGGCTGCTGGGAGTGGGTACAGGAAGAAAAAAGCAAAAGATAAACACAAAACAAGCTTCAACTTAAAATGGTAGCCGCAGTCTTAGCAGTGCATGTGCAAGTGTACCTGGATGACTGGTCACATCTTAATGAAACAGATTTACAACAGAGTATAGGACCACAAGCACACACAGTCCCAAAGATTTTAGTTTTAAGGGTACTTAATCAGTTTATTAGTTCCATAGTTAAGCAAAAAGTATTACTGCCCTTGACTAAACTGAAAGAGATGCCCACATTGTGTTTTACTGTACGTTAGCATATTTCTTATGAAGAACTGGAGGACACTGAGATTTCCTAAAAGAGATTTAATGCACAATTTACAACCAGATTTTTGCTAATTAAATATAAACAGAACATTCACAATGGTTCTTTCAAGTGGCAGTAAGCAGCACCTTGCAATAAAGTACATTATAACGGAAAATAAATAATTTATTTAGAAGTTTTTATCTCTATTTTTGTGTGCACCGTAAATCACCAACTGTGTGGTTTACAATATTCCCTTATGTTTCCCTGCTAACCTTGTATTGACATTCATCTGCTGACATCTGGACAAATCAAGGGTCTTGAAAATGTGTTTGAAAGTGAAGACCGTGACCTTCTATATTCTGCTAAATGGGTCTGGAAGGGATAAACAGAAAGATCTAGCAACACAAAATAACTTATGTTACTGTACAAAACTTAATCCAAAATGTGCATTAATGCAACACACATGGAAAACCTTGAATGCATTTGCAATAGAGTTGTGTGCAACAGGCTTGATGCCGAAAGTTTGAAAAGATGTTTTTATTTAAAAAAAAATGTATTTTTAATTGTCACAACTATAATTTTTTTTTATATGGATGACAGATTGCAGACCATATTGCCACTTTCTCCTGTTTATCACCATCACAGGTTTGCAATAAACCAGGTGTAACTTTTGGCAGGACACTCCTTTGAATCAATATCAAGTTGCTCTTCCTTGTCAAATCATTTATTGTAAAAGGCGTTTTTCTGCAGTCTACTCACTAGGTCTATCAAAGCACTTGAATTGGTGTTTTCCAATGTCCAGGGCAGGATTTACCATTAGGTACAGCAGGCACATGTCTAGGGTGCCTGTGGTTGCAGAGGAGTGACTTCTAATCTCTCTTTGAATTCTCCAAAGCTGTTCAGTGTAAAGCTGGGTACACTTTGGTAGATTTCTAAAAGATTAACAGGACAGGATCTGCAAGATCCTGTCTGTCATCTTTCAGAAATCAGGCTACACACAGTCCCCAGCATTTCCCTAAACACCATCATATAGGGAGAACGCTCTGGACTGTATTCCATCGGCAACAGGACTCCCATATAGTGTCTGCTGTGGCGGAGGGAAATTTTCCTCTTATCCTAACAAGTGCCCAGCTGACCCGAACGTTCAGCGGGCACGTGCTCGTACGGAACAGCAAGGTACACACACTACTGATAAAGCTCCGATACAGTTGGATCCGATGGTATTGGGGCTTTATCGGTAGTTTGTTTACCCAGCTTACCGTATATACTCGAGTATAGCCGAGGTTTTAGGTTAAAAATTAACCTAAAAACCTTGACTCGGCTTATACTCGAGTCACAAGGACTACCTTCAATCCAGAGGCAGCCGCGAGTCCGGACGGCAGTTCCCATAGTTTTCGCGGTTGCGCGGATGACGTCATCACTCACGCTGGCGGGAAGACGTCATTGCGCAGCCACGAAGCAGTAATGGGAACTGGGCCGGACTTGCGGCTGCTTCTGGATTGCAGAGAGAGGAAGACTGAAGACCAGGTATGGGTAAGTGAGCGGGGGGGGGACTGGGGAGAGGGCTGGGGGTACTGGGGGGAGGGCTGGGGGGACAGTATGCCATGCAGACAGCACATTACTTTTTATATAGGTGGGAAACTACAACTCCCAGCAACCAAGCATGCTGGGAGTTTGTAGTTTCCAAACATCTACAGTGGAAAGGTATTGGGTGGGGGACAGTATGCCATACAGTAACCCCCAATACCTTTCTACTATAGGTGGTTGGAAACTACAACTCCCAGCAACCAAGCATGCTGGGAGTTGTAGTTTCCAAACATCTATAGTGGAAAGGTATTAGGGTTACTGTATACCCTCGGCTTATACTCGGGTCAATCATCTTTTCTAATTTTTGAGGCAAAAATGGGTGCCTCGGCTTATACTTGAGTCGGCTTATATTCAAGTATATATGGTAAGTATTTATGCCAGCTGATATCTGGTGTTAAATGGATACGTGTCACCCAAAACCGCACAGCCTCTGGTGAATCTGTTTTGGGAAAATTGTCCAAAGTGCCTGCAGCTCTGGGTGAATCTGCCTTGGGGTGAATCTGTGTGCATTAGCTTTAGTGGTAAAAGTATAAAGTCTGTAAATGCTACACTTTTTTTATTTTACATTGGCTTGGTTTTAACTTTATTCCCTTCATGATGAAAAAAAAAAATGATACATTTTTGTTTTTTTCCAATCTAGTTTATTTTCCATGTACTATGTACTTTCTGCCCTAAGATAGGATTATAAATAATGCACTGAGTTCAGACACTGTGGACTGTTATTGTCTCAATAACATTCAGTGATATCTCTCAGGCTCTAGCTTGCAATATCCATTGATTGGTATCAAATGTTATTCAGCGCACAAACACAACCAATACTGCTTTCCCACTGAAATTGTTAGAACCTTTTTTGTTTGTCTCACAACTTATTAATAATTTACTAGGCACTTTAGTACAAGTACAAATATTACTCCAGTTTCCCCTCCTGATAGGACACTGATTAAGCAATCGTTTTGTACTAGTTTATTAATTATTTGAACCATTTAAGCAATTCATATAGCAGAGCTCTATTTACAATGCTAACAAAACTCTATATATTTACTGGTTAGAGGTAAATCACAAAGCAATTAATATTTCCACCTATTTCATAGAGCATCTTGAGGCATCTTTTCTGTCCTGTCTGGATCATTTTTAATTAGGTTTTTGTAAGCAAAACCAACAGAGATACAGAGGTGTTTTTGAATAAATTATATGATGAGATATCCAAAGAAATAAATATAATTACAAAACAACAGGGGGTGAACTGGCCTGAGACTTAAAAATAATTTGTTTTTGACTGTGTCCTAACACTGCTCCCTGATACTGGATAACACTGTATAGCAGAGCTGGATTAAGGGAACACGGGGCCCAGGAAATAGGGAGATGTAATATTTTACTTCTGTGCTTCTCTTCCTTCCAGGTTCTCGTGATGCTTTACTAATTTAGCTACTGCATTTACTGCATTGCAGGTACAAGGCAGGTATCAAGGTAACAGCAGCATTTAAACAATATTTGTTTTTGCACTACTAGGTAGTGCAAAAACTAACGTCATTTGTATTGCATCAGAATGTACTTTTGAGGGTTCGGAACGCATTTTCGAGGGTTAACGAAGGTATGAGGTTATTCTCGCTAATCCTCTGAAATAATCTCTAACAGTTGATAACCTTCAAAAATACAATTGGAAACTACTTTTGCATTTCTAATCGAATTTAGAGGGTTATCGAACGTTCAAGGTAATTTTCGGAATGGATTGGATTTTGGAACCGAGGGGTTCTGTGTCAGATCCAAGTCCGAATCGGACCCAGATCCCATCAGTAGCATTTTTGGTCATGCCCACATTTGCCATGCCTGTACGTAGTAGTTTACTAGATAATAATGCTGCACCCCATCTACCACAGAACAGACATTTTTAAGGCCATGTCTTTTGTTTGAGGGTTACTATGCACTATATTTGCATTTATCATAGCAAGTTAGTTATCTTTTATTTCCTTTGAATCACTACAATGAAACCAGATAGAAAATGCCACATTTACCTTTAATATCTGCAATAAAATCAGTTAATTAATCCTTTTTTTAAATTGCCTGCTATGAAACAAGTTGGCAAATGACACACCTTCTCTTTAATCACTGCAATTAAAGTTCAGTGCAAATACATACCGTATGCTTTTCAGAAAAAGAGCAGTGTTTTTTTATCCCAATGACCTTAAAGGACAATTATACTCACCTTCCCTCCGCTCCTCTTCTTTGGTCAGTACCTTTTACCCAGGATGAGGACCTGAACCGCTAGGTCCTCACCCCTGGGTTCGCGTAACTTGAAGCACAGCCTTACTGAAATTCTGCTCTGGTAGGCTCCACCCCCTCCTCTCCATCGGCGACAAGGCCAATAGGAAGGCATGCTCTGCAATGAGTGTGCCTTCCTATTGGCCTCATCACGCAAGGAGAGGAGGGGACGGAGCCAACCAGAGCAGCATTTCAGTAAGGCTGTGCTGAAAATTATGCAAACCCAGGGGTGAGGACCTAGCGGTTCAGGTCCTCACCCTGGGTAAAAGGTACTGACCAAAAAAGAGGAGCGGAGGGAAGGTGAGTATAATTGTCCTTTAACCTTTCCATTCAGCATTTAGTCTGTGTATAAATAAATTCAGCCAAAATACTGACTTCCTGTTTGCGCCTGGGTTGATTCAGTTGCTCAGTAGAGGTCTGAGCATCTTCGACCCATCCAACAGCCATTCAGTAGAAATTACTGTTAGGAACATTCCAAGGTAGGGTGCATCCTGGGAAGAAGAAGGACCGTTAGAACCTGAAATGTCAGCTCACTAACAAATGGGAGAGAATATGTAGAATAACTAAGTATGCATTACAAAAACTAACAATTTAAAACATTGATAATTTCCTCTGAACTGAGCAATTCCCCAATCGTCGCCACTAGAGAAACTCGACATGTAGCCTTTTTTTTGGCAGAAAACATCTGGAGCCACTTAATCCTGCCATTCATTTGAAAGTAGCCTCTGCCCACTTCTAATGACATATGAACTAACCTATGGGAAGACACACTTTGAAAAAAGTCGTTCCTCCCATAGGTAGCCCATCACCTTGTTCGCTGGCCCAGAGGAGGGGCAAGACTAGAGTTGCTTTCACCAGATATTCTAAGTATTAAGTATCCTACTGATCAGTCATATTCACAAAGGGGAAGAGGGTACCTAAATCAGATATTTAATATCTCAAAAATATGGGTTTTACCCTTAATTTAGGGCACAGAGTTCTATAGGGTTTTAAACTCGCACAACACCACACTTCTTACCTGTGATACAATACCTGGTGTAATCTCGTTTACGTTTGATATTGCATCATGGGATTGTGTAAGGACCACTTTTTCTCTAGATTTGAAGAATTTTGTATTTCAGCTGTCAATCATAAACTGTTTTGCTGTGTGCATTTAGGGGTGAAAATTGGTATGTCTGAAATTCATTGATGGGAATGCCCTCTCCAAATGCTATTTGATTGGGCCATATTTATAAGAGTTTGATATTTTGCGATACCGTGCCTATAACAATAGTTACCGCCATCATAAATGTACGATCTTGTTCATAAAATTACAATCATAAATTTGCATTCACCCATACAATACCATTGCATTAATCTACCTCTGCATGGTATATTATAAGAATAGGCGATCATACAATTACAATCAAAGCTGTATATTTACGTCCATGATCATACTTTTACGATTAACCTCAGTCTCGGAATTTGCAGATACTGCAGGTTATTGAATATGGCCCATAGTGATTACTGATCATGCTTGCCCTCACAGAGATTTGTGTCTGATAAAGGGGCGTCGATGTGAGAGGGGTGATAATTAGCATGAGCAAAACAAGTACTGGACTGAAGGCATGCAGCAACACACACACTTCAGAGTAGTTGTATATTAAGATGAGCAATTCTTTTACATACCCTTTAAATTCTCACCCAGCTAATGAGACTGATATTGCAGTAACCCTTTATTCCCCCTTAGATCAAAATCCTAAATTTGGCCAAAAAATTGGCAAATCTTTGCTATTTGTTCCTTTATAGCTCCACACGGTTGAAGTTTGTGAAGTTACAGTTTTTCTGATAAGCACATTTCTACATACCACCAATGACAATATTTTCACTTCATATTTTGACATCAATGGAAATAATTCTGTCTTTTATAAACAAGCAAATTCCGGTCTGTAAAACGCTCAAAGTCCATCAATATAATAACAATAATATTGCTATTTTGACAGCTTCAGAAATGTTTCCCTTGGGGATGAATGAGCAGAGAATAAAGTGTCATTTTATTATATCTGTCATACGGAAGCAGAAGTAGTGAAGTGTCCTTTGTGACTCCTACACAATGTGCTGGAAAGATGGTGTGTACTCTGATGTTCTTAGCTGCAAAGCACATGGTGGGAAGGAAGAGAGATGGGCTTTAGATGAAACATGATATTCTCTATCTTAGACATATTTAGCTTTAAATGGCACGCAGCCATGCAGGATACTAATCCAGTAATACACTCCATGGCTGAATGGCAGCTTTAATACTTTGACAGGTATAAAGGAATTTTGTGTCAACTGCACAAAGCTTATAAAAGCAAACAAAGGTTTTGGTCATCTGGGAACATAAAAACGAGAATGAGCCAACGAGGGACAGTCATTTAGGGTTGTGTTCAGCAGCCGAGGATGAGCTGTTAAAAAAGCAACTGCAGTAATGATAAGAGAGATTGCAGGAGTGACACGAGAGAGAAAGGTTATGCCAGACCACATGGTCTCATGAAAATATCAAGACATTTAAATATAAATAATAAAATGTACCCGTGCCCAATGAACACTGTTATTATTATTTTTTTAGAACATGGGAGCAGGTTTGGCCTTTTGCTGCTATTCTGCAGCATAGCATAGGAAGTGGTGCCATTGTTGATATATCATGTTATAATGTTTGATTTTTCCTCCGTAACCTTTGTAGGCCTTGCTGCCAGCCAAATGTAAAAGGCTTTGTTTACACTAACCCCCATTTTGGTGCATTTTACAATTGGAAAATTGCACTGAAACAGTTTGCCCGTATGAACGCTGGGGCGTTGTGTTTTGCTGCAGTGCAACAGTTTTATGCGTTAACGCCTAGCGTTACCATTGCAAACAATGCCACTACATTACATGTGTGATGTTTCCCCTCGTTGTTTGTTCCCTAGTGTGAACGTAGCCGAACAGAACAGAAAGTGCAGCACAACAGCTATGAGCAATTTCAGGGTTGCCTGGATTTCTTACCCTTATTCCTTTTGGCCCCCAGGTTTGACACACTACAAGCACTCTAGTTTGGTATCGGATAGGCTAGGATTAGGAAGGATGGAAATACAGCATAGAAACCAACCACTGTGAAAACTGTCAATGGATGAGCAATTTGATATGAGCTCCAGACTTCTATGACATTTGCACTTATTACTAATCATTCTTTACTATTAGGCTAGTTTCCCACGAGCACCATGTTTTCACAGAGCGTTTTATTAGTGTTTACCAGGCTTTTTTGAGCAGTCACAGTTGATAACGTTTTTTCTGCCTCTAAA
Source organism: Hymenochirus boettgeri (assembly GCA_019447015.1). NCBI lineage: Eukaryota > Metazoa > Chordata > Amphibia > Anura > Pipidae > Hymenochirus > Hymenochirus boettgeri. The sequence continues at coordinate 77,354,819 of CM033475.1, forward strand.
CATCTAGATCTGCTAGTCTTATATATTCTAGCAATACTCATTTATTTCTTTTCATGTTATGTTATATAATTTGCATATCAAAATCTTCCTTTAAACAGGAATCCTTTAAATAATGGCTTTGGATATATGTATGCTGATATCTGGGCTACGTAAATACTTCTTCCAGCAATTATAGACAGGAGATAAAACTATGAACACCATAAAACTAGAGGTCAAAGTATACATGGGACAGGACAGACTGACTTAAAGGAATAGTCCAGCATTTTGTTATTGTAAACTACAATTGGGTAGGAAAGATACTGTAAGTCTCCCTTATGACACTGCTTAGATCTAAAGCATATTACAGACGTGCGATTCATGCACCCGACTCCTGAAGAACAAGTGGGCAGCAAACGGGGTGTTTTGGTCGATGATTGCATGTGTGTCAGCCTTTAGTTCCTTGTCCACAATACTCCCATTTACTTTTTTATTGATTCAACTCCTAACAGGAGTGCATTTAGGATATAACTATATTTATGTTGTTTTTGCCTAAATTCATATCTTTGCATTTCTCAACATCTCTCAATGTTAAACATTTATTTGCCATTTTGTTGCCCAATAACCAAGTCCATTTAAATAGTTTTGTAAGGTGGAGACATCTCAGAGGCCAGCCTGAGGTCAGTCTTGCAGTCACTGAAATATAGTATACAGACTCTGATACTGTTTTTTTCTCTTTACCCAACAGTGTGGGGAATGGTGGGTCCTCTTAAAAATGCTTAGACTGTTATACCATATATCAATGACCCACTGCCCTGCTCTCCCTCCATAAGTCTCTGAGAACATCACCATGAAGACAGACAAACTTGGAAGGAGACACCACACAGAAATCCACTGCAAACAAGTTTTATTTCAGTGCTCTTAGCAATGAGGAGCTCTGGTATCATCTGCACTTATAGGAGGTTTTGGATAGTATTTAGCCTGCTTAAAGGAGAACTAAACTTAATTTTAAAAAATCCTAATGTAAAAGCTTTTCTACCCAGAACACCTATACATTGAAAGATTCTTCTCTAGTTATTTGCATTTAGAAGATATAAGTAATAGATTCTGTAACAAAGGAGGCTTCCAAGTTGTTGCCAGTACAACTCATAGCCCATGTTGGCTTCAAAGAGCCACGCCCCTTGACCCCGGGATTCGCTGTCTCTATGCACAAAATTTCTAGCTTCTCTTTCTAGCGAAAGATAAAATTTACCTGTGATCGCAGTTACATGGTGCTTATGGTGCACCATGTAAATTCAGTGTTTTTAGGAACAAACACACCAAGAAGTCACAAGTGCTAATCTCAGAGTTTACTTATGAAACAATATAACATAGTCTACTGCCTGAGTTTAGTGCCTTTTTTGTTTCTAGAAAAATGTTTCTAGAAAAATATATATAGAAAAATATAAAGTTTCTACATATGTACAAACTTTATATATAGCAGCTCTGTTATTTATCTACCAACCAGCCTGAATTGCTGACATTCTTCCAGTAGCAATGCAAAATAGTGAACTGATTTTACTGACATTTACTGAAATGTACTTGTGTCTATTGCAAGTTCACTGGTGGTGTGTTCTGCTAAAGTGCTGGGTTCGTTATTTCCTAATTTGGACTGCAATTGGCACTGCCTCCCCTACTTCCTCTACCCATTGTCCCTCTTCTAACCCAATCTCCCACCACTGACTCCCTTTACCCCCTCTAATTCCTTTTATTCCAGTTGAAAGTCATAAAGCTCCACATAAAAACAAGACAAGGATGTCTCTTCTCCCCTTTACATTTTGTTATATCATAGAAACCCTTGCTGTAAGCATTAGGAATAATCTGTATATCGCAGGCATGTGAATGGGACAGATTGAAACCAAGCTTTCTCTTTTGACAGATGATACACTACTATATTTATCTCAACCACTTCTATACAAACCAGCAGTGTACCGTGGACTGACAAACTTTAAGATTTTGGGCTTTAAAACCAACCATTCAAAACCAATTCAATATGGTATACAACGTTCTGCAGAGGTCTGCAAGCCAATGGGCTCCAAATTTCACTACAGGTGGACAGATGATTCCTTTTCATGGGTATCCCTAACCTCGCCATTAACCAAACTACTAAAAGACAGGGCTTCTTTCCCTCTGTCTCTAGTCAACAGAATTGCAGCAAGATGACTATTACCCAAGCTAGTATACCTACAGTATTTCAAGGCTTTAACTATACATCTCACAGAGGGACACCCAGGTTCTTCAAAATGAGATTTGTTAATTCATATTGCAAGGAAAATTACCCCCTGGTTAAACACACCTATTTAGCTAGGCATAAGGACAAGGGGTGGGGGTGGGGTTGGGTTTGCTCTCCCAATTATACAGTATATTCATAATTCCAAGCAGCCAGTATCTCTCAGATAACCCAATACATACAAGGTGCTAGCTTTACATGTTGGGTGGACCTAAAGAACAGAATATTTGCACCCCTACATTGATACTCAATATTGTGGGTACAACATGGAGACAGAAACCTTTGCCTCCCCTAACAGGAATATATCCTGCACTGCTCACTACATATATGGGACCATTGCATTAAACATTTTAAATGTACCCCTCCCCCCACATGCTCCTCTTTTTTACACCTTACTTTGGAAGAGTACCACCAGTGATTAATGATACAATATGTGCAAGGCTAGAGATTTGGAGGGATACTGCTACCTCTACAGATACTTTACTTACTTGGGCAAAAGCACAGACTAAATTCAAAATACACCCTACACATTGGCATTTCTACACAGAACATGTCATTACACCAGTGGTTGTTCACAAATGTTGTTCACACTTAAGCACACATCCATGACCACAGAATAGATAAATATCCTTTATGTATAGACTATTTCATGATTTGTAACCTGTTATGGCTGAGCCTATCCTTAATTGGGGGGCTCAACAAATCTTCCTGGAAGAGACCCAGTGGAGTAAGATTTTTATTGCCTCAGACACATGCCCCTCAAATATTTTCATTAAAGAAAAATCATATAAAATATTATATTATTTGTACACCACCTTGATTTTCTTGCATAGAGTTAACCCCTCTATCCAACCCCTTTATTTCCAAGGGTGTCAGGTGAATGCAGACCATTTACACTGTTGGTGGCTATGCCCAAAGGTACAGTTGATGTGGTGCCTCTGTAAGCAGTCATCAAGGATGTATTAGGACAATGTTCTCACCTTTTCTGTTACATCTCTGTATAACACATATGGGGGGACACATGTTTGTGCCACCAGTATTGATTGACATTTTTTAATGCCAGATGTATGGCCATCATCCTGGACTCAGGAACAGAGGATTATTTGTACAAGCTTATAGATAGATATCATTATCTTCTCTCCTCATTTGATATATTATTTTATTCTGTTACATTTGTAGGCTTTTATGGATTTGCAGCATCAACACTAACCCAGAACAGAAATTGAGATGAGACTGAAATACAACATGATTTATATGTTGTTAATTGGTCAAATGTATTAATGTATTAAATAATAGCTAGGGTCTTTTTAGTAAGCTCACAGAAGTGTACACTCTCAGTGTACAGTATTCTGTTTCTTCCAGTATCTAAGCTGCTGTGTTAACTATAAAATATGCTAAAACATGATTTCTCTATGTCAAGATAACCTTGATATTTCTGTGTTGTTCTCTGGAGGGAGAATATACATTTAGACAGTTTTTAAAAGATGATTTATTTCATTCTTGTTCATCTAATGGGAATTAATCTTTAAATGATTATAGCAACTTGAATGAAATAAGGGATTACATTCCCTACTATAGATTCTAATTAAAAATAATAATCTTAGGGAGTTTTGTGACTACCCAAAGGAACAAGGCTCGATGTGTATAACATACTGTATAAGAGATAGGATAGTGAGTGATTTTTTATTTTGAAACATTTTATACATGTATGTTTATGCATAGCATATAGTTTATTAGGCTTCTTATTTTGTATATATAATTTAACAAAAGGTGTTTAGATTAAAGAACATGTCTACCCTTAAAACAAAAAAATGGTCATTTATTTTCCTAACCCCAACTTTTTTTTTAGCACTTTATAAAATGCATTTGTTACCAGATGAATCCTGTTTTTCGAAAATCCCTAAATCTGATTTATCATTAAAAATTTTAGAAAATTGGAAATTTCTACCCAAATATCTAAAATTCCTATTGAAAATTTTAATATGATATTGAATACTATTTATGATCGAAAATTAGAAAAATTCCAGTTCAATTAGTTTTGAATTGGATTTTCAGAACTCTCCAGTTTCATTCATCTATAATGAGAATTGCCCTTATTTTTTCTATTTCTGGCAGAGGCTGCTACCTCCTCCCCTGCTCAGTGAGCTTTTAAGAACTTGAGCATGTGCAGAGGAGGCACCAAAGGAAAAGCAGTTGATCATTAGTTGTAATATAAGCAGTGACAGCCTTGACTGGCTGCATGGAGGGAAGAGACAGCTTCCTCTGCCAGAATGGAGGCAGTAATTATCCTTATATATCTGGTTAGTAAATCATCTATTGGATTTGTGGGTATATGACAAGTGGCCAGTTTTTTGTTTTAAGTGTGGACATACCATTTAAGTGAACAGCATTTATCTATATAGCTCTGTGGTGTTACAAATACTATTAGGATGGGTACACACGAGGGGACCATTTGTCCCGACCGATCGTTTGCTATGAGCCAGCACTTGGCCACAACAAATGTCTGTCGGTCGTGGCAATAGTGGCTGGGGCAGTTCGTTCAACTGATCATGCGGTCCCATAGGGAACCGCACGATCGTCAGTGATTTACCGACATGTCTGATCGCCCAAGTAATGCACTGCACCTTTCACAATGCATTTCCGTGCAGTTTTCTAAGAGTCTTTAGTCTATTCCAGGGTCCTGTAATGAATTTTGCAGATTTTTGCAGTAGAAAAAGTGAAATAGAACAATGCTCTGCCGATCCGTAGTGTGGTTAATATTAAACTGATGGTTGTGGTGCACATAATGACCATCATTACGGTATTCTGCAAGGTAGACGTGAGCTTACAGTTAGGAGAGGACCTCATAATACATTTGTTTAATATAGCTCTAGCTCTACATTACGCTATTGTTAGTACTGTATAATGCATGCTAAAAAATGTTTAATATTTGAAAAACAGAGAAGGTAAAAAGCGGTAGGAGAGGAATACTAGTTAATCAATTTGCTGATAATGAGCTCCACCACCAAATTAAATTCTCCATTAAAATGACGGGGATGTATTTATTTCCATTCAATTACAGTTGCCTAATAAACTCAGTCAATAAAGGGAATGAAATGACATTGTGGTCTGTAAACCTCAAGCACAATCCCCGATGGAGTCAGTAAACTGTAAGGCTGCAGGGACACTGTTTATTATTACTGCTAAGGCTACAAACTTCTGACAATAAAATTGTTTTTCGGTTATTAAACATGGGCATCTATTTATGTGTCTGATGTGCGTCTCTTTCTTATAACAACAAAAATCAATAGAAGACAAACAGGAAAGACTAATCCCTGTAGACCAATACACAAATACACACATGTAGAAGAAATGTATGACCTTGATAGAATATCAATTCAAATATGTTAAATGGCTGGTACACAGCACTCACATAGTACAGCATTACACTCAAAGCAATTTAATTATAGGACGAGATTTAACTCCATTTAGCTGATGCTTTAAATTATGGATACATAGTGTCAGCTAATTACCCTAAAGCTGTATTCAAATGCTAGATAATTGTCTGCCCTTATAGGTGACAACAGTCATATTAACACTCATGTTTCCTTCTTTAAAACTTGTAATGCATTTGGTATTTACAAGTATAATATTTAACTGACACTATGAAACATTTGTTGATTGCCATGTTTATACAGCCAGAAATTGGAGAGTTTGTTTCCAACGGTGGTTCTGATAAGTTCCGATAAGTTTTGAGTTTAAAAATGTAGAAAATTATGCCTGATCTGCGTATTTTCAATGAATCAACACCAGGTTTGTTTTGAGACGGCTACCAGTATGTAATGAAAAACACATAGCTACCAGTATGTAATGAAATTCCATGACCCATGTTAATTTCATTACATACTGGTAACCATGGGATTTTCATTAAATACTGGTAGCCATGGGCATTTTATCACATAATAGCAGCAAACAACTGGCAATTTCATCATATACTGGGGTAGGCTATCACCTACCCCATGTGCAGGGCAATCCACTCATTATATTAATGCAGGCAGTGGCAGAATTGCCTCCATTAATATAATGAATGCATTGCCCTGCACATTGTCCCTAACTGGGCTATGCTGCTATTACCTACCAGTGTGTGCAAGCAGCAGGAGACCAGAATTCATTGCAGAGGCAGCGCAGGGGCGGCAGTTCCCAGGAGTAAGGATGATGAGGTTCGGGGGAACCTCTATTAGGTAAGGCTTTTTGTTTTTTTTGTTGTTCTGGCATCAGCCGCTTTCCTACAGGGTGCCACTCTGCATTATTAGGGAGACGACCTTGTTGAAACCGGGACTCATCACTAGTCAGAATGCATGTAACAAAATCTATACTCACTTCCAGTCAAGCTACCCTTGGTGGTGTACAACTAGTGTTCTGCACAGGGTACATTGTACCATCAGAAATTATCATGATATTTGGTTTTGTGATGTATTAGAAGTGCTGAAAGAGCTCTTTGTAAACTGCCTTGTGTGCTCTTCAGGAAATCCATGTATTATTTATGCATATTGACGACACAGGGATTAAAAAAAAACAATAAATTGTGTTTTCAAGCATATAATATATATTATATTGTAGGGAATCTTGTAGGCCAATGATTTTAGTAGGATCAATATATTGCAATGGCCTATACATTTTTCTTAATCATATTTACAAAGGTTTGTTCAAGATAGAATAAAACAAATGTTTGGAGACAAATAGATATTCTAGAGGAATATCTCTTTATTTAAAACTCAAGCAGAAATCAGTTCTGAGCACACCATCATATTCAGTGCGAAACATTTTATTAAAGTTTTGGTTCTGCGCAGAGCACCTCCATCAGATTTAATAAAGGTGCTCTGTGCAGCACCGAAAGTTAAAGGGTATGTCCACCAATTTTTACAGTATGTTTTATTCAGTTTAACTGAAGATTGGGAAGTAAATGCTCAATGTCTTACCTCCCATTCTTCTGTGAAACCTGCAGGAGAGAAGAAGAAAGTTACCGCAGATTTCTTCAGCACCGGCTTGTTACTGGCAGGTCCTGACGCATCTACGCTCCCTTGCACTGTGTATGCATGTGTGCACAATGCAAATGACAGTAGATACATTGGGGGAATGTAAGTGGCGGTGATCTAGTGGTGCTAGATCGATCCTCTGTAAGTTCTGTCCGTTCTCCTGCATGTTTTACTGAAGAACCGGACGTAAGACATAGCCAGTGTTGTAGGAATCACTGGGCCCCAGCAAAACTATAATGGGGCCCCTATCCATACTTAATCCGCAGTGATTTTCTGGGAGGAGGCTATATCTGTCATAGAAAAAATAAGATTGGGCCCCCTTGGCTACCGGGCCCCCCTGCAGTTTCTACCCCTGATCCACTCCCATGGACGTAGCGCATTTACCTCCCGTTCTTCAGTTAAACTGAATAAAACATACTTTAAGAATTGTTTGACATATCCTTTTATAAAAGTTTCGCACTGAATGAGATGGTGTACTCGGAACTGATTTTTCTTGAAGCACCCAGAATTACAAGATAAGAAAACAGCACAGAGTGCAAATGTCTTCGGATATATTTTTTATTTAAAACAATACGATTTAAAAACATATAGATATATGAATATATAATAACCAAACATGGATATAATATAAAAAGCCAACATGGATATATAATAACAAACATAAGAGATCCTTGACCCTTCCGTTCTTTCCAGCTACCGGCCTGTCTCCCTTCTCCCTTTTGCTTCCAAGCTACTGGAAAGATTATGTTTATGCTGACCTGGCTCGTCACCTGTCAGCTAACCACTCCACGGAAATGGCCCACACTAAATTTACCAACAATCTACTTAGTGCTAAATCTAAGGGTCGCTACTCTTTGCTTATTCTCCTTGATCTGCCCTCTGCTTTTGATAATGTTGATCACCCTCTACTTCTTCAGACCCTGGCCCTCCTTGGGTATCCAGGACTCTGCACTTTCTTGGCTATCATCCTATCTCTCTGGTAGGACCTTTAGTGTTTTCTACTCTGGAATTGACTACAACCCTCGCCCTCTCTCTTTGGGGGTCCCGCAAGTCTCTGACCTCTTCTTTTCTCCATCTTCATCTTCATCTATGGCCTTGGACGACTCATTAGTTCATTTGGATTCCAGTATCACCTGTATGCGGATGATACCCAAATTTACATCTTTTCCCCAGATCTCCCCACACTAACATCCCAGGTCCCAGACTGCCTTAGTGCCATCTCTGACTTCATGTCCTCCCGCTTTCTCAAACTAAACATAGACAAGACTGAATATTAAGAACACACCTATATCCCCTTCTCCTCATGTCTGCTGCCTGGGAATAATGCTATATTCAGATCTTTCCTTGAAACCCCATGACAATTTTTTTGCCAACTCCTGTCGGCTTCAACTCAAAAACATCTCTCACATTTGACCCTTCCTCTCGAAAGAAGCTACAAAAATCCTAGTCCACACCCTAATCATATCCCGACTAAACTACTGCAATACACTCCTGTGTGGTTTGCCAAACAACCGCCTGGCATCGCTTCAATCCATCCTCAACTCTGCTGCTCGGCTCATTCATTTCTCTTCTCGCTTCTCTAATGTCTCTCCTCTCTGTCAGTCACTCCACTGGCTGCCCATCATGCAAAGGATCCAGTTCAAGCTGCTTACCCTATCCTATAAAGCACTATCCAACACAGCCCCTCCATATATCTCAGAGCTGATCCACCAATACCGTCCCAGATGAAACCTCCGCTCCACAAATGATACCCTCCTCTCATCCACCCTTGTCACCTCTTCCCATGCCCGCATTCAGGACTTTGCTTATGCTGCCCCTCTGCACTGGAACTCCCTTCCTCCATCTGTCCATCATTCACCATCCCTTAATACCTTCAAACGTAACCTTAAAACCCACCTCTTCAGGCAAGTATATAACCTGGCCTAGACATTACCCCTCTCACTGACCCAACTTGATCCTATCTGCCCCTCACACTTCACTGCCAATCAATTTTCAGACTACTGATTCCCGTCACCTTATGTCTCATCCTCATTTCCTCCAGACTGTAAGCTCATTGTGAAGGGTCCTCTCTCCTATTGTATCACAGTATTGCTGTAAGTAACTCATCACTGCGTGCTTATATTATGTATTACCCTGTATGTAATGTATGACTATGTAATTGTAAAGCACCACGGAAGATGTTGGCTCTATATAAATCAATAATAATAATAATAATCCTAGTAAACTTAAAGGGTATGTACACTGGCAAATTTGTTTTTTTAAATTGCCCATTAGTGGAAAGTTGACAGTTGGTATGGGGGAAAATAGTCAGGCCAGTGGTCAGAGCCTGAGCAAACCAAGTATTGTATTGAAGGCATGCAGCAACACATGTAATAGACTGATTTTTGTGTGATATAGAAAAAAACCTGCAAAACAGTATTTCCCCAATTAGCAATTGGGAACTGATTAACATTCTGCTATCTACTGGTTGAGTCTGTCAATCTTTAGCAACTAGTGCTGCCTTCAGAAGGCAACAGGGGGTGGCTCTTGGCCTGTTTTCCTCATTGGTTGTTTTCACCACATAGTCACATAGTTGCTCAGCTGTCACCAGATCAATGAAAGCCGTGACATTTTCTTTGTCAAGATTTGGGAAGGTGGCTTTTAGTGTTTCATGGAACTGCTCTCTTGCTGATGCTGACACTTGTGCTGTGGTGTTAGATTTAACTATTCGCTCAATGACATTAAAGCCTATAATGGGTTTTGAGAGTTTCCCACCCTTCATCACTAATATAGGAACAACAAGTTCAGTGAGGTCATCTTCATCTGTCGCTAACCCAAATGTGACTTCAATGAATCCTAAATAGGGGATACTCTGTCCATCAGCAGCGGTAATCGTTAAATCCTCAGAAACATCAAGTAACTCATAAATGTCTCTTAACTTCACATTTGGCAAATATCTCTTTTTCCACTCTTCATCGACAATAGATACTTGGGAACCTGTATCCCATAATGCTCGTGTTTTATGCCCCTGTATGTAGCACTCTGCTATACACTGTTTCCCCACCAGAGCAACAAGACGGGAACGACTATCCTCCTTTCCAGGGCCGATGACAGGTACTGGTGGGTCATGATGTTGTCGGCATGGTTTCCTGTGTTGAGGCCAATGTTCAGCTTGACAGATTTTTGAACAGTAGGTCGCTTCTTTACAAGATGTACACCGGTTGAGCTTCTGATCTTTCCCCTGGATACCACAGTAGGAGCAATATGGTTGGGACATTCGTTTCTTATAAGTTACTCCCTGTCCCGTGGAAGTAACCTTCTCCCATTTAAAGGATCATCTTTGTTTAGTCTAGTACCTCTCGCTTTGCATCCCGCAAGGAAGTGCTCACTACTTCCACATCGGTAACAATGGCTGCAATACTCATTTCCACTTTGCTGACACCAAACACACTTTCTCAGTGGGGCATATGGTGGAGACGGGTATTGGCGTTTAGGTCCCAACCTTTGTTGATACGGGGTAGTGATCCTCTGTCCCAGTTCTTGGGGAAACCAATAACTTTCTGGAGGATATTGTGACTGTTGGGGGGGTATACACTCCTTTGCTGCAGGTGGTGTCTGATACTGCGTTGGTGCAGTGATAGGTTGTTGAATCGATTCTCTGATTTGTGCAACTTCCGCACCCAGATTCTTTAATAAAGCTATGTCAGAACGCATTTCTTTTAGTTCACTTAATACCTCCGATTGATTGTTACTAGTTTGGCACAGATGGGTATTTTTACCTTTTGTAACTGTAGGTGTCTCCGACTGAACTGAGTGCACTGTGGCTGGTCGTTGTTGGGTAGTTAGTTTCTTTTTGTTCTGTCTCTCTGCCTCATTTGCACAGGCAATGTTGAGCTTCTCCAGGAGCAGTTCATCACTTGTTGTTGTTTGCTGCAGGAATGGTTGGAGGTCACTTCTGATGTTGTCATTCTGCAAACCTGTTAAGACAGTATGAAGAAACATACTCTGTACCAGTACAGGGTCATATCTTAGACCAGATTCTGCCTCTTGGGAAGCAAACAGGGTTTTTTGTCTTAAATCAAAGGCACGGATCAAGAAAGTCTGTGGGTCTTCTTTACTACTTTGTACCTCCGACGTCAGTTGTTTGTACAATTCTGTTGCACCCTTCTCTTGGTAATGGGATCTGAGAATTCTCCTCAACGTGGGCAAAGTAAGGCTGATTTTACCCTCTAAGTAGCTGCGCAACTGCAAATCCGGTGCTATTGCCCGAATTACTGCATCAACAATTTCAATTTCAGGAAACCCCTTGCTGATTCCATGCTCAATTTGGTGTGCTAAACTAGAGAAAGTCAGTTTGTCCTTTTGGCCTGGCTGACCTATCTGACCTGATATTTTAAATTCCCTACCCCACTGCAACGGGACATGATGCCGGAAGGTCTGTTGAGCAGGGACATGGCCTTCATTCAAATGGTTATCTACCCCCCTCGCTGGCTTTCTAGATTCCCTGTTCTGGTTTTTCTGTTCCTGCAGTGATAATGTTAATTTTAATTGTAGTGCTTCTATCTCTTTTTTCAACCGTTCTGTTTCTGAGAGAGGAGCTACCTGTCCCTGTACCACATCTGCCTGTGCCTCCTCGGAAGCTGCCTGCTCTGGTACACTAAACCTACAAGATTGTTGCAGCTCTTCCACTTTATCATTTAGCATGAGTATCTCAGCCATGCTCTGATCCTCAAGTTCACATAACTCTTCTCTCTCAAGATAACTTATGATAATGCATAATTATAAAAGTCCGACTTTTACCATCTACATTTTTCGATGATAGACCAGCAATAGATAAAAGTCACAAATTTCTAGCAAAGCATTTTGGATAATGCATACAAGGCACGCACTTGTACTTTCAAGTTCTCTATTTTCGATGACTCCATCTCGATGGCCTTGGGACAACTTTAGTCTGACGTTCAACTTTTCCTGTAGAATAGACAGCGCAGCTCTCCTGGCACAATTTGGTTAACCTCAGATCACATGCGAGTCTCTCCTTCCTGGCTGCTCACGACCTCTCTGTCAAACAAGTGTTTGTAAAATTGAATGATGTTTAAGGATATCTGCTGTCTGGTAACTTATCCTCTTCACATTCATCCCGGACGAGCCCCCAAAATGTTATACCCCTGAAAAAGGGGAATGAGAGAGAAACAGACTCAGTTAGACGTATCCTCTGCCTCATGTCTAATGAGAATATATTATTGAAACAAAAATAATCTGCATAGCATACAAGGTTTTCATTATAAACTGTTTCACAACAAACTTTCGTTTTACAATGGTCATATAAAAATGCTAATACAAAAGTATTTCTTGCTGAACGAGTAAAAGATGCGTAACTTTTCTGCCTGTTCCTTTTAACAACAAAAGTCTACTGTGACACATAGTTCCAGTATGGCTGACTATAGATAGTCACTAAACACACATGAGGGCTGTACACTAGCTCAAATGCATTTGCCATATACATATTACCATCGAGCTGTGATTTATAAGAACTCATATGGACAGACCCCTACATTACATTTCTTTCTGCCAAACATAAAATGGCTGGATAGTTAGTTGCCTAACATACAACACAGATAGCACTGTATAATTTATCCGAAGGAACCTCTGCTTTACATACATTTAACATGCTCAAAGATTTGTTTAGATAACATAGCATAACTATTTAGTAATCATTTAAGTCACTTCAACCTTAAAACATGGATAAAATACCTGAAAAAGGGGAATGAGAGAACAGACTCAGTTAGACTGATCCTCTGCCTCATGTCTAATGAGAATGAGGAAAACAGGCCAAGAGCCACCCCCTGTTGCCTTCTGAAGGCAGCACTAGTTGCTAAAGATTGACAGACTCAACCAGTAGATAGCAGAATGTTAATCAGTTCCCAATTGCTAATTGGGGAAATACAATCTCTTGTTACCATGCGATAATTTACCGTTGGAAGTTCAATTAAAACCACCAGCTAAACAGAAGGAAAAAGAGAAAGAGCGAGATCACAAAGATACAAATCAGGAGGAAGAAAGTGATGATAGAAGAATGTGGGTACTATTACCATCTAGTAACGCAGCCTCAAATATTCAACGATGATAGTATTAGTGAGACTTCTAATGAACAAGTAGATAGTGAGCAAGAGACATCTGAACTTAACAATCACCTGCCAACGGATGAAGAAGCACCGTTGACTAATACAAGTGAGTTTGAGGTACTACCAGAGACTGGAGTAGTACAGAAGAAAAACCCAGGGAGGATGAACAATCAGTCGAGACGCAGGATGAGGTTCTAGTATCACGTGGTCCAGACCTAGTGAAGAAAAACTACAGAAGTCCGTAAAGTACCTAGGAGAGAAAAGCGAGCCCCTAAAGCTTTACTTATGACCAACTTGGAACGCCAACATGCTATAATGTAGTGAACGCCAGTGGAATGCTTTACCAGTATTCCCCCATGCCAGTGGGAGGGGTTGAACCAATGACAATGTGGACAAATCCATTTCAGACCTACCCACCCTCATTCCTAGGACATACTAAAAGTTAAACTGTTTAGTTATGTTGCCTAAGTAGAGATTTCTTTAGAGACTTCAGACCCTAACGAAGAGTTCTAAAACTATGAATGAGAAGTAGTTACTGGCTACTGGTACATTAAACTTAATAGGTTACTATTAGTGCAGATAAGTTGCCAGAATCCCTGGATTGAGAAATTTTCAGATTTAAGTTGCATAGATGTCGGGACGCCATCTAATTTTGCAGGGGAGAGTGTAATAGACTGATTTTTGTGTGATATAGAAAAAAACCTGCAAAACAGTATTCCCCAATTAGCAATTGGACTGATTAACATTCTGCTATCTACTGGTTGAGTCTGTCAATCTTTAGCAACTAGTGCTGCCTCAGAAGGCAACAGGGGGTGGTCTTGGCCTGTTTCCTCATTCTCATTAGACATGAGGCAGAGGATACAGTCTAACTGAGTCTGTTCTCTCTCATTCCCCTTTTTCAGGTATTTTATCCATGTTTTAAGGTTGAAAGTGACTTAAATGATTACTAAATAGTTATGCTATGTTATCTAAACAAATCTTTGAGCATGTTAAATGTATGTAAAGCAGAGGGTTACTTCGGATAAATTATACAGTGCTATCTGTGTTGTATGTTAGGCAACTAACTCCAGCCATATTTATGTGGCAGAAAGAAATGTAATGTAGGGGTCTGTCCATATGAGTTCTTATAAATCACAGCTCGATGGTAATAATGTATATGGCAAATGCATTGAGCTAGTGTACAGCCTCTCATGTGTGTTTAGTGACTATCTATATTCAGCCATACTGGAACTATGTGTCACAGTGACTTTTGTTGTTAAAAGGAACAGGCAGGAAAAGTTACTGCATCTTTACTCGTTCAGCAAGAAATACTTGTATTAGCATTTTTATATGACCATTGTAAAACGGAAAGTTGTTGTGGAAACAGTTTATAATGAAAACCCTTGTATGCTATCAGATTATTTTGTTTCATAAATATATTCTCATTAGACATGAGGCAGCAGGATACAGTCTAACTGAGTTGTTCTCTCTCATTCCCCTTTTCGGGGTTATAAACACACACACACCTCAGAGAAGTGCTACTTACATATATTTAATAATAATACTATAATAATATGCTACCTCACAGAATAATAACAGATATTATTCACCTGGGAGTGAACTCCTCAGTGGCATAATATCCTTATATTACATGTATGTAGTGTAATATCCCTTATGTTATCACTTTACACATGGAGTACATACGATTTACAGAAAACCCCAGAAATCTGAAAATCCGTAAAGGGAACTTTCTTTCAAGGGTTCGGACTGTATTCTCGAGGGCTACCAAATGTTGAGGTTATTTTCGGTAACCCTCCAAAATAACCTTGAATGTTCGGTAGCCCTCCAAAATCGATCGGAAACTCAAAAGTAGTATTTTCGAGGGTTATCGAATGTTCAAGGTTATTTTCGAGGTTTACTGAATATTTGGTAACCTTGAAAATACAGTCCGAAATCCAAACAATCCGCCCGGTTTCGGATTGAACGTTCGGGTTCGAACCACAGTGCAGTTTCAGTCATGTGTCACATGCAGGTCCGAGTCAGACCCAGATCCCTTCTCTAGTTGAAATTAGTCGATAAATACTATAAATTCCATCTAAAACCTTCACAAAGTCAAATTCTTCATGAAAAAGTCTTGAATAAGAGGTACAGTAGATTTGAACACACAGGCAATACACTATTAATAAATGCAATCCTATACTAAATATGGTTAAAGAACTAGTGATGGACATAAAACCAAACTCAGGGCGAACTTCATGAGTTCAGATGACCTCAAACTATTTAAACCCGCAGCTGTATTTTTACTAATTATCGAAAATTCAATATTATCGAGGATACAAGCCATTCGCTAACCCTAGAATGTATCGATCACTAACCCTCAAATGTATAGTTCGTTTTCGATAACCCTATAATGTATCGTTTGCTAACCCGTTGATGTAGCCTTCAACTTTCGCAACCCTCGAATGTTGTTTTCGCTAAAATGTATTGTAAAATGTAAATGTATTGTTGTTTTCGGTAACCTTGAATGTATCGTTCGTTTTCGGTAATCTTGAATGTATGGGTCGTTTTCACTAACCCTAGAATGTATCGTTCGTAACCCTCGAAAGTAGCCGTCGACTTTCGGTAACCCTCGAATGTATAGTTCTATTTTGGTAACACCTCGAAAGTAAGTTCGGTAACCTCGAATTGGCTGTAACCCTCGAATGTAGCTTGCGCAAACCCGACAATTGCCCGATCATGAAGTAAGAAGGGAAATGTAGATAAAGTTTAGCGGTAACATTGCGCTGGTTGTGATGAATTGCATCAAAATTCTGATTGATCAAAGTACCGAATTTTCAAAAAGTATGTGGGACATTGCACCAATTTTGCCACAATATGTAAAGCTGCTGGAGACCAGGTCTTTTTGCCTTGTTTATTGTCAAAACCCCATTCAATATCAATTTAGCGATTCTATCACTAGCAATAAGACGTTTCCCTTGTACACACGTTGGATAATTGTCATACGATGCAGCAGCAGGAGAATGAGAATCGATGATATTCGTACGAAAATATAGCATCAACGATCGTCAAAGACCAACGACCGTCGACCATTGTTGTCTTTTTCGACGATCAGCCTGGCGGATTGTTCTGCCGATTATCGTATATTGTACATGGTCGGCAGATTATCGTTATCGTTCTAAGAAAAAAAATATATAAAAAAACCATTCACTGCTTTTCGTAATTGTGCGATGATACGAACGTCTACATCTAATGATTATCGTGGTGACTATTGTTGCTGTGTGTACAGATGCCGTTTCAATTATGAGGATTAAGCTAATGTTGTTGAACGTTCGTTTAACTGCATCATTTGAAAATATCCAACGTGTGTACGAGGCTTTAGTGTCTGATTACATCATTACATTCCCATACACCCTCTGGGCGTTTTTTTTTTTGGGGGGGGGGGAGTAGGCTTTGTCAGGTCTGTCAGAAATTTAAGGGGTTTGTTGTTTCGTTTCATTACGTGCCTAATCCCATGCTATGCCAAATAAAATAACAGCACCTACAAAGAACAAACGACATTTTTCCTTGAAAGACGCTCTACCTTGTGTGTAGGGATTGATGTATTATGTAAGTACAATTTTCTAGCATGCATTGGATTGATTTATTGCTAATAAATGTTACAGCAATGCTTTGACAGAATATACTGCTCTGATAAGTTATCCCAATGAATGTTATGTTTAGAGCAGCAGTAATCAACCAAGTGATCTTGTTGTAATGTTTCCTCCCAGAGAATCAATGGCAGTGGGCCATCATGCTAACTGTTCATTGACTTTAAAGGGCATGTCCAGTCTAAAACAACCTTTTATACAAATGCACAGCAACCCCCTAAACCCCAGTTTCGCATTATACATAATTACCACAAATGCCCCTGAAGTCACTAATCAGCCCGGTCTCTTGCCACTCTGCCGGGCTAGTACACTGGACTGCGGTGATACTTTCTGGTGGCGGCAAGTTTAGGAGTCAAAAACAATGATTGACACGCTGTGGGCCAAATAAACCTATCCACAGGACGGTGGATACTAACAAACATGGCTGCTAAAGTTCAGAGGCGATCGCTACCTACCAAACATTAACAACAAACAGCAAAGGAAGATTTAGCCTTATCTGTCAAGACCTGCATAACTCCACAATAGAGTTCCAGAGGCCAAACTCCACATCAGCGAGGAAAGGATTCCTCAGAGAGGAAAGGATTTCCTCAATGCAAACACAATAGAACACCAGCAGGCCACACAAAACACCTAAAACATTGTAAAGAGGACAGGCACCGCAGAAGCAGTATAAGGTTGTGGACCTTCCAGAGAAGGCAACAACGGTAAGACTTTTTGGTAAGACAACGGTAAGACATTTTTGGAGATCTCTGATAAATACAGTACATAGGGAAAGATAGCTTCTCAACTCACACTTTCAAATAGAATGTGCCAACAGCTCTCCCCCAAGACTAGAGATGTCTGAACTTCGCAAAAATCCGGTCCGCACTAAAATGAAAAATATCCTCGAAAATACGAGATTCTCTTATTTTCGTAATACGTATTTTCGAAAATACGAGAAATCCTCGTAATTTCGAAAATTTTCGAAATACGTATTTTTCAAAAATACGAGTAATCCTCGTAATTGTAAAAAATTTTCGAAAATACGTATTTACGAAAATAAGAGAAATCTTCGAAAATTCCCGAAAAACGAGAAATCCACGGTTCGGAAGTTTGGAAGGCGGAAGGAAAATCAGAAAAATCCGCTGTTCGCAAACAGGATAAATCTGTGGCGGATCCGGGTTTAATCCGCGAAAGGCCATCCCTACCCAAATCCCTACCCCTGATGTCCCACCTTTGTCAAAATTCTTAACTTTAGAGACAGAGATGCTGTACTCCATCTTACTAGAGAAAA
This sequence comes from Hymenochirus boettgeri, assembly GCA_019447015.1. Classification (NCBI taxonomy): domain Eukaryota; kingdom Metazoa; phylum Chordata; class Amphibia; order Anura; family Pipidae; genus Hymenochirus; species Hymenochirus boettgeri. The sequence continues at coordinate 77,373,079 of CM033475.1, forward strand.
AAAGCAATATTCTATTCAAGAACAAATGATTTCTGTATATCCTGATTTCTTGCAGAAACACAAGACAGTTACAACACACAAGACAAGTTTACAAATGGAAAGCACAGACTGAGATCAACAAATAGTAGTATGTCATGCTAAAGTGACTTTTTCTTAACAGCTGCAGAAGCATCGGTGTGGCTGGATTCCGACCACAAACGGACGGCTGGCTGCCTCATAGGAATAAAAATGATAACTCTCTTAAAGAGCCAGCACTATCTACAATGTCTTTTCCTGCTGGTTAAGACTCTACAGGGAGAGTCAATAAAAGTTCTATCGTTAAAAAATGGTGCTAATTTTGCCCCAACCAATCAGATCTTATTTAACATTTGAAAACAACATCTGGTTAGGGCAAAATTGGCCCATTTTTAATGATAAGAAACTTTATTGAATAACCCTGTTAGATTATACTTTATAACATATACAATATTCCACCCCCAATCGATTAAAATTACACTTACCCTCTGATTAAGTTTAATACAGTACATAATACTTTTCCCTGTGAAATGGGAGTTGAGACTCTCCCAACGTATCTTTGCAGATACAAGAAACAATTACAGTTATCAACGGGAGGCTACCATTAGGTATACCCCTTCCAAGGAAAATGTTCAATAGCCCACCCCTATGCTCCTTTATCCCCATATATCCACACTCAAGCAGAGCAGATAATGTACTTGCAACAACAATAAACACATCTCCTGACTAAAGTCTAGTTACAGCGACAGTTGGAAGTTGTTTCCTTAGTATAACTAAACTTTTCAAGCTGGTTCAGTTTATCATGAGTATGATGAAATGTTAGAGACCTCCAGAATATGGTTAAGTCTTCAGCAATCTTAATAAATCAAAAATCTTAAATTATTGTTACAATTTTACTGAGATGCATCTGGAAGGTCCTCAACAGTGTGCACAAAAAAACCCGGATAGGATGTGTTTACCATTCCAATTAGCCTCTCCTGTCGGGTTGCAGCAATATTAATAAGTTAATCTGCACAGTTTGAACTCAAACAATTGATGCTGGACAGGCGGTATCATTTGCATTTACATGGCCAAAATACAGCCAGTTCCTGTTGTTTATTCTAGCCTATTATATTCCTAGCAGAAATCCAGGGACACCAGCCATTTGGTTAGATTATTTTAACACTGTCCTAAATACCACAAAATGTTACATAGTTTGATTGGTGGGGAAAAATTAGCACCATTTAAACGATAAGAACTTTTATTGAATCTCCATCTAGGAGTCTATAAACACATGCTTGAATGGTCCTTACCACACTATAATAGAAAAACAACATTCGTGGAAGCAGAGGGTGCAGCTTTTAGAGCACTAAAGGTGCCCACAACAGTTTCTAAGATACCATTGGCAGAAACACTGACTTCCTAAACTCTAGTCTAGAATAAAAAACACAGGAAGCAAAAAGCCAAGAATTTTATTTCTTTGGAGCACAAAGACTCATGAGCATAAAGAGAAGTGTGGGAAGTTACTGGCTTATGGCTAAAACAAGCATAAGCCTCCCACAATTATCACACTCTGCACCCCGACAGGGTATCTCTAACCAAACCCAATAGAAGCAGCAGACTACTTGTTGAATACAGATAGTTTAACATAAACCAAATGGTACAAACTGCCCTTGGATATTGCAGGGTGTGCTGACTTGAAATAAATCTCTACCCAAGATTCTATACATACTATTGCACTCCCCAATCCTTATTCCTCTTCAATATTTTAAGTTCAAGGGCCAAATTTATTAAGCTGCAATATTGGAAAGTTCCAATTTTATGATCGCTTGTTGAAAATTACCAATTGTTAAGCCATGGTATTGTTTAATCCAATATGAACGTCTTTTTCCCCAGAACATCTATACATTGTAAGATTCTTTCCGTGAGTTGCATTTAAATCAGCCTAAAAAACTTGACTCGGTTTATACTCGAATCAGTCACTACTATTGGCACTCCGGCAGCCGCACGATCATTCCCTGTACTGGCTCGCCGGCCGACATCACTGTCGGTGCCAATTAGTGACGTCAGCACGGCGGCCAGTACAGGGAATGAGCGCGCGGATGCCGGAATGGAGAGGACGCATGCTTACCTGATCGGAAATGCTGATCTTCAATGCGGCACACAGTCCCAACAGGAAAGCCCCAAATTACTGGATGGAGGAGAGCCCACAGGTACAAAACTGAACTGGGTGGGAGGGTGAGGGTGGCATTCAAGATGTTTGGAAAACATCAACAGCATGCTTTATTAGCTGGGAGTTGTAGTTTCCAAACATCTTGAATGCCAAGTTTTACCTCGGTTTATACTCGAGTCAATAACTTTATTAGATTTTTAGGTGAAATTGGTACCTCGGTTTATAATCGAGTCGGTTATACTCGAGTATATACGGTAATACATGTGAGAAATAGATTCTGCAAATGGGTGTGCACTAGACTTATTTTGTATGGGTTATATTAAGTTGGTCATAGGTTGCACATCTTAATAGATGTTTACCATCCCACCATAATTTTGTGGGTTACAATTGATTAAGCCTCTGGGGATTGTGTACTCCAAGGTAAGGTCATGTGCTCAGGTGAGTACTTATAGCATGAGAGTTAGTCCGAAGGAAGCAGCCACAAAGCAGCTAGGACTTTCAGCTCATAAAAGGAAGTACTGGTAGTGTAGGACCCCAATGAAAAAGCAAACCTTGATGAAGTGGTGGCTGGCTAAAATTTGATTTGAACAAATTGCTTTTATTTATCCAGAGAGAATGGCAGGCTTTTTAAAGCAGCATCATAGAGGGAATCAACATGTAAAGCAAATCTAATTGGGTGTGCACTAGGCTCCTTTTTTGTATGTTGCCAGTACAACCCACAGCCCCATAAAGTAATCAAAGAGCCATGCCCCTGACCACAGTATTTCAGAGCCTTTTCAAGTTTAAAGGAATTGTACATTGAAAAAATGACTTTGCCTAATTTCAAATATATACATGTACTGTAAGTAGCACGTGTTAGTACTTGTTTTGCTTAGCTCAGTCCGTAAGTTCTCCAGCCCCCTGCCTAACTATCTGACTCTCTGTGAGGGCCGTTATGAGGCAGCATTGGAAGAGATGAGTTTCCCACTATGCAGTTATGTACCAACTATCACTATTTAGCAAAAGCAAAACTACACATAACAGAAGAGTTTATGCTAATAAGGTATTGATTGACAGCTGAAATGTAAGATGTTTCAGACTGGATATCTACAGAAATAGGGAACATAACTACAAATAAATGATACAGTGATAGTTTGGAAGAATTATAGTTCCAGTAATGGGAAATCTAAAAAAAAAATCCCAGTGTACACACCTTTAAGGTTGGTGCATGCCCACTGCTGGGAAGAGAATCATCAGCCCCAAACTTCTAAATTATTTTTAAAGCTAGCCAAAAGCCTGAAATAAATAGTTTTTTCCCCCCCAAGATTATCATAGGTAGAGGAATGGACAGAGAATGGTTGCAGGCTGTAACTAGCTTCATAAAATGTTTTTGGGGGGTGGGGCTTAAAGGGCATGTCCACCCCCAAAAATATAATCCCCCCAACTACTGGCCCCAAATGTAGTGTAGTTTACATCCACTCACATCCCAACTCCATAGGGTTCTCTGTAGTCCCCCCCCAGTCCCAAAAACTGCCCCACCAGGAGGCTAGCAGGTCACATAGGACACTGCCTGCTAGCTGGCCTCAGGTAGATTTTTGCCATGCGTACTGCAGCCCTTCTCCCCCTCCCCCCCCTCCCTCTCCCTCCCTCTCCCTCCCATTCTACTATCCTCCCCCTACATAAAACCCCTTCAGTGCAGTATTCCCCCCTGCTCCAGCCCCCCCAACCGCAATATTTGTATCTTCAGAAAGCTCCCCAAACTCTTACTTACCTCTCCTCTTCCTCCGGTGAAGTGAGCTGCCGGCAGCCGCGTCTGTGATTGGCTGCCGCTCAGCCAATCACAGACGCGGCTGCCGGTCCGCCCCTCTGCTTGCATTCCTTGCAAGCAGAGGGCCGGGAGCGCGCGGAGGAAAGAGGGGAGGTAAGTAGAGTTTGGGGGGCTTTCTGAAGAACAAGTATAGCGGTTGGGGCTGGGAGCCCTTGGGGAAACTTTATTAAAAAAAATATATTTGTGGGTGGACATAGCCTTTAAACCTTACCTTTCTAGTTTTAGAAGTGTTCTTACATCCATGCTATCTATGAAATACACAGGAGAGATTATTTTATTTTTTGTATGAAAAGCAAAGAGGAATTTATCATTGTTAAGGCAGGAGCCATGGAGAGTGTCAGGGAGAGGGAGATCTCTGTGCTGTTATGTGATTGGCTGTCAGCTTCTATAAAGCAAGGCCTGCAACTTCCTTGTTTGAATTGTTGAGCACTACAGTGTATGTGCCTGTACAGCGACATTTAGCTGGGGGTTACCCAGCTAAGTGGGATTGTGGGAGCTGACCCTTAGTACCAAGCCAGCCCCAGAAAAAGGAGATGGGAGATGTATGTTTCTAAATAGGCTCTGGATATGGGACTTGTATTCCCCTTTAAACCCAGAATCAAACTTAACTGCAAGGCATCAATGCTAACCATGAGCCAACCTGATATCCCATGGCTTTTTCTTTACAAAGCATTGTAAATGCAGTGCATTTCTTAAATCCTTATATGAAAAGGACTTATTAGGTGAAGGCCCCCCTACAACACACTAAAGTGCGCATGCAATCACAGCGTTATCGCACGTTACTTTGTGAGCGTGGCACGTTTGCGCAAGCATTTTTGTAATTATATTATAAAAATCTATGCGTTTGCGTGCACCATTTTTATGCAAACACATAAATATACAGACAGATTAAAAACAGCTGCCACTGGGTTTACTCAAAATAAACAATAAAATTGTTCAGGAATGTACAGTTTCTACATTAGAAACTGATGTAGATTGTATTTTATAACAATCAGCATAGTGCAACTGTGTGAAAGGCACAGGTTTCTAATTCAGAAGTTTGCAACAGATTTAAGGCGATGTCCCTCTCCCTCTTTAACCTTATTGATTTCTACATCAGTCAGAGATTTCTAACAATGCCAATTCCGATGTTCTGTAAAAGCAATATGACCTTTGTTCCTCTGCATCCTTACCATATTACACACTGGAAATCATTGTGAAATATAACAAGAGAGCAGACTGTTAATTGAAAATTTCAAGTGACAAGACACTAAAAGTATAATTCTTGCTTAAATTGGTGCTTTTAGGGGGAGATGCAATAAATTTCGCATTCGCGAATTGTTCCGTTGTATTTAACCACGGTTTGACCGATAACATTGTGAAATGCTACGGTTAGTTGCAAGCTTTTGCACACTTAAGACACAATTAAAAAAGCTTTAATTTTTCATGAAAAACAATAGCGCGAAAAAACGCTGTGCAAAATGTAAAAAAAATGCGACATGGCGCAGGCAGCGCAAAACCTCGCTAAACACGTCAGTAATAATAAGAATTAGTTAGTGTAAATTTATCACTTATTTCCTGTTAGCACGGGATATTGCATCTCCCTGTAGTACCTTTTATTTATACTACAGGGTGATGCTATATTGGCTGCTATCGGACGAGCTAGTGCAAATCCCACGTACCCGATGAATTGTCAGGCTAGCATGGGTTTTACACTCATTTCTGAATTAGCCCTGTGCTGCCTATTCGATAAAGGCTAAGTAGGTTTTGCATTACCTTGTAGCACAAAGCTTGATGCTTAATGATTGGAGACACAAACCCCAGCCTTATCGGGCAGGATCCTATGATGCGTGGTTTTCTTAAAGTGGTTTTACTGCATTTGGGACCAACATTTAAAGTTATAAGTCACCCCCATATTGTATAATATTGTATAACAATATTGTTAATAGATGTAATATCACAATATAGACTTTGGACCACCAACAGAAGAATGATAGCCAATGTAGGGTGGGAATCAAGGTTGATGCAAATTTAGTTTTGCAATTTTTATAAAAATTGATAATAATAGAATATTAGCACAGAAACATATGGGTTTTTATTTTTACAATACCATAAGGCCCTGCACACTCTGGTGAGCAGGGGGTGACATAACCTGTTTTTTTCCGTGCCGCCCTCATCTATAAAACTGCTTCCAGCACCTTATGAGTGTGTTGGAGGGGGGAGGGAGGAGACAAGGGTTGTCTATTTTGTGTGTGAATTCCAACGGCAAAAACGTCCAGCAAGCCCACCATAGTAATATAGTAATTGAGGTTGAATAAAGACATACGTCATCAAGTCAAACTTTCACCCTCCTTTGTAACTCTACCTAACATTGATCCAGAGGAAGGCTAAAAAAAGAGGGAGGGGGGAATTCCTTCCTGACTCCAAACGGTAATCGGAAAATCCTGGATCAACCAAAACTACAGTATATGTATTAAATACAGTAAGTCTCAATATTTTTTTAGAAAACGTATCTAAGCCACTTTTAAACAACCATCCAGCTTGCCAAAATTTTACTGATGGTCCAATACAATTCCAAGATGCCATCAATGTCCCCAAAATCAATACAACAATATTACAAAATGGCACCATTGCAATGGATGTAGCAAAGAAAAGGCAGGCATACACAAGTCGGTTTTTTTGTGATTGTTCGATCAATACAATCAAATCCAGACTACTACACATAGGGTAAGTATAGGGTATTTTGGCCCTCACTGGCAATTCTAAAGACTATTTAGTAAATAAAAGGTCTGTCTAGTCTTTAATAAAAATAAAAAATGTTTTGCCATATTTGTCCGATATATTTAGAAAAGATTAGAGTATTGTGTCAATGGACTAACAGTTTATTTAGTTGACACAGCTTTCGAGAGATCTACCCATTCTACCCACTCCTTAGGACTGTACTTCCTCAGTACTCAATGGGGCTTTGCCAAGGCCTGCCATACCAAATCATGTGTTTTTCTGGTTTATGTACAACCATTAAACCTCCAATTCTTTGAGGACGCAAATCCAAGAACAGCAACATTACAACTCAGTTAAAATCACATCAGTAAAGGAACAAAATTGGTATTTCTGATATCCCTTCTTTATAAATTTGGCCCTAGTGCAGTATTAATAGGTATCGTAAAAAAACAATCATTATTTCCATGCCGCGGTTGTTCATTTAGATCCTGATCATATATTTATGTACAACCGTGCCATACAATTATATACTATGTGTTATTGTACTACCACACAGTATCGCCTTCATACCCAGCGGTATGTACTACAGTGGCAGTATTTTACAGTGTGGTCATAATTGTATGATTGAGGACGTATTTGTGATAACATACGGTACCAGAAGTCTCGTTATTTTATTCGCCCATAATACTGAAATGGAGATTATCTTTAGGAGGAGGCCGGTTTCGCGGATCCGAACCGGATCCGCCGCGGATTTATCCCGTTCGCGAACGGCGATTTTTCCGGATTTTTCGCCTTCTGAACTTCGATTGCGCGATTTTTCGTGTTTTAAAATTTTTGAAAAATAGGGAAACACAGTATTTTCGAAAATTTTTGAAAAATACAGGGATTTCTCTTAATTCCATACCTACATATTTTCGAAAATACATGAAAACTCGTAATTTTGAAAATTCACGAAAAGACGTGAAAATTAATAATTCGAAAATTTTCGAAAATACAAAAATCTTCGTATTTCAAGGGTATTTTAGTCTAACGGGCGCGCGCGGATTTCGAATTTTAGAATTTTTTAGAAAATTCGCTGATCCTCAAGCGGGACCGGATTTTGCGAAGTTCGGACATCTCTAATCTTTAGTTCTAAAGCTTGGCTAAGGAAAGGTGATGTATATACCAATAAAAAAGAATTATGTTGGGAAAATTAAGTATTTAACAACCAATATACGGTTATTTTATAGCGTGATTACGGTGCGTTCTCTGGCCTAAAATTTTTTTTATCTCCCCCCCCCCAGAGCCTACCTTTTCTGCTAGAAATTTCTGTTTTCCCTCCTCGCTGGATAAGTTATCTGCAACTCCTCCCCGACGAGATGTACTGCTCCCTCCAGCTTCCTTGGCTTCAAGCGTAATTTCCGCATGTTCACGCACACATCACATGCTGCGACGTCGGCCCCACACATGGCCGTGGCCCGGGGGGAGGAGATAAAAAAATGTTTTTAGCCAACTTTAGTTTTAAACAATCCAGGGTTATTTAATAAAGTTCTTATAGTTAAAATGGTGCTAATTTTGCCCCAACCATCAGATGTTAGCTTTCAAATATTAAAATAGATATGATTGGTTGGGGCAAAAATGCACCATTTAAGCGATAAGAACTTTTATTGAATCTCCCTGATAATCTTGCAATAACTTTACGGTTTTTTTGGTTTTTGTGTAGTTAATTTTAATTGTAGTGCTTCTATCTCTTTTTTCAACCGTTCTGTTTCTGAGAGAGGAGCTACCTGTCCCTGTACCACATCTGCCTGTGCCTCCTCGGAAGCTGCCTGCTCTGGTACACTAAACCTACAAGATTGTTGCAGCTCTTCCACTTTATCATTTAGCATGAGTATCTCAGCCATGCTCTGATCCTCAAGTTCACATAACTCTTCTCTCTCAAGATAACTTATGATATGCATAATTATAAAAGTCCGACTTTTACCTACTACATTTTTCGATGATAGACCAGCAATAGATAAAAAGTCACAAATTTCTAGCAAAGCATTTTTGGATAATGCATACAAGGCACCGCCCACTTGTACTTTCAAGTTCTCTATTTCCGATGACTCCATCTCGATGGCCTTGGGACAACTTTAGTCTGACGTTCAACTTTTCCCTGTAGAATAGACAGCGCAGCTCTCCTGGCACAATTTGGTTAACCTCAGATCACATGCGAGTCTCTCCTTTCCTGGCTGCTCACGACCTCTCTGTCAAACAGTGTTTGTAAAATTGAATGATGTTTAAGGATATCTGCTGTCTGTGTAACTTATCCTCTTCACATTCATCCCGGACGAGCCCCCAAAATGTTATACCCCTGAAAAAGGGGAATGAGAGAGAACAGACTCAGTTAGGTAGTGAACGCCAGTGGAATGCTTTACCAGTATTCCCCCATGCCAGTGGGAGGGGTTGAACCAATGACAATGTGGACAAATCCATTTCAGACCTACTCATGTGTGTTTAGTGACTATCTATAGTCAGCCATACTGGAACTATGTGTCACAGTAGACTTTTGTTGTTAAAAGGAACAGGCAGGAAAGTTACTGCATCTTTACTCGTTCAGCAAGAAATACTTTGTATTAGCATTTTTATATGACCATTGTAAAACGGAAGGTTGTTGTGAAACAGTTTATAATGAAAACCCTTGTATGCAATGCAGATTATTTTTGTTTCAATAAATATATTCTCATTAGACATGAGGCAGAGGATACAGTCTAACTGAGTCTGTTCTCTCTCATTCCCCTTTTTCAGGGGTATAACACTATCTATCTATCTATCTATCTATCTATCTATCTATCTATCTATCTATCTATCTATCTATCTATCTATCTATCTATCTATCTATCTATCTATCTATCTATCTATCTATCTATGAAGAGACATCTGAACTTAACAATCACCTGCCAACGGATGAAGAAGCACCGTTGACTAATACAAGTGAGTTTGAGGTACTACCAGAGACTGGAGTACAGAAGAGAAAACCCCAGGGAGGATGAACAATCAGTCGAGACGCAGGATGAGGTTCTAGTATCTCAGTGTCCAGACCTAGTGAAGAACATACAGAAGTCCGTAACGTACCTAGGAGAGAAAAGCGAGCCCCTAAAGTCTTTACTTATGACCAACTTGGAACGCCAACATGCTATAATGTAGTGAACGCCAGTGGAATGCTTTACCAGTATTCCCCCATGCCAGTGGAGGGGTTGAACCAATGACAATGTGGACAAATCCATTTCAGACCTACCCACCTCATTCCTACGGACAATACTAAAAGTTAAACTGTATTAGTTATGTTGCCTAAGTAGAGATTTCTTTAGAGACTTCAGACCCTAACGAAGAGTTCTAAAACTATGAATGAGAAGTAGTTACTGGCTACTGGTACATTAAACTTAATAGGTTACTATTAGTGCAGATAAGTTGCCAGAATCCCTGGATTGAGAAATTTTCAGATTTAAGTTTGCATAGATGTCGGGACGCCATCTAATTTTGCAGGGGAGAGTAATAGACTGATTTTTGTGTGATATAGAAAAAAACCTGCCAAAACAGTATTTCCCCAATTAGCAATTGGGCACTGATTAATATTCTGCTATCTACTGGTTGAGTCTGTCAATCTTTAGCAACTAGTGCTGCCTTCAGAAGGCAACAGGGGGTGGGCTTTGGCCTGTTTTCCTCATTCTCATTAGACATGAGGCAGAGGATACAGTCTAACTGAGTCTGTTCTCTCTCATTCCCCTTTTTCAGGTATTTTATCCATGTTTTAAGGTTGAAGTGACTTAAATGATTACTAAATAGTTATGCTATGTATCTAAACAAATCTTTGAGCATGTTAAATGTATGTAAAGCAGAGGGTTACTTCGGAATAATTATACAGTGCTATCTGTGTTGTATGTTAGGCAACTAACTATCCAGCCATTTTATGTTTGGCAGAAAGAAAGTGAATGTAGGGGTCTGTCCATATGAGTTCTTATAAATCACAGCTCGATGGAATAATGTATATGGCAAATGCATTTGAGCTAGTGTACAGCCTCATGTGTGTTTAGTGACTATCTATAGTCAGCCATACTGGAACTATGTGTCACAGTAGACTTTTGTTGTTAAAAGGAACAGGCAGAAAAGTTACTGCATCTTTTACTCGTTCAGCAAGAAATACTTTGTATTAGCATTTTTATATGACCATTGTAAAACGGAAAGTTGTTGTGAAACAGTTTATAATGAAAACCCTTGTATGCTATGCAGATTATTTTTGTTTCAATAAATATAATTTCATTGACAGAGGCCGAGGATACAGTCTAACGGATCTAACTGAGTCTGTTCTCTCTCATTCCCCTTTTTCAGGGGTATAACACACACACACCTCAGAGTAAGTGCTACTTACATATATTTAATAATAATACTATAATAATATGCTACCTACAGAATAATATACAGATATTACTTCACCTGGGAGTGAACTCCTCAGTGGCATAATATCCTTATATTACATTGTATGTAGTGTAATATCCCTTATGTTATCACTTTACACATGGAGTACATACCGATTTACAGAAAACCCCAGAAATCTGAAAATCCGTAAAGGGAACTTTCTTTCAAGGGTTCGGACTGTATTCTCGAGGGCTACCAAATGTTTGAGGTTATTTTCGGTAACCCTCCAAAATAACCTTGAATGTTCGGTAGCCCTCCAAAATCCGATCGGAAACTCAAAAGTAGTATTTTCGAGGGTTATCGACTGTTCAAGGTTATTTTCGAGGTTTACTGAATATTTGGTAACCTTGAAAATACAGTCCGAAATCCAAACAATCCGCCCGGTTTCGGATTGAACGTTCGGGTTTCCGAACCACAGTGCAGTTTCAGTCATGTGTCACATGCAGGTCCGAGTCAGACCCAGATCCCTTCTCTAGTTGAAATTAGCGATAAATACTATAAATTCCATCTAAAACCTTCACAAAGTCAAATTCTTCATGAAAAAGTCTTGAATAAGAGGTACAGTAGATTTGAACACACAGGCAATAACACTATTAATAAATGCAATCCTATACTAAATATGGTTAAAGACTAGTGATGGACATAAAACCAAACTCAGGGCGAACTTCATGAGTTCAGATGACCTCAAACTATTTAAACCCGCAGCTGTATTTTTACTAATTATCGAAAATTCAATATTTATCGAGTATACAAGCCATTCGCTAACCCTAGAATGTATCGATCACTAACCCTCAAATGTATAGTTCGTTTTCGATAACCCTATAATGTATCGTTTGCTAACCCGTTGATGTAGCCTTCAACTTTCAGCAACCCTCGAATGTTCGTTTTCGCTAAAATGTATTGTAAAATGTAAATGTATTGTTTGTTTTCGGTAACCCTTGAATGTATCGTTCGTTTTCGGTAATCTTTGAATGTATGGGTCGTTTTCACTAACCCTAGAATGTATCGTTCGTTAACCCTCGAAAGTAGCCGTCGACTTTCGGTAACCCTCGAATGTATAGTTCTATTTTGGTAACCCTCGAAAGTAACGTTCGGTAACCCTCGAATTGGCTGTAACCCTCGAATGTAGCTTGCGCAAACCCGACAATTGCCCGATCATGAAGTAAGAAGGGAAATGTAGATAAAGTTTAGCGGTAACATTGCGCTGGTTGTGATGAATTGCATCAAAATTCTGATTGCATCAAAGTACCGAATTTTCAAAAAGTATGTGGTGACATTGCACCAATTTTTGCCACAATATGTAAAGCCTGCTGGAGACCAGGTCTTTTTGCCTTGTTTATTGTCAAAACCCCATTCAATATCAATTTAGCGATTCTATCACTAGCAATAAGACGTTTCCCCTTTGTACACACGTTGGATAATTGTCATACGATGCAGCCGGAGAATGAGCAATCGCATGATATTCGTACGAAAATATAGCATCAACGATCGTCAAAGACCAACGACCGTCGACCATTGTTGTCTTTTTCCGACGATCAGCCTGGCGGATTTGTTCTGCCGATTATCGTATATTTGTACATGGTCGGCAGATTATCGTTATCGTTCTAAGAAAAAATATATAAAAAACACATTCACTGCTTTTCGTAATTGTGCGATGATACGAACGTCTACATCTAATGATTATCGTGGTGACTATTGTTGCTGTGTGTACAGATGCCGTTTCAATTATGAGGATTAAAGCTAATGTTGTTGAACGTTCGTTAACTGCATCATTTGAAAATTATCCAACGTGTGTACGAGGCTTTAGTGTCTGTATTACATCATTACATTCCCATACACCCTCTGGGCTGTTTGTTTTTTTTTGGGGGGGGGGGAGTAGCTTTGTCAGGTCTGTCAAGAAATTTAAGGTGTTTTGTTGTTTCGTTTCATTACAGTGCCTAATCCCATGCTACTGCCAAATAAAATAACAGCACCTACAAAGAACAAACTGACATTTTGTCTCCTTGAAAGACGCTCTACCTTGTGTGTAGGGATTGATGTATTATGTAAGTACAATTTTTCTAGCATGCATTGGATTGATTTTATGCTAATAAATGTTACAGCAACTGCTTTGACAGAATATACTGCTCTGATAAGTTATCCCAATGAATGCTTATGTTTAGAGCAGCAGTAATCACCCAAGTGATCTTTGTGTAATGTTTCCTCCCAGAGAATCAATGGCAGTGGGCCATCATGCTAACTGTTCATTGACTTTAAAGGGCATGTCCAGTCTAAAACAACTTTTTATACAAATGCACAGCAACCCCCTAAACCCCAGTTTCGCATTATACATAATTACCAAAATGCCCCTGAAGTCACTAATCAGGCCCGGTCTCTTGCCACTCTGCCGTGCTAGTACACTGGACTGCGGTGATACTTTCTGGTGGCGGCAAGTTTAGGAGTCAAAACAATGATTGACCACGCTGTGGGCCCAAATAAACCTACTCCACAGGACGGTGGATACTAACAAACATGGCTGCTAAAGTTCTAGAGGCGATCGCTACCTACCAAACATTAACAACTAAACAGCAAAGGAAGATTTAGCCTTATCTGTCAAGACCTGCATAACCTCCACAATAGAGTTCCAGAGGCCAAACTCCACATCAGCGAGGAAAGGATTCCTCAGAGAGGAAAGGATTTCCTCAATGCAAACACAATAGAACCCCAGCAGGCCACACAACACACCATAAAACATTGTAAAGAGGACAGGCACCGCAGAAGCAGTATAAGGTTAGTGGACCTTCCAGAGAAGGCAAACAATGGTAAGACTTTTTTGGTAAGACAACGGTAAGACATTTTTGGAGGATCTCTTGATAAATACAGTACATATGGGAAAGATAGCTTCTCTCACACTTTCAAGATAGAATGTGCCAACAGTCTCTCCCCCAAGACTAGAGATGTCTGAACTTCGCAAAATCCGGTCCGCACTAAAATGAAAAATATCCTCGAAATTACGAGATTTCTCTTATTTTCGTAAATACGTATTTTCGAAAATACGAGAAATCCTCGTAATTTCGAAAATTTTCGAAATACGTATTTTTCAAAAATACGAGTAATCCTCGTAATTGTAAAAATTTTCGAAAATACGTATTTACGAAAATAAGAGAAATCTTCGAAAATTCCCGAAAATACGAGAAATCCACGGTTCGGAAGTTTGGAAGGCGGAAAATCCAGAAAAATCCGCTGTTCGCAAACAGGATAAATCTGTGGCGGATCCGGGTTCAAATCCGCGAAACGGCCATCCCTACCCAAGATCCCTACCCCCTGATGTCCCACCATTTATTGTCAAAATTCTTAACTTTAGAGACAGAGATGCTGTACTCCATCTTACTAGAGAAAAAAGCAATATTCTATTCCAGAACAAAATGATTTCTGTATATCCTGATTTCTTCGCAGAAACACAAAGACAAGTTTACAACACAAAGACAAGTTTACAAATGGAAAGCACAGACTGAGATCAACAAATATTTAGTATGTCATGCTAAAGTGCACTTTTTTCTTAACAGCTGCAGAAGCATCGGTGTGGCTGGATTCCGACCACAACCGGACTGGGCTTGCCTCATAGGAATAAAAATGATAACTCTCTTTAAAAGAGCCAGCACTATCTACAATGTCTTTTCCTGCTGGTAAGACTCTTACAGGGAGAGTCAATAAAAGTTCTTATCGTTAAAAATTGTGCTAATTTTGCCCCAACCAATCAGATCTTATTTAACATTTGAAAACTAACATCTGGTTAGGGCAAAATTGGCACCATTTTTAATGATAAGAACTTTTATTGAATAACCCTGTTAGATTATACTTTATATACATATTACAATATTTCCACCCCCAATCTGATTAAAATTACCTTACCCTCTGATTTAAGTTTAATACAGTACATAATACTTCTTTCCCTGTGAAATGGGAGTTGAGACTCTCCCAACGTATCTTTGCAGATACAAGAAACAATTACAGTTATCAACGGGAGGCTACCATTAGGTATATCCCCCTTCCAAGGAAAATGTTCAATAGCCCACCCCTATGCTCCTTTATCCCCATATATTCCACACTCAAGCGAGCAGACTAATGTACTTGCAACAACAATAACACACTCTCCTGACTAAAGTCTAGTTACAGCGACAGTTGGAAGTTGTTCCCTTAGTATAACATAAACTTTTCAAGCTGGTTCAGTTTCATCCATGAGTATGATGAAATGTTAGAGACCTCCAGAATATGGTTAAGTCTTCAGCAATCTTACAATAACTCAAAAATCTTAAATTATATGTTACAATTTTACTTGAGATGCATCTGGAAGGTCCTCAACAGTGTGCACAAAAAAACCCCGGATAGGATGTGTTTACCATTCCAATTAGCCTCCTCCTGTCGGGTTGCAGCAATATTAATAAGTTAATCTGCACAGTTTGAACTCAAACAATTGATGCTGGACAGGCGGTATCATTTGCATTTTACATGCCAAAATACAGCCAGTTCCTGTTGTTATTCTAGCCTATTATATTCCTAGCAGAATATCCAGGGACACCAGCCATTTGGTTAGATTATTTTAACACTGTCCTAAATACCACAAAATGTTACATAAGTTCTGATTGGTTGGGGAAAAATTAGCACCATTTTAAACGATAAGAACTTTTATTGAATCTCCATCTAGGAGTCTATTAAACTACATGCTTGAATGGTCCTTACCACCACTATTAATAGAATTAAACAACATTCTGTGGAAGCAGAGGGTGCAGCTTTTAGAGCACTACAAGGTGCCCACAACATGTTTCTAAGATACCATTTGGCAGAAAACACTGACTTCCTTAAACTCTAGTCTAGAATAAAAAACACAGGAAGCAAAAGCCAAGACATTTTATTTCTTTGGAGCACAAAGACTCTATGAGCATAAAGAGAAGTGTGGGAAGTTACTGGCTTATTTGGCTAATAACAAGCATAAGCCTCCCACAATTATCACACTCTGCACCCCGACAGGGTATCTCTCAACCAACCCAATAGAAGCAGCAGACTACTTTGTTGAATACAGATAGTTTAACATAAACCAAATGGTACAAACTGCCCTTGGATATTGCAGGGTGTGCTGACTTGAAATAAATCTCCTACCCAAGATTCTATACATACTATTGCACTCCCCAATCCTTATTCCTCTTCAATATTTTAAGGTTCAAGGGCCAAATTTATTAAGCTGCAATATTGGAAAGTTCCAATTTTATGATCGCTGTTGAAAATTACCAATTGTTAAAGCCATGGTATTGTTTAATCCTAATATGAACGTCTTTTTCCCCAGAATATCTATACATTGTAAGATTCTTCTCCAGTGAGTTGCATTTAAAATCAGCCTAAAAAACTTGGACTCGGTTTATACTCGAGTCACTACTTACTTTGGCACTCCGGCAGCCGCACGATCATTCCCTGTACTGGCTCGCCGGCCGACATCACTGTCCGGTGCCAATTAGTGACGTCAGCCGGCGCGCCAGTACAGGGAATGAGCGCGCGGATGCCGGAATGGAGAGGACGCATGCTTACCTGATCGGAAATGCTGATCTTCAATGCTGGCACACAGTCCCAACAGGAAGCCCCAAATTACTGGATGGAGGAGAGCCCACAGGTACAAACTGAACTGGGTGGGAGGGTGAGGGTGGCATTCAAGATGTTTGGAAAACATCAACAGCATGCTTTATTAGCTGGGAGTTGTAGTTTCCAAACATCTTGAATGCCAAGTTTCTACCCTCGGTTTATACTCGAGTCAATAACATTTATTAGATTTTTAGGTGAAATTGGGTACCTCGGTTTATACTCGAGTCGGTTTATACTCGAGTATATACGGTAATACATGTGAGAAATAGATTCTGCAACTGGGTGTGCACTAGACTTCTATTTTGTATGTGTATTATATTAAGTTGGTCACTAGTTGCACATCTATAATAGATGTATACCATCCCACCATATATTTTGTGGGTTACAATTGATTAAGCCTCTGGGATTGTGTACTCCCAAGGTAAGGTCATGTGCTCAGGTGAGTACTTATAGCATGAGAGTTAGTCCGAAGGAAGCTAGCCACAATGCAGCTAGGACTTTCAGCTCATAAAAGGAAGTACTGGTAGTGTAGGACCCCACTGAAAAAGCAAACCTTGAAGTGGTGGCTGGGCTTAAAATTATTTGAACAAATTGCTTTTATTTATCCAGAGAGAATGGCAGGCTTTTTAAAGCAGCATCATAGAGGGAATCAACATGTAAAGCAAATCTAATTGGGTGTGCACTAGGCTCCTTTTTTGTATGTTGCCAGTACAACCCACAGCCCCATAAAGTAATCAAAGAGCCATGCCCCTGACCACAGTATTTCAGAGCCTTTTCAAGTTTAAAGGAATTGTACATTGAAAAAATGACTTTGCCTAATTTCAAATATATACATGTACTGTAAGTAGCACGTGTTAGTACTTGTTTTGCTTAAGCTCAGTCCGTAAGTTCTCCAGCCCCCTGCCTAACTATCTGACTCTCTGTGAGGGCCTTATGAGGCAGCATTGGAAGAGTGAGTTTCCCACTATGCAGTTCATGTACCAACTATCACTATTTTAGCAAAAGCAAAACTACACATAACAGAAGAGTTTATGCTAATAAGGTACTTGATTGACAGCTGAAATGTAAGATGTTTCAGACTGGATATCTACAGAAATAGGGAACATAACTACAAATAAATGATACAGTGATAGTTTGGAAGAATTATAGTTTCCAGTAATGGGAAATCTAAAAAAAAAATTCCCAGTGTACACATCCTTTAAGGTTGGTGCATGCCCACTGCTGGGACAGAGAATCATCAGCCCCAAACTTCTAAATTATTTTTAAAGCTAGCCAAAAGCCTGAAAATAAATAGTTTTTTCCCCCCCCAAGATTATCATAGGTAGAGGAATGGACAGAGAATGGTTGCAGGCCTGTAACTAGCTTCATAAAATGTTTTTGGGGGGTGGGGCTTAAAGGGCATGTCCACCCCCAAAACTATAATCCCCCCAACTACTGGCCCCATCATGTAGTGTAGTTTAATCCTTACCTCACATCCCAACTCCATAGGGTTCTCCTGTAGTCCCCCCCCAAAGTCCCAAAAACTGCCCACCAGGAGGCTAGCAGGTCCATATAGGACACTGCCTGCTAGCTGGCCTCAGGTAGATTTTTGCCATGCGTACTGCAGCCCTTCTCCCCCCTCCCTCCCCCTCCCTCTCCCTCCCTCTCCCTCCCATTCTACTATCCCTCCCCCTACCATAAAACCCCTCAGTGCAGTATTCCCCCATGTCTCCCAGCCCCAACCGCAATATTTGTATCTTCAGAAAGCTCCCCAAACTCTTACTTACCTCTCCTCTTTCCTCCGGTGAAGTGAGCTGCCGGCAGCCGCGTCTGTGATTGGCTGCCGCTCAGCCAATCACAGACGCGGCTGCCGGTCCCGCCCCTCTGCTTGCATTTCCTTGCAAGCAGAGGGCCGGGAGCGCGGCGGAGAAAGAGGGGAGGTAAGGTAGAGTTTGGGGGGCTTTCTGAAGATACAAGTATAGCGGTTGGGGCTGGGAGCCCTTGGGGAAACTTATATAAAAAAATATATTTGTGGGTGGACATAGCCTTTAAACCTTACCTTTCTAGTTTTACTGAAGTGTTCTTACATCCATGCTATCTATGAAATACACAGGAGAGATTACTTTTATTTTTTGTATGAAAAGCAGAGGAATTTATCATTGTTAAGGCAGGAGCCATGGAGAGTGTCAGGGAGAGGGAGGATCTCTGTGCTGTTATGTGATTGGCTGTCAGCTTCTATAAAGCAAGGCTGCAACTTCCTTGTTTTGAATTGTTGAGCACTACAGTGTATGTGCCTGTACAGCGACATTTAGCTGGGGGTTTACCCAGCTAAGGTGGATTGTGGGAGCTGACCCTTAGTACCAAGCAGCCCCAGAAAAAGGAGATGGGAGATGTATGTTTCTAAATAGGCTCTGGCTATTGGGACTTTATTTCCCCTTTAAACCCAGAATCAAACTTAACTGCAAGGCATCAATGCTAACCACTGAGCCAACCTGATATCCCTATGCTGCTTTTCTCTTTACAAAGCATTGGTAAATGCAGTGCATTTCTTAAATCCTTTATATGAAAAGGACTTATTAGGCTGAGGCCCCACTACAACACACTAAAGTGCGCATGCAATCACAAGCGTTATCGCACGTTACTTTGTGAGCGTGGCACGTTTGCGCAAGCATTTTTGTTAATTAATATTATAAAAATCTATGCGTTTGCGTGCACCAATTTTTTATGCAAACACATAAATATACAGACAGATTAAAAACAGCTTGCCACTGGGTTTACAATCAAATAAACAATAAAATTGTTCAGGAATTGTACAGTTTCTACATTAGAAACTGATGTAGATTGTATTTTATATCAATCAGCATAAGTGCAACTGTGTGAAAGGCCAGGTTTCTAATTCAAAGAAGTTTGCAACAGATTTAAGTCGATGTCCCTCCTCCCTCTTTAACCTTATTGATTTCTACTCAGTCAGAGATTTCTAACAATGCCAATTCAGTATGTTCTGTAAAAGCAATATGACCTTTGTTCCTCTGCATCCTTTACCATATTACACACACTGGAAATCATTGTGAAATATAACAAGAACAGACTGTTAATTGAAATTTTCAAGTGCAAGACAACTAAAAGTATAATTCTTTGCTATAAATTTGGTGCTTATTTAGGGGGAGATGCAATAAATTTCGCATTCGCGAATTGTTCCCGTGTATTAACCACTTTGTGACCGATAATACATTGTGAAAATGCTAGCGGTTAGTTGCAAGCTTTTGCACACTTTAAAGACACAATTAAAAAAGCTTTAATTTTTCATGCAAAAACAATAGCGCGAAAAACGCTGTGCAAAATGTAAAAAAATGCGACATGGCGCAGGCAGCGCAAAACCTTCGCTAACACGTCAGTAATAATAAGAATAAGTTAGTGTAAATTTATCACTTATTTTCCTGTTAGCACGGGATATTGCATCTCCCTGTTAGTACCTTTTATTTTATACTTACAGGGTGATGCTATATTGGCTGCTATCCGGACGAGCTAGTGCAAATCCCACGCTACCCGATGAATTGTCAGGCTAGCATGGGTTTTACACTCATTTCTGAATTAGCCCTGTGCTGCCTATTCGATAAAGGCTAAGTTAGGTTTTGCATTACCTTGTAGCACAAAGCTTGATGCTTAATGATTGGAGACACAAACCCCAGCCTTATCTGGGCAGGATCCTATGATGCCGTGGTTTTCTTAAAGTGGTTTACTGCATTTCGGGACCAACTTTAAAGTTATAAGTCACCCCCATATTGTATAATATTGTATAACATATTGTTAATTAGGATGTAATATCACAATATAGACTTTGGACCACCAACAGAAGAATGATAGCAATGTAGGGTGGAATCAAGGTTGATGCAAATTTAGTTTTGCAATTTTTAATAAAATTGATAATAATAGAATTATTAGCACAGAAACATATGGGTTTTTATTTTTACAATACCATAATGCCCTGCACACTCTGGTGAGCAGGGGTGACATAACCTGTTTTTCTCCGTGCCAGCCCTCATCTATAAAACTGCTTCCCAGCAACCTTATGAGTGTGTTGGAGGGGGTAGGGAGGAGACAGGGTTGTCTATTTTGTGTGTGAATTCCAACAGCAAACCGTCCAGCAAGCCCACCATAGTAATATAGTAATTGAGGTTGAATAAAGACATACGTCCATCAAGTCCAACCTTTTCACCCTCCTTTGTAACTCTACCTAACATTTGATCCAGAGGAAGGCTAAAAAAAGAGGGAGGGGGGAATTCCTTCCTGACTCCAAACGGTAATCGGAAAGTATCCCTGGATCAACCAAAACTACAGTATATGTATTAATACCAGTAAGTCTCAATATTTTTTTTAGAAACTTATCTAAGCCACTTTTAAAGCACCATCCAGCTTGCCAATAAATTTTACTGATGGTCCACTACAATTCCAAGATGCCATCTAATGTCCCCAAAATCAATACAACAATATTACAAAATGGACACCATTGCAATGGATGTAGCAAAGATAAAGGCAGGCATACACAAGTCGGTTTTTTTGTGATTGTTCTGATCAATACAATCAAATCCAGACTACTTACACATAGGGTAAGTATAGGGTATTTTGGCCACCTCACTGGCAATTCTAAAGACTATTTTAGTAAATAAAAGGTCTGTCTAGTCTTTAATAAAAATAAAAATTGTTTTGCCATATTTGTCCGATATATTTAGAAAAGATTAGAGTATTGTGTCAATGGACTAACAGTTTATTTTAGTTGACAAGCTTTCGAGAGATCTACCCACTTCTACCCACTTCCTTAGGTACCTGTACTTCCTCAGTACTCAATGGGGCTTTGCCAAGGCCTGCATACCAAATCATTGTGTTTTTCTGGTTTATGTACAACCATTAAACCTCCAATTCTTCTGAGGACGCAAATCCAAGAACAGCAACATTACAACTCAGTCATAAAATCACATCAGTAAAGGAACAAAATTGGTATTTTCTGATATCCCTTCTTTATAAATTTGGCCCTTAGTGCAGTATTAATAGGTATCGTAAAAAAACAATCATTATTTCCATAGCCGCGGTTGTTCATTTAGATCCTTGATCATATATTTACTGTACAACCGTGCCATACAATTACTATACTATGTGTTATTGTACTACCACACAGTATCGCCTATTCAATACCCCAGCGGTATTGTACTACAGTGGCAGTATTTTACAGCTGTGGTCATAATTGTATGATTGAGGACGTCATTTTGTGATAACATACGGTACCAGAAGTCTCCGTTATTTTATATCGCCCATAATACTGAAATGGAGATTATCTTTAGTAGGGATGGCCGGTTCGCGGATCCGAACCCGGATCCGCCGCGGATTTATCCCGTTCGCAAACGGCGGATTTTTCCGGATTTTCCGCCTTCTGAACTTCCGATTCGCGGATTTTTCGTAGTTTCTAAAATTTTTGAAAATAGGGGAAAACACGTATTTTCAAAAATTTTTGAAAATACAAGGATTTCTCTTAATTCCATACATACATATTTTCGAAAATACATGAAAACTCGTAATTTTGAAAATTCACGAAAATACGTGAAAATTCATAATTTCGAAAATTTTCGAAAATACAAAAATCTCGTTATTTCAAGGGTATTTTTAGCTTTAACGGGTCCGCTCGCGGATTTTCGAATTTTAGAATTTTTTAGAAAATTCGCTGATCCTCAAGCGGACCGGATTTTGCGAAGTTCGGACATCTCTAATCTTTAGTTCTAAAGCTGGCTTAAGGTAAATGTGATGTATATTACCAATAAAATAGAATTATGTTGGTAAAATTAAGTATATTTAACAACCAAATATACGGTTATTTTATAGCTGTGATTACTGGCAGCTCTCCTTGGCTAAAAATTTTTTTTTATCTCCCCCCCCAGAGCCTACCTTTTCTGCTAGAAATTTCTGTTTTCCTCCTCCTGGATAAAGTTATCTGCAACTCCTCCCCGACGAGATGTACTGCTCCCTCCAGCTTCCTTGGCCTTCAAGCGTAATTTCCGCATGTTCCACGCACACATCACCCATGCGTGCACGGTCGCGCCAACACACATGCGCGTGGCTCCGGGGGGAGGAGATAAAAAATGTTTTAGCCAACTTTAGTTTTAAAACAATCAGGGTTATTTAATAAAAGTTCTTATAGTTATAAATGGTGCTAATTTTGCCCCAACCAATCAGATGTTAGCTTTCAAATATTAAATAAGATCTGATTGGTTGGGGCAAAATTAGCACCATTTTAAGCGATAAGAACTTTTATTGAATCTCCCTGATAATCTTGCAAATAACTTTAAGGTTTTTTTTGGTGTACTTATCCTTTAAATATATACTTAGTATATGTTTTAAAGGATAAGTACACATAGTATTTTAAAGAGATTGTACACTGGCAAAGACAAAAACAAACATTCCTAGATTAGTTCTTGAATGTGTTCTCATTCAAATATTTATCTCATACTCTGGCTGAACTATATGTGCACAGTCATTTCAGGGACCTTGTTTTGGATTTAAGCCAGAACCAATCATAACCAGCCATATTCATTCTTATTCTTGATGAGTTTGGAATGTGTTCAAAACAAATACACAGTGAGAGACAATTGCATTTTAACCGAATGTCCCCAGCAATTCTATCTTCCTTTAAAGAGGATTTTAATATGTTTTCTGTACAGTAATTTGCTAGGTCATTTGGACAAAACTTTTCCTTTAATCTTAGTTATTTATGCACATTTTTTTAGCTAGAAATTCTAAGCTATATTTGTCTGAAGGTGGAAGCACGGAGCTTAAACAAAGAAAATCAAAACACATTTATCTCAAAATCCATATTCTAAACAAAGACTTTTCAATTGTGGATTTCTTTCTATATCTAGATATCAACAATGGCATTAGTTTGTTTTTCTTTGCAAAGCATTTGTTTTCAGGTTCTACTTCTCCAGCAAACATCCATCAAAGTGGCACATATCGATTGATACTGAATTATAGACAGAGACGATAGCCATGTTATTATATATCCTACTGTGGGTGACTTGGGGGGTAAAATTGATATTCTGCAGCTATGTATCCCATTTTAAAAAAAAAACAGGGCAATCAAACTGTGCCTTACTAGGACTCGTTTCCACTTGACACATTTCCACCATCTATTAGAATGCACGTTTCAAAAAATGGACCAATAGAAAATCCAATTAAGATACAGCTATGAGTAGTTCCTTTGGCAGTTAGAAGCTATGTAGAATTTGGCTATAATATGCTGTATATAATTATATATTAATTAGAATTAACACAAAACACTGAAAGAAATTACCAGTGCTAGGTCTAATTCACGTTGTGGTGTTGAATGTTCGACAATAACGTAAAATAATACTGCAGCCAGTAAAAGGGTGGCTATCGCTAAATACCTATATCAATCATTTCTTTTACTGGCTGCGGGGGGGAATGCACAAGGTGTGTGCGCTGCGGACTTTGCTAGTGTTTAATATTCTACTGGGAATAAGCTATTTTTATAGGCTCTGTAAAATTCATTATGCTCACTGTGCTTAAATTGAGTCCAAAGGGAGCAATGCAGGTAGGGGGTATCAAAGAAAACCAGCAAACATAGCAAATCTAAAGACAAAATGACGTTTGCTAGTTAAATGAAAGAATAGACACTTCTGCTTCCCATTAAATACTGCTTGTCCTTCAAAGAACAAGCCAGAAAAAAACACACTAATTCCAGCTGGGAAATCTGACTACTTCCTTTACTTCTCCATACAACAGGGGACAACTAGAGTTAAGAGCATTAGCAGGGGGGAGGTAGCTTTGACTGCAGAGATAAGGCTGCACTTGACCCCCTTCTTGATAGCTTTCATTGTTTGATGATGGGTAACAAAGAGAGATTGTATTGCAGCAGGACACAGAGAGATCTGTGTCTCCAGGCCAGCTTGCTTTCTATTGTACGTGGGTGTGTTTTTCAGGATGTTGAACTGTTAACTGCACATGTGAAGTTTGTCGGGTAGCCGGAATTAAGACATGGAGGAGGTAACAGAGGTGGGGGGGAAGGGGGAAATGCTGTAGAGAGATCTGACACCATGAAAAAACAGAGTCACTGACAGAGGTAGGAGAAAGGCAGCACAGAGTACATGAATTTAACTTTGCAATGGGACAATGTGTTTTTTTCACTATAGATGCCCTTTAACCTGAATAAAACACAGCTGTATAAATCAGGCATGTAAGGATTCCGCTAAGTCTCTATTCTAGCAAGAATATAGTTAATAGATTGCTTTTTCTCCTGTTTATGTATTTATTAAAGTGTTGATCTAGTCAGTTTAATGTAAAGCTTGTAATAGACCTAAAGATTCTAAATTATGGATTTCTGTTGCATGATCTGACTGACTTAAGTCAAGAATTAGAAGAAACTTGAACTAGTTCTGGGTTTCAAGTACATCACAGAAGGCAGCCTTGATTTCAGTGCAACCATAACTGCAGCATATTCACGTCCTTTTTAAAAATAAATTACTCTCAATCAATTTCACGCAAATGGCATAAGGTTGTTTTTGTTCCTTAGTGGTCCCCTGAGCGGCTACGACCTGCAAAAGACTGTGTAATGTTTCGCTGATGGAAAAACATCAGGAACCCCTCAGGAACCTGTAAAAAACAGATGTGTGCTATTTGTGTGAAAGAAACCTTATTTTAAAGGGATATTTGGTAATCTATTCCTTAGGAATTAAATCCTTGAATTTATCACATTTTAATATTTCCAAATACAGATAAAACCACAAAGTCTTAGCCTTTTACTTTTCCATGGCTGTATTATATGACCAATGAATATTAGACATCAGAGCATTTAAGCCATCATGTGATCTCAGACAATATTATATTCATATAGAAATTAAAATTTTTTGATGCCTTATGTTTATAGACTTTACACATTTTAGGGATTTGCCCCTTGAATTACATCTGTGGGTGTT
Organism: Hymenochirus boettgeri; assembly: GCA_019447015.1. NCBI lineage: Eukaryota > Metazoa > Chordata > Amphibia > Anura > Pipidae > Hymenochirus > Hymenochirus boettgeri. The sequence continues at coordinate 77,398,757 of CM033475.1, forward strand.
TTATTTGATTCTGCAGTTACTTTGGTTTTCATGGGACAGGAAAATAAAAATACATTTTTTTTTGCCGATAACAAAAGAAAGAAAGAAAAAGTACAGCCATTCCATCTAAATGTTTCTTTATAATTGAAAGAGCAAGGGGGCAACATTGATAACAGTGCAGCTTTCATTAAAATTCATGTTTTTTCAGGCACACAGGACGTTTTCATCCAGAAGATTGGATGGCAAGTTTTGACATTCTGATGGGAACCACAAGTTAAATTTAAACTTATTTTAAGTACGGATCATACGATTTTTACATCAGTTGAAGAAGGTGCGGGATTGTGGGTAAGGTTACACGTTTCCTTGCTTGCTCCTGTTAGATAATTTCTTACCTTTGGAAAAGCACATAGTGGTAGAAGAAGAAAAGTAGAGCTGTAATACCTTTTATTGGCTAACTAGATTAAAAAAAATTAAAAAAGCTTTCAAGAGTTCTAAGCTTGCTTATGTATGTTACAAAAGAAACTGAGAAATCACAAATTTATATACACATTAGGACAGTAAACATCAAACAAATTGAACAGATGTGCTACTTTGTGCTATTATACTGTATATCCCTCGTGTTCACACATACAGTATAGTTACCCAAAAGTCACTTTCTGGGCTAATTAATTGTGAGCCCTAACAGGGTTATTCAATAAAAGTTCTTATCATTAAAAATGGTGCTAATTTTGCCCTAGCCAATCAGATGTTAGCTTTCAAATGTTAAATAATATCTGATTGGTTGGGGCAAAATTAGCACCATTTTTAACGATAAGAACTTTTATTGAATCTCCCTGATAGTGTTTTATATTAAGATACCCCAAAATGGAAGGGCTAACTAATTAATTACTATTAATAAAATAAACTGCTTGTGTGTATGTCAGCAGTACTCAGCAATCTACTACTGCTGCTGCTGCTAATAATATTATTAATAAAAAAGGGAAGAAAATCTAATCTAAATAGTTAAAGGACAAATGACAGGAAAAAACAAACAAGGGAAATTAAAAGTTAGAAGAAATTTATAAGGGGAGTGAAAAAAAGAGTGAACGTCATTTCATTTTCCTGTCAATTTCCTGGTTGTGATCCTTATACCTTGAGTGAAAAGTTATGGCGAAAAATTAAATTTCTTTCATGAATCAATTGTTTTTGTTTTTCACACTTAATCAACAAGAGGTGCAAAAATGGGCATGTGCTGTTGATCTGCCTCAACCAATCAGATTGTACCAATCTACTCATCTACTACAGTCAGAAAACATTTGATAACATCTGATTGGTTGCTGCAGATTAAGACCACGGGCAAAACTTTGCACCTCTAATTGAATGGTTAAAATGCATTTTTTTTGTATTGCAAGTTTTGCCAATTTTTTTGCCTTTGACTTTTAGACATTGGTACATGTTCCCCATGATATTGGATAATAGACTATAAATTAAACCATTAAATCAAGACAGGATCATAGACACCCTACTAAACTGTCCCAGCATCACACTCCCACTGTCACGCTAATGACGCCCTGGACTGCCTGTAGGTACACCAGCTGATCTATTCCACCAATGGGTGGTTAATATGCATTTTTATGATTATGATATTTGTTTTTAATGAAGAAGGAAAGGAAAAAAGAAAGGTCTTGTACATGCATTGAAAATCTTATTATTACTCTTGGGATATAAAAAAGCTAAATCACCCATCACCTTTCTACAGTTGTACCAACCAGACATTAAGCATATAAGCATATACGAAACAAACTGCAACCTCAATGCATTGTATTGCCTACAAGTAATGTCATCCATGCACAGACATCAAGAGTTGCTATAAGTAATCAGGCCAGAGCTGGTGGTTAATAATGGTAATGGGGTGTTTATATGGGGAGTTATATAACCTGCCAGTGTATTTTTATGATTATGATTGTTATTAACATTGTTGAATATAAGGATGAATACCTTTCAAACCAATTATTCTACAGCCTCTTGGGCTGGTTTGGATGTTTGAATCCACCTTATGACACTGATGATGCATACAGATCAAAGACTTTATTGGTATTTATACCGCCATGGTATTAATAGCTGGAATATCCTGCATATATAATAGTCCAACACTTCCATAAGCAATCATACTGTAAAGGGATACATGATGGCAAAGTCAAATGCAAACTGTTCCCTGGAGGATAATAGGCATTGTCTGCTTAACAATAAACAAATGTTATTGATCATTTAATAAATTCTGCAAAGTAAAGGGCTGCTTTCACTATCCTGAGTTTGCATGGGCTACCCAGGAATATAACAATCCTCTACAGCAAATATTTACAGAGCTTAAAATTATGTTTGCCTTGAGAAGACAGATTAGTCTTCTCAACACCACTGTTGTATTTGCTTTCCCTTTCCAGTTAAGAGATAGCCAAGACCAGTAGAAGTGCAGCAGCACCAAGGTTGCCAGACATCCCTATTAGGCTGGGAATGCCCTGACTGCAGGGAAGATGCAGGCAATTAAATCCTTTAAGTCAGAGGGAAGGGAAAGGGTCTTTATGGATTATAAAAACTGGAAAAAGGAGCGTAAGAAAGCAATAAAGATAAATTAAAGGTAAACTAAACTTAATTTTTTTAAAACCTAATGTAAAAGTTTTTCTCCCCAGAACACTTATACATTGTAAGATTCTTCTGTAGTAAATTGTATTTAGTACATGTAAGTAATAGATTCTCTAAATAAAAAGTTTCCATGTTGTTGCCAGTACAACCCACAGCCCATGTAGTCATCAAAGAGTCACACCCCCTGTATTCATTGACTCTATGCACAGTGTGTTTTCTATACACCAATATGGAAGTCCCTGATAAGACTTTGAAAGCTGCTTATTACCCTGTAATTTATTTTCTAGTCAGTGTGAGTTGCTGGAAAATAAACTGCAGGGTAACAAGCAACTTTCAAAGTCTTATAAGGGACTTCCATATTCCATTTTTTTAAAAATTATTTTCCTAGAAAAAGACAAAGATTTCAAATGTACCTGGATTCTCTGCTTATTCAGTGTTGGCGCACCAGGTAAGGTATAGAAATACACAGTTCAGAAAGTCACAAGTTTGAATCCCTAGGCTTTCCTTTTTTTTTTGTTTCTATTATCTTCCAAGAAAAGATAAAGCTTCTAAATGTCCTGAAAGTCTCAGCTTATTCACTGGTGGTGCACCTGGTAAAGTGCGAGTTTTAGAAACACATATTTCAGAAGGTGACAAGTTTGAATCCCCAGACTTACCTTTATTTTTTGTTTCCATTATGTTCCAAGCAAAAGATTGTACATATACCAGTGCTCTATATAGTGTCTCTGTTAGCCAAGAGGTAAGCTCTACTTTTAGCAAGACAGAGTAAATGTACAAGTTGCAGGTTCTATTCCCAGACTTACTTTTATTTTTTTTATTTTTGCTTACATGGATTACATCCATGCTATCTATGAAATAGATGACTTTTCTTTTTGTATGTAAAGTAAAGGATTATATCATTGTTAGGAATTGAATGTGTTTGAAAACAAAAAACTGGTATCCCTGTTCTGTGACAGGGAGAGGGGGGATCTCTGTGCTGTAATGTGATTGGCTGTCAGCTTCTAGGAAGCAAGGCTGCAACTTCCTTGTTTTGATCTGTTGAGCTCTACAGAGCATGTGCCTGTACACAGACACATAACTGGGGGTTTACCCAACTAAGATGGATTGTGGGAGCTGACCCCTAGTACTCACAGGTTATTTTCATAAATCACCCAATGGCTACAGCAAAGGGAGAGGTGAGCCACAGCTTGTTGTTTGTTTGTGAATGTGCTCTGTCTATTGGGACAATGTTGTCTGGAGACTTGAGTTCTCCTTTAATAATGAAGTTAGGATAGCTGAACAAAGCATCACTTATCCTAAAAAAATGTTTAAGTATATTAATAGTAAAAAGATGAGGACTGAAAATGTGGCACCATTAATTTATGGGGATAAGTTAGTTATGGAGGATGGCAATAAAACAAATGTCTCCCCCCCCCCTTTGTACACACTATAGAAGAGCCAAGTACATATTTCATAGAGTATAGTAGCAATAATGGTATAAAATATGCAAGTGCACTTTGGTTAACCGGAGGATATGATACAGAAACAACTAAATAAGGTTAATATTAATAAATCTCCTGGACCGGATAAAATACATCCTTGGGTCCTTAGGGAGCTAAGTTCAGTTTTATCAAGGTTATTGTTTGAAGTTTAACTTCAGTGGTGGGAAAGATACTGGAAAGTTTAATAAGGAAACATATTCTAGAGTATGTTTCAAGGACTGACATTATAAGTAGTAACCAGCATGGATTTAAGAGGAAAAGATCTTGTCAAACTAACTAGTTTGGCTTTTATGAAGAAGCAAGTAGAATTTTAGACTCTGGCAATGCAGTAAATGTAGTATACTGGGATTTTGCAAAGGCTTTTGATACAGTCCCCCATAGGCGACTTATGTATAAGCTAAGGTCTGTGGAGACACATTTGTACATGGATAGAAAATTGGTTAATGAATAGGATGCAGAGAGTAATTATTAATGGGGCTTCATCAATATGAACTAAAGTGCTAAGTGGGGTGCCACAGGGTTTTGTGTTGGGGCCACTTCTATTTAATCTATTTATTAATCATTTGGAAGTGGATAGGCAGCAAGGTTTCTGTGTTTGCTGGCGGTACAAAACTTTGTCGACCATTAAAAACTTCAGAGGATGTGCAATCGTTGCAGGTGGATCTAGATAGATTGTCAAATTGGGCTGCTAAGTGGCAGATGAAATTAAATTTTGATAAATGTAATGTGGTGCAATTTGCACTTGAAAATCCTTGTGCTGCTTATACTATAAATGGCTCTGTGTTAAGTAAATCCCTGTTCAGGGAAAGGGATCTTGGAGTTTTGGGGGATAACAAACTTAAATGTAGCAAGGAGCTAGCATGGTTTTGTCTTAAAGAGAGTTATGGATTCAAAAGTGCAAAATGTTATTCTCCCTCTTTACAAAGCATTGGTAAGGCCTCATTTGGAATATGCAGTGCAATTTTGGAATCCTGCGTACAGAAAGGACATCTTTGAAATAGAAAGGGTTCAGAGAAGGGCAACTAAATTAATAAGGGGATTAGGGGAGCTTGAATATGAAGACAGACTGGATAAGTTACAATTATGTACGCTAGAAAAAAGGCGCTTGCGTGGGGATATGATTACTGTGTATAAAAACATTAACGGGCCATACAATAAACTATGTCTGGCATTGTTCACCAACAGAGAATGTCAGAGGACACACAGACATGCCTTAAGACTTAAAAAAAAAGTTTACACTTCACATTTGGATAGAGATTTTCACTGTGAGAATGGTAAAGCTATGGAACTGTCTTCCAGTGGATGTTGTTATGGCAGGTTCATTGGACAGTTTAAAAAATAACCTGGCTAAGTTTCTGCAAACAAGGAATGTTGCAAGTTACTGGTATTGATATATAAAGTAGAGTTGATCTAGAGATATTTTCGATTGCCACTTGGATCAGGAATGAATTATTTTCCCTTTCATAAATTTGGTGGGTTTTTTTGCCTTCCTCTGGTTCAACAGTTAGGCAGGAAATGAGGGTATTGTTAGATGAGTTAGAATGGATGGACGTCTTTATTCAATCTCAAATACTATACTATGTCTTGAATCCCGCATTCAGGGTCAACCCTGCAGTCACTATTTGACTTCCTGCCCATTCTCCACCCCAACCGCTGCTGTTCACTGCTCACCTGGCCATTCTTCGCTCAGTCCACCTCTTACTCTGCACTAACTTGTTCCTTCCTTGGAGGATGACTGAAGGCCCCAATGAAATGTATGAACTGCATGACAGGTTATGGGATTTTCCTAAAAAGGGACCTAATCATGCCCCTGATTTGGACAGAGAGGCCTAGTAGGCCTGTGTGGAAATACACTCCCTGTGTAGGATCAATAACCTTCTACAAGCCGTAATGGATATAATGATGGGGGTTTTGAATGAGAAAAATATATACAAGTATAGACATTTACTTGAAAAATATTTTAGTTCCAGCTGCCACCGATGTATTGATGGCAGAGATACTACCTCTACCTTAGCTGGGGCTGCTATGGATTTATAAAAATTACCCTTTGGGTACAAGGAGTCAGCTCCCATAATTAACCTTAGCTGGGTCCTATTGTGTCTGAGCTATTAAATGCCACATGATAAAGTGTAGAGGGGTCCGGCCCCTCTCTGCTGTTTCTGGTTAGCAGAGAGGTGAGAAGCCACAGGAGCGAAGGGACTGTCAATAAGAATCATAAAAATTTTTTTTAGTATGAACATGGCAGTTGGGGGTTGGAAAGCCTTAGGCTGGGTACACATAAGCAGATATTTTCAGCCAACCGTCCAATTCACGTCACTTTCGGTCGGTCGCCCGAAAATATTTGCTGGTGTGGGGCAGCCGGTAAATTCCGATCAAGCGTGCGGTTCCCTATGGGACTGCATGATCGATTGTTCGCACTTTTGGCCGCGGCCGGATTTGCCGTGACCGTCGGACATTTGTCCCAGCTGAGCGCTCGCTTGGGGCCTTCAGTCATCCTCCAAGGAAGGAACAAGTTAGTGCAGAGTAAGAGGTGGACTGAGCGAAGAATGGTCAGGTGAGCAGTGAACAGCAGCGGTTGGGGTGGAGAATGGGCAGGAAGTCAAATAGTGACTGCAGGGTTGACCCTGAATGCAGGACTCATGACATAGTATAGTATAGTATTTGAGGTTGAATAAAGACATACGTCCATCCATTCTAACCCATCTAACAATACCCTCATTTCCTCTGTTGATCCAGAGGAAGGCAAAAAAACCCCACCAATTTTATGAAAGGGAAAAGAATTCATTCCTGATCCAAGTGGCAATTGAAAATATCTCTAGATCAACTCTACTTTATATATCAATACCAGTAACTTGCATGCGGTTCCCTATGGGACTGCATGATCGATCGTTCGCACTTTTGGCCGCGGCCGGATTTGCAGTGATTGTCGGACATTTGTCCCAGCCAGTCCGGAAAGGGCGCGAAACGCGCGTCGGTGTTCTTTGGCTGGGTGGAAGGGCTAACGGAGGAGTCTGACGAAGCGTCCGGAAAGGGCGCGAAACGCGCGTCGGTGTTCTTTGTGGCTTTTCGCTTCCACGTCCGCATGTGTAACCACACATATGGCATACCGTTTGATTCAGGACATTTGGGAGATTGATATTTAGTAACTTTTTTTTAGATTCCATGAGGTTTTGGCATGATTTTTACCTTTTGAAGTTGTTTTTTGTTCATTTTTTCAGACAAATGCGAACTTCTACGAAGAACTGCGCCCACACCATTGATGGTATGAATGAACAAACTACAGCGTTACATAGCTGAAGGTGTGTAGATTTCAGGAATATATAGTTTGTGGGGGTTATTTCTAAGTTACGGGGGTGTTTTGTGGAAAAAACTGCAGACTGTCCAAATTCGGAGTTGGCTAAATATTTTCGCCGTTTCTGAGCCATCGTGCATTGTCTCACTTTGTGGCTTTTCGCTTCCACGTCTGCGTGTGTTACCACACATATGGCATACCGTTTGATTCAGAACATTTGTCATTTTTTTTGAAAATCTGGTAAAAGTGCAAATTTCTACGAAGAACCGCGCCCACACCATTGATGATATGAATGAACGAACTACGGCGTTACATCTGACGAAGCGTCCGGAAAGGGCGCGAAACGCGCGTCGGTGTTCTTTGGCTGGGTGGAAGGGCTAACGGAGGAGTGGAGCTCGCTACACGGGACACCGGAGACCATTGTGTTCATGATATTCAGCATAAAGGTCGTGAGTATGAGAGGATTATACCATATACTTCACACGGAGAGAACACAGTACACGGGCTAGATAATTTGCTTATGGAGGTGGGACGGGTGAAGATTGTTGTTTGTGTCAAGTTTGGACTGCAGTGAAAGCTCATATGGGAGCTAACTAAGACCAGATACCAGCACCGAGTTTTGGTGTTTGGGACAGGCGAAGCAGTTGCCGTATACCTAGTGCTAAAGGTAGCGTATAGACTGTATCTGCTAAAAAGACAACAGGAAATTTATTTTCGAGGTGTAAGTCCCGATACACCTCCAGGCTGGATGTCCGTTGTATGAGAATTAAGTCTTATGGTGTTCATATAATCGTTAAGAGCATTTGAACTTTGTGTGACTTTTTGACTCTCCGCACTGAATGCATATAGTAGCGAGTGAGGAGCCTACAGATACCATCATGCTTTGTTGCCCTTCCGCCCAGCCTATTGTTTTGTCTTGTTTGCTTATTAACATTATATGTTATATCATACAGGGTGGTTCCCTTGTGGAATGATGTGGTTCTAATATATATATGTATGACACGTTTCGGAGCCAATAAAGGGACATTGTATTTATCTTTGAACCTTGTCAGACGTTTATTATAGAAATGGTGATAGTGCCTATAGTACAGGGCCTGTGTTTTGTCTTCTGGATACTTACCGGGTTTCTTTTGCTCGGGGGTGAAAGAAGTCACTATTGAGCTTATGCTAAGTTTGCCCTGGAGGCACCTTTATACTAAAAGGAATCACCTATAACAGTAGTTATTAGGGAGGAGCACTATACCGCAATTGCTTTAAACATGCCCACAAGACTCGTTCACAAAGATCCACATGACATCACAAATAGGATGCACCACTTTTCATCTTCCAAGGAAGACAATCGAGAAGACATAGATAAAGGGTGACAGGTCCCACTCCTTATTCAGGCCTGAGGAAGCTAAAGATTGTAACTGGTAAATCCGTCTCCATTCAAGCTGTAATAGTTTTTTGTGTAGGTCACCTACTATTACTGATGGCATAATTTTTGCAAGGCCGTGGCAGGTGTAGTTTTGCCTATGATTAAAAGGTTACAGAGGTATTTTAAAACATGTATGACATTAGTGGATTTACAATTAGAATAATCTCTGGTTATAGAATCTTTTTGGGTCTTGTGGTTATTGATCACCACATTACCCCCCATGAATATACAGAAGCTGGATTCACCACAGTGGTAAGTACATTTGAGGGTGGGATTCCTTGTCACACATTTATTTTTCCTCTGAAAGTGACTCTTAGTGAGTTTATCGGCCAAATTTTTAATGTAAAATACTCTTAATTTCTGTCCTTTTAGAACAGAAGGTGGAATAAATCGTACCTGGTTATCAATTTTCTTGCTATTTTTTGCAACTAACAATTTGGTTTGTGATATTTTGCTTATCGGTTTTCTATGATGCTCAAGAAGGGACTTTCTTTCAACAAATCTATCCAATAAATCTTTAGATTCAGCCAGGTAATCCTCCTTATTGGTACAGTTTTTCCTTGTCCTTAAAGGGCATCTATAGTGGGAAAATGAACTTTTTTTCTTCTTTCTTTCCATGTGTTATATAATTCTCACCAACCCCCAGAGTGTCTGTATTTTCTTTAGTTTCCTTCTCTGTCCTGAGATACACACGTTAGAAGAATACGTGATTGCATTCCTCTACTCCTACTTGTACTGTCAATCAAATCCCTGTGACGTGACCCTATTCCCTGCTCAAGTCCCTCCCTCCTCCATGCTCTGTAATAAACATAGAGATAAGAGCATTAGCAGGGGGATAGAGGTATCTTTGACTGCAGAGGTAAGGCTGCACTTGATCCCCCTTCTTGATAGCTTTCACTGATTTGTGATGGGTCACAAAGAGAGAGATCGTATTGCAGCTGTACACGGAGAGATCTGTGTCTCCAGGACAGCTTGCTTTCTATTGGCCACTGTGCGTGGGTGTGTTTTTCAGGATGTTGAACTTTTAACTCTTGCTACACATGATAAGCTTGTTGGGTAGCCGGAGTTAAGACATGGAGGAGTTAACAGAGGGGGGGGAAGGGGGGAGTGCTGCAGAGAGATCTGACACCATGGAAAAACAGAGTCACTGACAGAGATAGGTGAAAGGCAGCACAGAGTACATGAATTTAACTTTGCAATGGGGCAAAGTGTTTTTTTCACTATAGATGCCCTTTAAGAATTGTCCTTTTAGTATAGCCTAGTTTCAACTGTTCTGGATCAAAATGCAATACTCCCTTCTAATCCCACAGAGTTTTTTTCAATGAAAACTGACACATTTGTTGAATGATAGCATAGAAATGGAGCCATCAGTACATTTCGTTCAATACCCCGTAACACCAACATTTTATATGTTCGGGAAAGTGCATAAAAATTGAGAGAAACCTCCAGGTATACCAATTATTTTGGGGATGGGGTGGGTTTAAATGAAAAGGTCTGTGTATTTATTGATTCTTTTTTACAGAAATATGTTTTGGGACTCATGTCCTAGATCAGAGATACAACAGATTTTATCTGAAAGATTAATGAGATTATAGTGCGTGAAGAACATTTTCTCATCACATGTGATGTGGAAGCCTTGTACACCAATATCGAATATAACAAAGGTATACAGGCAGTCTCTTATTTCTTTGGGATAGAAGGTTCTATGCAAAATGTCAGAAATAGCTTTGTGGATCAATTACTTGAATTCATCTTAACTTATAACTATTATGTCTTTGATCAGAGATATTATGTGCAGGAATGAGGCACAGCTATGGGGGCCAGATGTGCTCCCCCCCTCTTGGAGATCCTGTCTGTCATTTTTCACTGATCTGTAGTGTGTGAACCCAGCTTAAGAGTGACTTTCAGAGGTGACAAGCAATCCCATCCTGAAAGGTACTTACCCCTGTGGTGAATGTATATGAGTGGGTGGTAATAGAAAGATCACAACAAGACCCAAAAGGATTTTATAATCAGAGATTATTTTAATTTTAAATCCACTAATGTCATATATGTTTTAAAATGCCCCTGTAACCTTTTATACATAGGAAAAACTACACAAAAACTCAAGAATACATTATCTAAACATTTATCAGATATAAGGTTAGCGGGTGCCCATTTGGATAAGTGCAAAAATCGGAGGAGGAACGCACTCACTTGTGAAATTTCAACTTTATTTTGACTTTGGTATGTGTACTGGTATGTGCACTTCCTCATATGAATATGCATTCAAGGGGTGGGATTTAAACAATCTTTGCCATGATTGGTTAAATTTCTAGTGCTTATAGGTATTTCAATTGTGTATATAAATACATAAGATTCATAATGTTGATACATTGTTTTTGACATTAAACACTGTGTAATTTCTTTCTCCAAACTTGTTTATTTTATAGTTGTTCATTATACTAGAATCAGCTGTGGATCAAGGACAACAGCAAGATTTTAGAACAGGAGGTTACAACAAGAGGTTTTAAAGGCAACAATTAGGTTTTACAGCAAAATATGGATTTTAAAACAAATTGTTTTTTAACCAACAAACAGGTAAGTAGATAACTTAATTTAAAAGGTAAATTTTATAAGTGTTATAAGAACACTTATAAAAAGCAATTAAAATTTATGTTCTCATTCAAACCCAAAGGATGTAGGGTGTTAAGTTGATGTATCCAAAAAACTTCTCTTTGTAGGAGTTTTTCTCATAATCTCCTCTTCGTGGGGATTTGTTTACAACACCAACCATCTCACCTGTATATTGGAGTGATAGTCTAATTTTTTTTCTAAATCACATTGAGATATTGCGTTTGTGTTCACCTATGATGACTCTTACTGATCTTTTTGTCTTATCTACATATGCTAAGCTACACGGGCATTTTAGCATGTGGTGCCTTCGGTGATACAACTGACAAAATCTCTTAAATGGATATGGGTACCTTTAGGTGGATGTGCCAGGGTGTCTCCTTTAATTATAGCAGTATTTTAATTCAAACCTTTAGGACATCGCAATGGCAAAGAGCATTATTTTCACCATATTTATGAAAAGGCTAGTTTTTGCCGCAAAATAAGGCGAATGACAACTATGCCTTAAGTCTGGTATCGCGGCGAAAAGAGAAATTACTCGCTAGTGCTTGCCATTACCAGACCAGGGCTGCAAACGAAAATTTGCCAAAATTAATGGTGGGTCTTTAGCAAACAAATCACTAATGTATATGTTGAATTTAGAGGAATTTTAAAGGACAACTCTACCTCTCAAATTTTCCATCCCAAATATCCAGAGTAAGAACCTGAACCAATTGTCTCTTACCCCTGGGTTTGCAACAGTTAAAGGTAGGCAGGCAGTTTAACTTAAGCCATTTCCTTTAACTATTATGAACCCAGAGGTGATCACCAAACAGTTCAGATCTTTACCCTGGGTACTTTAATGGTGGGGAGGAAGTGGGGGGGTTAATATTCTTCTCCTTAAAATGGCAGGAACATGCAGATCATCTAATCTACAATTAAATTAAAGTACCTTACCAAGAGTTGAAAATCTACTTGTAAGTTGCACAAAAGTTTTTATTTTGAAGCAATAACGGCAATAGGTGACTTTTTTCTTGAATAGTTAAATCATTTACACCTAAAAAAATGAGCTTAGCTGTGTTGTAACTATGATAAAGAAAAGAAAAATCTCAAGGTAGTTTATAGCATGAAGGACGAATATCCCCTGTAGGCAGGCAAGGTCTATAATGTTATATCTGTCAAGAAAGTCTGTGGGAAACCCTAGAGACAGACTTTAGCAATCTCATTACTATAACGAAAAAATGAAGAAGAAAAAAATGTGAATTTGGTACACTGATCCAGTACATTTCTTGAATCCCTAGGGCAGACTTTGCTGGAATAATGTGACCACTTTCATTGCAACCAGGTGGCAGGAAAAGGGAACAGAAGTGAGTTCCAAAGCTGCAGTTGGAGAGGCTGGCAGCCAAGCCACAGATTAGACAAGGTAATATATCAGTTGCCATTGAGATGCGAACTGTCAACAATAAGAAAGTAAATGAGTTGAAGAAGCAAGACCTTCACACAACATTAAGGAAGAGTGAATGTACCAAGAAAAAAAATGGAGATAAAGGTCAGTGTAACTGGGTAGATTTGGCAGAGCAGTTAAGGACAAAGATCCACTCATTAAATAAAGAAAAAATCCAAGGGGAAATAAATGCTGTTAAAAAATAAAATTTATTTTGCACAGTTCATTGCTATTTGTACTATTTGTACAGATACCATAAGGCATGCCTAGAGGTGAGATGTTTATATTTAGTGGCTGATTTATTAACGATTGCTATTATCGGCATTTCGCTACCACAGGACATCGCAAGGGTAAAGAGCGTTATTTTTGCCATATTTCTAAAACTTCTAGGTTTTGCCGCAAAATAAGGTGAATGACAAATTTGCCTTATTCATTGCGTTAAGTCTGGTATTGCAGCAAAAAGATTAATTGCTCTCTAGTGTCGCCCATTACCAGACCATGACTGCACGCAAAAATTTGCCGGTTGAGCCCCTCCTGTTTGACTTCAGTGCACAGAAAGACATGGAAGTATAAGGCAGCGGGGGAACGAAGGCTGGTAAGTACATTTGGAGACAGCTGTGAGTGCAATAAACCTTGCAAGGTAGAGGTTTATAGCAATTCCCTGCAACATATCAAAATTTAGTTGGGGGGGGACATACCCTTTAACGAGCATTAAAATCTACAATATTGATCGTAAAACTGCGATTGCGATTGTAGACTAACAATCGCCCATTGAATACCATTGCAGTATTTTAGTACTGCTTGGTATTCTACAAACGAACATTCGTAAATTACCTAATGTTTGCTATAAATGTACGATCATGACCGTATGTTCATTAACGTTAACTTGCGATATCGCAAACATGTGATAATGCGTGTTTTAAAATACGACCCTTGAAGATTTTGCTGGTTTGCACTAGTATACAATTATAAATTTAAAAATGATCTAAACTTTGACATACCATTTTACTAAATTTCTTTAAAGGGGAAGTTCAGTGCAAATACATATGCTTTTCAGAAAAAAGAGCAGTATTTTTCCATCCCAATGGCCTTAACCTGCCCATCCAGCATTGTGTCTGTGTATAAATAAATGCAACCAAAATACTGAGTTTCTGTTTGCTGGACCCCTAGTAGAGATCGTTATGGTCTTGCCCTTGACCCAGCGCCTCGGTTGATTCGGTTGCTCAGTAGAGATCTGAGCATCTTTGACCCATCCAACAGCCAATCAGTAGAAATTACTGTTAGGAACATACCAAGAATGTGGTGCATCCCGGGAAGAAGAAGGACCGTTAGAACCTGAAATGTCAGCTCACTAATGTCAACAGCAGGGAACAGCAAAGGGTATGAAATCAACTGATTTTTCAAAATGGGAGAAAATATGTAGAATAACTAAGAAGGCATTACACAAACTAACAATTTAACAAATATTGATAATTTCCACTGAACTGTCCCTTTAAGCCCTAGCAACTGCTGCTTATTTGCATATCCTCCTTGTCCACACTCCATACAGGAATAATGAACTGCCCAATTCAATTTAAAACATTCAGTAATTTGAGCCTTTTCATTATAATCAGAGCTCGGCAGGTTAAATGGCACACACACAGCCTGCTCCTATTACCAGCACTGCTCATGCATTTCTTATACAATAATGGAGTTTTGATGTGTTAGAAGCATTTTTGGAAGGAATAGGATCAATTTTAAAAATACTGATGCTGTTTGGCTTCATAATAACAAACCATATATGTGTGACTAAAAGGCAATGTTCCCTAATTTTAAATCGGCTGTGTGCACAGAAATATATTTAAAGTAACATTTTGTGCAATCCAAACCACAGCACTTATATTCCAGCAGATTTTTGTGTGCGCACAATTTTAACCTGTGTGCGCAGGCCTTCAGAGCTGTGTGCGCACGCACAATAGATCATCCCTAAATATTGCGGTTAGGTACTCATTCCTGTAGATATACAAAATGTTATTTAAAGGATAAGTACACACAAAAATTAAATTAAGTTTAAATGAAAGCTGTATCTTTAACTAACCTCCCCCCCCTCCTTTTTTTTAGGTCCCTTCAGAGCCTACCTGTGCCCCAGTAAAGTGCTGGCCATCTAGGTTTATGTCTGCAGTCAGGTAAGCTCCTGAGACTTGCTGGACCTCGTTGCTGTCTATGTCTAAAAAGCCAGTAGCAGTTAGCTTTGTGTGCGTGACGTCATCATGCCGCACTGCACTGTTACAAGTGTGCACAGTGTGTTAACGTCACACGCACACAACTCGACGTTACACGCGCACGAAGTTAACTGCTACTGGCTTTTTAGACAGCAACGAGGTCCACCAAGTCTCAGGGGTGGAGCTTACCTGACTGCAGACATGAACCAAGATGGCCAGCACTTTACTGGGGCACAGGTAGGCTTTGAAGGGACCTAAAAAAAAAGTGGGAGTTAAAGATACAGCTTTCGTTTAAACATAATTTGATTTTTGAGTGTACACACATTTTTAACACAAACCTAGGATTTGTTGTGTAAACCATCTTTTGGAAATTTAAAAAGTTCTTCTAATAGGTCCCTGAAGCCACAACAATTCAAGTTATTTGCAATTAAGTAATTCTAGATAAATAGCTGCTTACTGGGCCAGGTGGCTTTCTAGTGTTTTACTGAGATTTTAAATCTCAGTAAATATGACAGCCTGGTAGGGGATCAGGTACAAATAAGGTTTGATTAAGTGATAAATGTATTTTTTAAAGATCGGGCTGGGGGGTTTGACCCCTTTCAGTAATGAATATGCAATTAGTGATAAATTGTGATTGGCCAGCATTGTACAGGAATGGTAACTTTTAATATAAACTGCATATAATGTTCTGTAGATAACTCAGAGCACAAACAACAGCGAGAGTTAGTTCTATGGTATTAAGAATTTGTGATCTAACAGTAAAATGTATATGGTTATTATATTTAAACATGTCCAACACCCATATAACAATCTATACCTTCCCAACCCTAAGACCAAGACCACGAATACTTATCTCATAGATGTTCTCGAAGCCCAATCTAGATTTTTTTTAGCATAGATTTATTCTTAGACATCGTCCCAAAACATTTATTGGGGACTTTTCAGCTTATGATTACTTGTGCGAATGCATGTTAGTCATGTACGGGACTGAGACTCCAATCACTACCATACTTGCTTTCAGCTGCTGTTATAAATAGCTTAAATGTAGATCCTGATTCTTACACCCAACTCTTCCCATATATAGTTTTTTCAAAAATTATATAATATATATATATATGTTCGCCCACATAGCCATGCAAATAAAACATTATGTAACAGAACAGAAATACACAAAAACCTTTCATTTTTTCAGTCATTTGGCAATGAATAGTTACAGAAACATTTTTTTTAGCTTTTAGGATCTGTTTCCACTGTAAAATTCTTTTTTTTTTTACCATTTTGCATTATTTCTGTTGCCTGAGAACTGCATCACAGTGCATTAGTGTATTAAGATGCTGTAGCATGCTAGCCAGTCAGAGTTATGGGTGAATACTTTTAAGATGAAACATAAATAAAAAGGTGATGTAAAGGCAATAGCACTCCCAGCATTTATCAAATGGAATCAAAATAATACATTTAAACACTATTGAGGACTAGCAGAGCTGCCATCAGACTTTTTTTGGCCCCATACTAGGTAAATTTCTGGGGCCCCCATAACACATATTAAACTAGAACACATATTAAACAGACACACTTTACCACACAAATATACAATAACACATACTGTATATTACACTAAGTAGTTGGAACTCAGACACTGTTAAAATAATTGGCACAGATTCTGACAATTGTTTGGATCCCAGACACTGATACAATCATTGGTACAAACTCTGATAAATGGTTGGCACACAGAAACTGGTAAACCCATTGGCACAAATTCGGTTGGTACCCACACACTGAGACAGTCATTGAAGCAGACTCTGATATTGTAAATGGCTGCACCCACACACTGATCCAATCATTGACACAGACTCTGATAAATGGTTGACACTCCGACACTGGTAAAATCATTGGCACATTATTAAATGCCCCATGTCCAGCACACACTGACCTTTATATATAAAATGCCATGTCCAGCAGCACACACTGACCTGAATATATAAAATGTCATGTCCAACACACACTGACCTGTATATGTAAATTTAATGTCCAGCACACGCCAACCTGTATACATAAATTGTCCCATAGATAGACAGTAAAGCCACTTACTGACTGAGTAAATCCAGGAAGCACACACCCCCTTTCTCTTCTCCAGTTCTCCTTCTAGAAATGGAGCTCCTGTGTTGAGTGAATGCAGTATTGCAGGCAAAAAACTTTTTCCCCCTCACTCTCCAGGCCCCTGGCAAGTCTGGGCCCCATAAAGGAGTAGTCCCTTTCCCACCCTGATGGGGTGCCTGGGTACTAGTATCTGAGCTACAGTGCAGTCCCACCTGGGCTGAGTGAGGGGCAGGGCCTTACCAGGAGGAGCCATTGTTAAGGGGCATCAAGACAAAACCAATAGGTGAAAGCTGAGCAGTTTAGATCCTCCCCTGGGTACTTTTCAGTTGAGTATAAATGCCCTTCAACTTGGGTCTTCTAAAGGAAATTACATACAACCTTTTTTCTTTTTCTTTTTTTTTGCTCTCAGAAACAAAACTCCGAATAAAAGACATGCCAATATTATTCTAAATGGAAACCATATCATTTTTCCTATTATTTCTTACCTATTTTACTCAAGGTAAAACATGTGACAAATGTTGCTACAGTATTTAATAGCCTAACCAACATTCATTTTTCTTCTATTTTAATCATTCTACCTCGGTAACATTATTAATTTTAAAAAGAAAGTACTCTTTAGGACATAAGAGTAAATTAAATGCCATATCTGTCTCAGCAGATTGACACAGTACCTCATAACTTATGCATGGTCATAAAACTAATTTCAGATTTTACTGGAACATTGCTGGCTCTGTAAGGTTACTTAAATAATAAATTGGAATTTAGTCATATACACCCGGTTACAGTTATAGATGAGAAGTTAAAAGTCTTCATGAGTTTTCCTGTAGCATATTAAATTTTGATTTAGTTGAATATTTAGAAATGTATCCTGACCCTACCTTCCGCAGAATAGTATAGTAGTGTGTGCGCTGTATATTTTATGGAAGTAGCAACATGTACCAACTGCAGTTCCTGTCTGACTATACTTTTTTACAATATATTTTTTATAAACAGAAAGGGGGGGCTGTGGAAGCACTCCTATGGCAACATTATTATAATTAGAGATGGACTAGAACTCGAATACAAACCCGAGTTCGGACGGACTCGGACTTCTCGAACTATCCCGGATTTTCGATATTTTCCAGACTTTCGGTAGTTATCAAAATATGTGGGCGGACGTCACGTGATGTAGAAGCACGTCTAGGAGGTTCGCTAATGTATCCCATGTAGAGAGAATAATTATCTGGCTCATATTCACAGCAGGCCTAGAACAGTGAAAAATCAATGGTGTAAAAGTTGTCCATAAGAGCCAGTGATTTGATGGAACACAGGAAATAAAAGAACATTTTAGCCAAAGCAAGAACTGAAAAAACATCTGTCAAAATAAATATTTTCTGTGTGTATCTTTTCATAAATTGATCTAGGGTGCAACAGGGGAATCAAGGCATATGCTTTTGCAGTCAACTCCCAACCATCATCCCCTACCCTCTTTTTGTCAGATATTATCTAACTTGCCCAATCAGGCTTTCAAATAAAAAAATTATATTTAGAATGTATAAATCTAAAAATGATCAAGAGTCTAGTGATGCAGCAATTTAGAAGGCATTGGTATAAGTATGTCTGGGTTTTACACTCATTTTACATTGGCCTGCACAACTACCTAATCTGCAATCTAACGCAATCAAATGTAAATTAAATAACATTAAAGGACATGTCCACCCTAAAACTAAAATTTAACCCACTACTGCTCCCACTGTGAAGTTTAAAGAAATCCTTACCTTACATCTCTGCTCCTTATGGTTCTCCTGTAGTATATGTTCAATGTTCCAGAAAGTGAAGAGTAGGAGGTGTCTGTGAGCCTTATAGCGCCTGCTACTAACCTCAGTAAGGACATTGACATGTGCATTGGGAGACCCCCCCCCCCATCACTCACACCATCTTGGATCCATCCTTGCTTGTCTTTCCACCTAGCGTAAAATCCTTTTACTATATGGTAGAAACCCCCTGCCCACCCCTAAAACAATCAGAATGGTACTTACAGACCTTTGTTCCCATGGCACTCTCCATTGACGGCAGCCGCGTCTGTGTTTGGCTGCGTACATGGCGGTTGAGGGTGGGCAGGGGGTGTCTGCCATATATTAAAAAAATATTTTTAGAGTGGAAATGCCCTTTAAATAACATGTTTTCTGTTTGTCTACATATTAAGGGATTACGGAAACTAAAAATACATTAAAGTCCCAATAGCACCAAAATATTTTCACCCTCCAGATCATTGCAGAATGGACTCACTAAGATGTTCTTGAGAAGGCCTTATTAAGAAGGCCTTATAAGAGCTGCCAAATTTTGCACGTGTTCTAAACTTACAGTAACCAATCAGATATTCTTAATTGTTTTCGAACTGTATTTGACCAATAGAAAGGCAACATCTGATTAGCTGAGGCAAATAACCAGCTAAAGCTAATTTTTGCTCCTATTATTGAATTGCCCTATTAAATGTTTTGCATTTTACGGTGAAGAACAACTCGTAGGAAGATACAGTAGCAGAAATAGAGGCAATATACTCAAGGTCAAATTCAAAATATAAAGGTGTTCTTTATAAAGGTAAAAGCTTTTAGTTATTTTTCAGTGGAAGGCTCATAACTATGCACATTACTCTTTACACTATTATCTTAACAGCATTTAACAGTTTTGTCCTTTGTTCACTAAAGGCTGTTAGTCTTTTGTCACCTAGTTTATTGGTGTCATGTTGTTAGCTTTATTACGAATTCACTATTTAAAAATATTATAAAGAATGCAAGATTGTATGTTTTTTTTAATAGAATAAAATATGCTTTAAAGTTACCACAAAATGAGGGCATATCCACCATTCAGAACATTATTAGATGGATTTGTAACCAGATATTTAAGGATAATTATTGTCCCCATATTGTAAGCTGGCTCCTCCCTCCATGCAGTCAATCAAGACTGTGCCTGCTGGCATCACAGCCAATGAATGACTTCTGTTTCCCCTGTATCCTTCTCTTCACATGCTCAAGCTCATAAAAATAACTCCTTTTCCAGATCGGAATAGAACTTGTCATTAAATATCTGGTTACAAATGTGTGTAATAAACTGGTAATAATAGCAGTTGGGATTATATGGGTGACAAGTCACCATTTTTTATGGACATGCCCCTAAAATAATTACCAGTAACTATTGGGGGGGCTGTTTCCCTGGAGGCCTATCAGAGTTCATGGGAAAGGGGGTCAATGTCTTGTAGTAACATCCCTTGTTACTACTTATGTCTACTGACATTTGCTTTTTAACTTTTTAATAAACTTTTTAATAAAAAATATTTCTGTGTTTGTCCATGTATACAGTACATGTGTTAGTCATTGCAGAATTTAGAGTAATTCTAAAGTAAAGTAAAGGGTTAAAGTAAAAAGCAACCCCCCAACCCACTATAATGATAATTTATCCCCATTTCAGCAGAAATGAGCTACATCTAGAAATATCCAGGGATATTTCCGATTGCCACTTGGAGACAGGAAGGATTTTTTTGCCATCCTCTAGATCAACTGTTAGGCAGAAAATAAGGGTATTGCTGAGTAGGTTGGACTGGACAGACATATTTGTTTATTCAACCTCAAATACTATACTATACTACACACTATACTGTACTATACTACACTATACTATACTACACTATACTGTACTATACTACACTATACTATACTATACTATACTGTACTGTACTATACTATACTATACTACACTACACTAAACTATACTATAGTAAATGTTCATATAGATGTTTCTCTGGGATAAGTGAAACATGACATACTAATAAAATGCCACCCTTTTCTGTGCTGGAAACCCTGTAATTGGGCACAGCTGATTTCTTTTGGAACTGTAAATAAAACCAGGTGCATGTAAACTCTTTCAGGAGTTTTAGCTTAACAAGCAACATTATAAAGTTTGTTGCATGTTACACAGTGGTATCAAACTCAATCACATAAGGGGCCAAAATCAAAAAGACAGGCTAAGTGGTGGGCCAAATTTTGTTTAAAGATACTCAGGTACAGGATTGGGACATCAATCTTGTGCCTTGCAGGGAAAGGGTGTGCAGAACATTGTTTTGGACTGGGACTTCTGCCTATGGCACGGTCAAGTGCTAATGTGGAACACCCACCTTACTCTTCTGGCGTGGTAATGGAATGGCCAACTCCAATGGAAGTCCCTTTGTCACAACTCCCTCCCCAGTGCCAGGCTAGATACAGTTGTTACAGCGGTGAATGCATCCAAGCCTTACTACGCTGCTATCCATTTGTGCAAGCCCCATTTTTGCCGTCCTAAGCAGCGTTGCAACTATTGAGCTGCCTGCTTGATAATGTGATCAGCTATTTTTAAACAGCTGGTCGTGCCTATCCTAGTAAAGGTGTGCACAATCAGCAGTTTAAAAAGAGCTGGTCGCACTATGTATCAGGCAGATCTACAGTTACGCCACTACTTCTTACTGCACAAATGGATAGCAGTCAGGTTAGTCTTGGATGCTGTACAGTCACTGGTGGCCACAAACACAAACATCCTGCGGGCCTTCTGTTTGCCACGTGTAATGTTACATATTTGTGATTTCTGCTACCTTTGACACCTTTTAAATAAAACCTTTAAATAAAAATAATGCCGGTGATAATAATTACATATATATATCAAACACTTGATTTTAATCAGCCACAAAGGTTCTACAAATTGTGTTATTGTTATTGTCACTCATGGCTCTCAACATGCTTGCATAATTAAAACATTTTATGTAAAATAAGATAATTGCAGCCAATGTTTTATGTAAGTCTGGGTACATATAAATCGGGGGCATAAAGATTGTCATCTTTTGATGCCAATGAAACACCAGTGATTACTTGTTTGATGAACTGATAATTACTTTGCATGATAAATGAAAGGAAAGAAAGGTAAGAAGTCATCAGTAATCAGTTACTTTTAGTAACATGTAGTAAATAAAGTTGAATAAAGCATTCCTTTTACCATTCCCATGATACCTACTTCATTCAATAATCATTCTAGAGAAAGGCAAACAAAAATCCGCCCATTTGTCTATTTTGGATACTGGATTCCACAAATACAAACTATTATAGATGGAGAAGAATTTAAAAAAAAAAATATTTAGAAATCTATTAAATATATACGGGGAGATTCAATATAGGTGGGCGCGCTACTTACCCTAGCCCGATCCCGCGATACAATACCTGACGTAAACGAGATTACGTCAGCTATTACATCGCGGGATCGGGCTAAGGTAAGAGCATGGGTTTAACGGCTCCCACACACTAGCGTTAAGTTTTGCACTACCAAGTAGCGCAAAACCTAACGCTTCGGGTTTTGGATCTATAGCACGGCGCTATTTCCAAAAACATTTGGAAATGGCGCTGTGCTCTAAAATCCGTCTAAAACCCACGTTAACCTGAAATTTCTTCAGGTTAACGTGGGTTTTAGACCGAAAAGCCCTATATTGAATCCCCCCCATAGAATCTATTCCCACTTTTATACAAAGCAATTTCTTGCTGGCTGTTGCTGTCTGCACAGTTTGCTTCTTTAAGCCTTTTATCCACTGTCCCCCCTAGATCCTCCTCCAACAAGGATACACTTAGCACAAATCCATTTAGAGCATAATCAGCATGAGGATTGTTAAACCCTCAATGCATCACTTCAGATTTATCAACATTTGATCTTACCTGCCAGTTTTCTGCCCATTTCAAGAAACTATCCAGATATCCCCTCTGCACACCACATGAAGATTTCAGTGCACTACATTATATTATATTGTCAGAAAAAGTGAGCTTGCTCTTTTGCTTACTCCTAAACCATTGATCAACAGATTAAATAGGAGAGGTTACTCTACGTCTGTCTGTGTTACTGCCTTAACATTTAATAAGCTAATGGACATTTTTTGTTAATGTTGTATTAAGCCTGTACATTTCCTAGTTTTTATTTCACAGTGGGGCGTGGTCCTGCACACACAATACACTGGATGTAAGTAAGTAGCTTGAAAAAAGCATTTTTGTAACTTTAACTGAATACTGATGAGATAAGCAAGACTAACAGTGAGCTTGGTAAGAGGAGAAATGTGCAACACATAATGGATTTTATATGAGCTAAGATTTAAGCTTTAAGTATTTCAAACTCTTATAGAAGTTGTTGATGAAGCATAAAGGGCGACCCAGCAGGATACTGGCAGTCTCCTTTCACATTCGGCCTACATAAGGAGATGTGCTGAGCTAAAGGAATGATAAAAGCACATTCTCACCATCTATCAAACCTAAGTCCCATTCATTGAAAACATGGAAATGAGGCTTCCATACATTTTCCATGGCAACCGAGGGTTGAAGGTTAACCACTTTGCCCCTCCTGGATGGTTTGAGGGTGTCAATTGCACATGATCTGTAATAAGAGCTAAAAGTCTACTCTGATATATTTGTACCACAGGAGATTTTGTTTGCTCTTCAGGCATGTTCATTCCAAATATATAATTTAATTATACTGGAACTTGTGATTCAAGAAGAAGGAACATTAATTCTCCAAAAATGGAAATATTTCTGCTAAAGAAATGACATTACAGTGATACAGTGAAAACAATACATCTTGGACAGTGAGATTAAATTCTAGACAACAAATCATATCTCATAATTATAACAATAATACATTGATTTCTGCACATCACTGATCCTTTAAAGGGTCAGTAACTCACATACCAAAAAAAAGACTTAAAATACATTTGAACATTTACTTCTCTGTAGCTGGCAGGTTTGACCACCTGTATTTACTAACTCATTTTCAGACAAACTCACTAGGGTTGGATGTCCCAGGAAGTTAAGTCACATTCTTAGAAAACTGGATTTCCAAATAGGAAGCCCAGACACAGTATTGTAGTACTGCATTTCTTTTGTAAGGCATTTTGGTTTATTTTCCCCCCAACCCCCCACCACCACCACACATACAAACATGCACACACACACACACTATGCGCTTTGATTCCTTTAGGCAAAAAGCGCTTTACAAATGTTATTGTATTGTATTGTATATGATTTCTGACAATACAGAATTTACAAGCATAAATCCCTAGACCCTAAAACGGTTTCTTGTTTCTAATACGAACTGCAGAATAACGAGGGTGACCATGCAGTACAATGCTGTGTCTGTTAGGATTATTTTTACATTTCATTCAACATTTAAACATGCTAAAAACATTTCTTGTACATTATTCAATAAATAAAATGTCACAGACAAAATAATACATGTTTATATGGAGAGTCCTCCCCTAAAGACAACACAGTCAGCCAACAAGTCCATCTATGCTGTGTACACCCTTTAGGCATTGTACTTGGAGATTAAATACTGAGAAAATGCATTTGTTTGTTAAACACATATGGTTTATTCCAAAAAATAAATATATAAAAACATTGGCGAACATTACTCCATATTTATCTGTATATTTATGTTAAGTTGTACCCATGGAATCAACTGAAAAATTAATCTGTCCTGGACCATTTGTTGTTAGAATTAGATTAACATGTGGAAGCCCTAGTGCCTGTGGTTTGTATGTATGAAGGTTATAAATATGTTTTTAAAAAGATGCTAAATAAGACAAAGTAAAAGGACGACTAAAGTGTTTAAAAAAAAAATTCAACCCCCTCATAGTTGCTGTACCTAGGGGAAGGACCCCAAATGGTAAATTCCCACCATTATGAGCCCAACCAATATCAAATAAATTTACTTACACAAGCCCCACTCTGATCTAATTCAGTGTTACCCCTACACTGCAACAGAGCCTATGGTAGGCTTGACCACCTAGGGGTGGGCCAGAAAGGAGAAGAGAAAATCCCCAGATCAGGTGGAATTTTTGGAAATACAAAAATTACGAAAATCATGGTTGAAAACACCATAATTCATGTAAAACAAATTAAAAATCCAATTTGAAAGGGAAAATCATGGTTAATTTTTTTTTTTTAATTGGGTTTTTCTTTATAAAATATGGGAACTGCTTTGTACTGTTTTTTGAACAAGTACCAGTACCAAAGAGAGGGGGCAACAGTGAGAGACTACTGTTACATAGGGAGGCCTATGAGAAGTCTTGTTTGTGTAGGTCTTAGACTATGGATTTGATTTAAAATTTGCACAACTTTTTAAAGAAAATAATGAGTACACCGCACACAAAGATATACACTTCAAATGAAGCTTGCACATATAGGGAAACGAAAAAAGTAGTAAGTACTCAGCTCATGCGGTTTAAAACAGTGTGAATGTCCTGTATTGAAACACACCTTACACGTTTCGGACCTTCAGTGGTCCTTATTCATAGGCATACATACTTGCCTTAGCCCGACAGGGCGAAACACGTCAGGAGAGTTTGCCGCTGCTATCACCAGTTTTTACTAGCTCTAAACATGCAGGAGAGCCTTGCTTACCTCAATGCTGCACTTTAAATAGGGTGTTAAATAGGGTTAAACAGGAGTATAAGCCTTGTTACTAACTCTATAGAGCTAGACATATTGCATCTTTCACTTTATTTATGGGCTATATGAATGTACATATCTTAATGCTGCCCCTATTAATGAACTAGCGACACTTTGATTTGTTACTTACTGTGATGCTGCTCTTAGTAATGAATTGTGGTACTATTTATTGCTGTTGATAAAAAGGATACTGTTAATAGCTTTTTTTTAGATGATTTTAACTTGTTTGTCTTTACTTATTAGAGATGGGCAAAACTCTCCAGAGGATCCGAAAACGGAACGAATTTTCGATTATTATCGAATGTTTGAGGCTATTTTCGAGGATTATCAAAAATAGCTTGAACGTTCGATAATCCTCGAAAATACAATCAGAGACTACCGGTACTTTCGAGTTTCTGATCGTATTTTCGAGGATTATCGAACGTACGGACGGATCATTCAGATTTCGGAACCAAGGGTTCTGTGTCAGATCCAGGTCCGAGTCAGACCCGGATCCCATCTCTGTGCCGCAGGTACTATTTGTTTTCGATTATCCCATATTTTCTTTCCTGGACCCCCCCCCCCCGAATTATCTAGTGCCCTGCTAACCTAAGTTGTAGGCATACAGTGTGTGAATCGAAATCCGTTTAAATCCTACCCCCAGTGTTATGTAAAACCATCACGTTTTCTCTTAAAGGGAATTGTATTATATTGGTAATTGTACAAAGCACACCAGTCTCTATACAGGCTGTTACTTTGCCAACGTCTCCATAATCTATGTGGGCACAATGACATACTCCAGGTATGTTTTCAGAAACACGAAAGCACTATTAAAGCTGCATATGAAAACTCTACATCTAATGCAAAAGCCCAGCAATATTATTAGCCCCCAGAAGCAAATGATTTTTGATTAAAATAATAAAATATGGGAACTGCGTTGTACGTACTAAACAAGTACCAACCAGCGAGACACTAATGGCCAGGCCGAAACATCATTGGTTTCAGTGAACATAGACACCATTTCAGTCATTCGTCTGGACTGAAATATCAGTCAGTGCTTGTGTGTACACAGCTTTAAATGTTGTATGTGTAGGTCTTAGACTGGGGAATTTTTTATTTGACTTTATTTCCACCTATGTCCCCAGTATATCTCTATGGCATAGTCCTACTGTGTTATCACCCAAGCCATACAAGGGGTTGTCACTAGTATGGCCTCTTGCAATGTTTCTATTACTGGAGTATGGGACAGACTGTGCGTAAACATATAAACTATAATTCAGCAAAAATACCTCTCTTTCTAAAACTTTAATCCCCTCCTGTCACATTGTAAACAGTGATGAAAAATGACATAGTAATCCACTTAACTCCAAACTAGACTAAAACTGTGCTAGCTCCCTGGGTTAATCCCTGCCAGGCCATTTCGCTAATGATGTCATTTATCTTGCCTCTGGATAAACCATGTTGCACTCAGCACCCATAGCGTTGAGAACCATATTGTGGAAATGCAGCAAATGCTAAGAAAAAAAAATCAATTACCATGAACATAAAAGGTCTGATGCTTTTACACAGCAGATGGAGCCTGGGGGTAATTTAGCACTTATTAAACTTTTTCTGTCTCAGTCTCTTTTTTTTCCTCTGCTGTGATTTTTTCCCCCTTTCATATATACAGTTACAACTGTCACATCCAATATCCACCCAACAGGCCATGCACATTTGTATGCAAACTCATTTGTGTTCCGAGACGGTATCATTCAATCTCTAAAAGCATCTGCAGGGAGACTACTAACAGCAGATAATCAGGAGCAGAAATGGTCCATTTCCTTATGTGTACATGCGCGTGCTTTTAATATTCTTCCTGGTGGGCATTTCTATTTAAACTCCCTCGACTTTTCATCACTGCAGTTCTGACCTGCTTTTCAAAGTAAATGCGAGCAAAAGCTGTAAAGAAAGCTTTTAAAAGACTTTGCTTCTAAAGTGGCAAGCTAGCGAGATAGTGTCCTTAAACAACAAAAAGAGAAAAAGAATGAATGGAAAAGAACAGCCCCATGGGGAAATGACTGCACAAACAACAATACAAACACACTTTTTACAGTGACATTCAGTTTTATGCTTTTCAGCTATATTCAGGAAACTTTCAAAGTCCGTAGGTGTCCCTTTGATTTTCTAGTAATGACAGGGAAAGCTTGAGATCAATAAGAATTTATCATAGAAAATCAAAGTCAATGTGAGTGACCCAGACAGTAAAAAATAACCTGTATATCTGAGCAACATATTTAAGTTAAAGCTAGGAAAGGACATCACGTAAATAAAAAAAAAACAAAAAAAAACTGCTTATTTCATTGGATTAGATGCTAAACAGATGTTCTGTTAAGTTGGCACCCATTTAAAGAGAAAGTTCAGTTCACATATAAAGTATATCCATCCAACATTCAGTGGAAAATGGAAAGTAAAAAATTTAATTTGGCTTGCAAGGCTGCATTTTGGAAGGGAATGTGTGTGTCTGTGGCGCAGGTTTTAAAATTCAATGGTAATGAAAAGGACATTTACAAAAAGAATCCATTCTGATTAAATATATATATTTTTAAATTATTGTGTGTATAGTTTCCATGGATACAGAAAAGGTGGGGTGGGTATTGGAGTGTATCAGTAGGTGTGTGTGTAGCACAAAAATGATCTCCTTTTGAATGTAGGCGCAATGCTGTGATTCTTACCTGACCACGATGACGTGATGCAGTTATTTTCCCAAAGGGATTATTGCATTGTGGGATTGTGGGCAGGTAGGAAGCGTGGCTTGGACATATTACAATGCCCAGGGAGTGTGTAAGATACAGCCAGGTACTGCTAATTTAGAGATGGCCTAACTTCCGAAAATCTGTTCCGCTTGAAAAATTTGTAAATCCATGAACAGGACCATTAAAGTCAATGGGGGAAAAAAATTCGGAAATTTTCGCCTAAAATAATGGTTTATATAGCAATGGTAACTTACTGTAAATGGCTCAGGGACCTTGGAAATCTGAACAAGTATCAATGCCCACAATCTATAAAAAATACAGTCCGGTTCCAGAAATGTCAAACACTTCCATGTTTTCTGCATTTGTCGGAAAATCAAAAAACGGATCGGAATCCTTCATTCTGCCTGCTCAGTGCAGTCTGCTGTTCCACTTCTCCTGGTGTCCTTAGACTGCTATATAATTTGTTACATAGATTGTTAAATTGTCAATTGAGCTGTGAGTAAGAAGCAGCAATTGTACAGTATTTTTCAAAAATGTATCCAGTATGCCCTGTGATTGAAAGCAGCCTAACTAATAAAAGCGCAAGGCAGCGGACATAGGGGAGCCACCAACATTGAGTTAACGCTAACACATAGCAAAACGCGGCTGAAAAAAGCTTAGTGGAGCCTAGGCCTTATGGAAATTTTCCGTCTTGCCTGATAGGTCCCGATACTGACATAATTCCGCAAATTCTGTCAGATCCACTGTCAGTGTCACAGCTCTGACTTTAAAAGTAACAGTAATTACCATGGCAGCCCTATTTAAAATAAAACTGAAGTCAAAAATGAAATCTTGATAAATCATTAAAAAGTTATTTTATTTCACCTGTAAATGCAAATCAATACCCACACAGACACAGGCACACCTACCGACTCACCCTTCATTTCTATGGAAGCCCTATCTAAAAGGCAATTAAAGTCATAAATGAAATTTTGATCAGCCTGTTGAGCTGCTTTTTATACCCAGTGTTTGGCACTGATTAAATAGCTGCCATTGGTGAATTTGGAATATGTGGTTGGATCGTTTTCAAAAATTTTCAAAAAAACAAAAATTCCAAAAAATCCTCTAATTTTAAAAAATTCTGAAAACCTTAGAATTTTTAAACACGGTTTGGAAAAAATCCAGAAAGTGGAATTCAGGAAAATCTGCCCAGATCCGCAATACGCAGATCTCGAAAATACGGCATGGAACCAGGTTCGGATCCGTGATCCGGTCCATCTCTACTACTAAGAAGAGATGGACTAGAACTCAAACCCGAGTTCGTGCCGAACTATTTGAATTCAAACGAATTCGGACTTCTTGAACTATCCCGGACCCGGATTTTCGATATTTTCGGACTTTCGATAAATATCGAATGTTTGACCGTTCGAATGTGTGAGTAAAATGCCTATTATACCTATACGCGAGCATCGAATCCGTGAGTAAAGGGTCCATTAAAACCTATACGCGAGCATCGAATCCACGAGTAAAATGTCCATGGTATCTACGTGCGAACGCGAGCATCGAATCCGCGAGTAAAGTGTACATTAAAACCTATACGCAAGCATCAAATCCGTGAGTAAAATGTCCATGATATCTAGGCGCGAACATCGAATCTACGAGTAAAGTGTCCATTAAAACCTATACACGATCATCGAATCCGCGAGTAAAATGTCCATGGTACCTAGGCGTGAACGAGCTTGAAAATAGCGCGAGTGAGAGTAAAATTGATTTTCTAATGTCCTGGATATTCGAACATGTTCCCCAGACCATTTCCCAGGTCCCACAACCATTTACATTAAGTTACCATTGATATATTTATTTGTATTTCATTAGAACTTTTCGAACAATTTGACTCCCATTGACTTTAATGGGTCTGTTTTCGAACTTTCCATATAGGTCGAAAGTTCGAAAATGGACCGAAATGGACCGCTGTATAAACTGCCTTCTTGCCTTTGAGTACCCCTATCTAGCTTTTACAAACTTGTTATATCTATGCATTTGGAGGGACTTAAAGCCAAATAATGTGGGTGAGAAAAATTAAAAAACTATACTATACTAAGTCAAAATACTATACTAGGCAAATGCCCAGTTGATCAAGTGTAGCCACCTCTTTAAAAGCAGACAATTTGGCAGTTTGCTGGTCTGGAGCATTAAGGTGTGAACACAATATCAAGAAGAAAAGACA
The DNA here is from genome assembly GCA_019447015.1 of Hymenochirus boettgeri. Classification (NCBI taxonomy): domain Eukaryota; kingdom Metazoa; phylum Chordata; class Amphibia; order Anura; family Pipidae; genus Hymenochirus; species Hymenochirus boettgeri. Next base: position 77,429,279 of record CM033475.1, read on the forward strand.
TCAACAATGATCTTAGCAAGTGTTGTACATTAAACCCACAAAGAGTCACATGGTAATTTCTAAAGAATTGGCAGAAAAAAAATTAACAATCGTCCCAGAAAATTCACCCAAAGGTCAGACTGTGCAAGAGCTGCACACCAGACTTTAGAGACCAAATCTACCATTTAAATTCTAAGTTCACAACAGTAAAATACTTTACAATTATGACAATTCACAATTATGACTTGTTGCCATGAGAACAGAAGAAAGCCTATTCCCTCTCTCAATAATGCTTTTGAACAAACCCAAACATCTACCACTAAGGGGCTAATGCAATAAGAGTTGCAAAAGTTTGCCCATGCTATTAATTTGCAGCAATCAGTTATATTACTGATTGGTTGCTGCAGATTACAAGAATAGTACAGGCAAAAGATTGCACCTTTTTTTTTTGCATCAGCCCTAATGACTTCCGACCTAATGATGTCCGTTGGACCGATGAGACCAAAGTAAAGATACAGTATTAACCATAATGCACAGCAGCTCCTTTGGCAAAGCTTGTTTTGCAGCCACTGTACCTGGTTACCCTGAATTTATTGACCCTGGTTATTATTGTCAACCATGAACACCACTGAACTCTTTCATTAACTACAAATTCTAGTCAAATTATTTAACAAATAAGGCGGTGCATACAGTACTTTGCTTAGTATGTTTTTGTACTTACTAATGGCCACTGTTACAGCTAATATATAGTAGATAACGAACCCCCTACTGTAAATTATAAGGATATTAGATGTTACAGAGGAGTTCCGCGACCATATAAAAGCACATGCTTTTATAAAGGGTACAAAACTCCGAGGTGACATCTGATATCCATATAATTTAAAGTAGGGGGTACATTCAGGGAGATAATATATATTATATATATATACTTTTATATAATAAAAGTTCTTAACATTAAAAATGGTGCTAATTTTGCCCCAACCAATCAGATCTTATTTAACATTTGAAAGCTAACATCTGATTGGTTATTATTATATTATCTATAGTTGGGGCAAAATTAGCACCATTTTTTTTTTAATCTCCCTAATTATCTTTTATAATGTACCCCTTGTACCAAATATATCTTTGTCCCAAAGATCCTGGACTCAGTCACCAGCCCATGTCTTCACTCTTTCTCTCTCTACAACACACACACACACCCCATGCCTTCGCCCTCTCTATCCTGCTTCAAAGTGTTTAATTTGTAGACCGACCATTTCCCCGCTGCTCGCGCTTGTTCCTTATCCCTCCCGGCACTGCAGTGACTCACACATGGTCACTCCTCTTGTATTGAAGGAAGTCAACAGCTATTGCGCAACCTGCAAAGTATAATTAGGTCCATACTTCCTGCAATACAACAGTGATCGCGCAAGAGTAACTACAGTTCCAGGAATGTAATGGAACAAGTGCGAGTGGCGGGGAAACGGTCAGTACAGTTCCTGAATGTTATAATTGGCGTGCTACTACAAAGTGTATACGTAGTTATAACGATATTATCGTATAGTTGGGTCTCATAGAGACCCATTAGGGAGTACATTAGGGGTACATTATATCTCTATATATAATATATGAAAGGATAAAATGCATCAATTGCTATATATACAGGATATGTGAGGATCACTAGCATGTCCAGTTTTCATCTGCCAGGTTAATGTCCTGGACTTTCCTTAATTAAAAATAGTGCTGAAGCCTTGAGGAAGCCGTTTTCTTCAAAGCCACAGGTTCCTTAATTTTGTGTCTCCAGCTCGAAAACTTTGGGAGGGGGGACAGTCTGAAATAGGGTGAAATAAGAGAGAAGAAGAGGAGGAAGATGATGAAATAGAAAGAATAATAATTTGATTGTTTTTAAAGCCAAATTAATAAAACAGAACAGCATTGGGGGTTATGCCAAATCTATTTATCCGCTTTGGTAAAACTTTCTGAATTACTATGCTAAATAAAATTGGTTATTCGTGATCAGGGTTGTACTACATACGCATGTTCGTTTACTGGTGTTTTCAAAAATAGAAAAAGCAGAAAATCTTGTGTGGTTAACGTGATTACATTCTATCCTTTCTAAAAATGATGCATTGAGATGCAGTGAAGCAACAAGACTGAACAAGCTTTACCCTGCAACTGAAATACCTAACTAGCTCCCTCTGAATAAAAAAACATAAATATGCGTGCAAATGCATGAATCTTCCAGCTGAACCACACAAAACCTTTAATTCCTGCATCCTCCCTGCTGTGCACAAGATATACAATAGAAATTACATTTCCAAACCAGATGTGACTGATCCAGCATAAACTATAGGCAAACCCTCTCTACTGTTCATGCTTGGTTTCCTTTCTTTATTGTCAGCATGGCAGAAATAGCATAATAATCACAATAGGACAAATGATTATTATCGATTTGAAACAAATTGATTTTGTACCTTTTGTAGAGACAAAATATCCTTCCTGTCCTCCTCCATAATTGAAAAATATAACAGTCGTCTTACACAGCATATGGGGTCAAGTAATGTTTCAGCTCATTTTTATTTGTCCACCCAAACGTGTTTAAAACAAAGCTAAGTACTAATCAGTTGTAAATATAATTTAAATATGATCAGTAAGTAGAAAGGCAGTGGCATAAAAATCTTATAATAATGTGTGCCTTGGGGAGCTCAACTGCTTTGCTGAAAGCATTAAAAATACTGTAATGTGTCTGATTGTTAATGCTGACCTATCCTTGGCTGCAGTGGGAGTAACCAAAGATGCCAAGTAGCCTCAGACATATAGGGCCTCATTGAATGGGTAAATATCCCCACGCAAATTTACAGTAATATCTCATTAGCGCTTGTGTTGAAAATCTGTAAGTAGCACAAATGCGTTATTAAATTGCAAGTGGCGGTTGCGTGGGTGTCTTTTGCGAAACCCACGCAACCAGCGCTAAGTTGAGCTTACTGATATTACAACAGTTAGTGCAACTTAAATGTGTGACATATATCTTTAAATCTTTTAATATACCCGAGGAAGTGGTTGGGCGGGTTTCGCAAAGACACCCACGCATCCAGCGCTTGCAATTTAATACCGCATTTGTGCTACTTTTACCCAGAGCGATTGCAGCTCCGGGTCATTGAAGCCCTATATGTCTAAGGCTTTATAGCTACTTGGCATCTTTGTTTACTGATTTTATTAACTTATTAGAAATAATGAAGTCACCTTAAAGGCTACCTTTATTGATATTTACAGACCCCAATCCATCACCATGGCTCTCACACTCCTGGTAGTGAACATCTGTCAAAGCCGTACCTGTAAAGTCACAGCCAATGGCTGAACCTGTTAGTGAAAGAGAACCTTAGGAGCCTCAGATGTACCCGTATAACAAAAACTACGTATGGGGGATGCTGCATTATTTTTTGTTATGAGACTGGACTTGCCGCTTCTCTAGTGAAGCAAGCTACACTAGGCAGGGTGTGTGTAGAGTTTGCAGTATTTGGGATGTGTTTGGTACCTTGATGGTACAGGAATAATAAAGTTGAAGACATTTCTCTCATCACATCTCCATGTTAACAAAATATCTGGGGGCTGCGGTAGCTGGGTGGTAACTATGGTAACTAACAGGGAGATTCAATAAACATTCTTATCGTTTAAAATGGTGCTAATTTTGCCCATACCAATCAGATCTTATTTAACATTTGTAAGCTAACATCTGATTAGTTGGGGCAAAATTAGCACCATTTTAAACAATAACAACTTTTATTGATTAACCTTGTAAGTGCCACATATTAAATACTTTAGATATCCTTTAAATCACCCAGAGGCACAATTAAGATCCCAGTTGCAGCTCTGAATAAACCCTGAAAGGGCATGTCCACCCCTGTAGAGAACTTTTGCCACATAGTAGGGTTCCTTCCCCCAGCCCCAACCGCTATAAAAGATTTTTCAGAAAGTTTCCCAAACTCTACTTACCTTCCCTCTTTCCTCTGCCATACTGCCCGGCCCTCTGCTTGCATGAAACTGCAAGCAGGGGGCCGGACTGGCAGCCGCGTCCCTGATTGGCTGAGAGGCAGACAATCACAGACACAGAACACCGGGGGAGAGAGGTAAGGTAAGTAGAGTTTGGGGGACTTTCTGAAAAATCTTTTATTTTGGTTGGGGCTGGGGGAAGGAACCCTACCATGTGGCAAAAGTTCTTTATGCTATGGGGAGAGAGAGCAAAATGGGAGGGAGAGGGAGGGGGGGGGCTGCAGTGCACATGCCAAACTTCTCCCAGAGGGGAGACAGGAGGCAGAGTCCTATATGGCCCCGCTAGGCTCCTAGTGGCCAGTTTTTGGGACTTTGGAGGGACATTACAGGAGAACCATTTGGAGCAGGGATGTAAGGTAAGGATTTTATTACACTACAGAGTGGGGCCAGTATGGGGTTAAGTTATAGTTTTGGGGGTGAACATGCCCTTTAACCCTCTGTCTGTCTGTGTGATGCTGAATTACTAGTGGTAGCAGGTATCTTTTGCAAGACCCATGCAGCCACTGCTATTCCTGTTTTATCATCTGTCATACTAACTTGTAGTAAATGAGTTAGCATAACTTTACGGGCCATATTTCTAAACACGCAGTATTGCACATTAGAGATACCGTCTGTTATTGGTAAATTATGATAGCGACCAAATTTATGGCCGTGATCATACATTTACCGCAAATGTTCATTAATTTCGATCGTTTGGTCATAGAATACCATGCAGAAGTAAACTACCCCAGTGATATTTTATAGGATCGTGATAGTAGATTTACAATCATTTTAATGATCGTTAAAATGATCATAAATTAACATTAATTTTAGCGATCGTTAAAGGCGCGATGTGCCTGACTGGAAACCGCAGCACTGTGGCTCTTGGTAAATAGGCTGAATGACTCATTTGCTGGATAAAATAAACTGCAGAAATTTCATCTTCTAATCCAACAGCATGAAGATACATTTTTATTACATTTAAAATATGAAACTCTTCAACTGTTCGGGTTCCTGCTGTGGCACATTTTAGAAGAGTCCTGCTTCACTATACAATAAAAGGGATCGGCATTGATCTTCTGATAGGTTGTTATGCACAAAACCAACAGCTTCCAGCCATGGCATATTGCACTAGAGACCTCTAAAGGCATTCACACGCTTTGTTGGCATTTAGCTACAAAGCTGTTCAATCCTTTAACCTTCTCCCTGTCATCTGTCACACACTCTCCTCTCCAATTTCATTCTACTAGATCTCTCTGCAGATTCCGTTAACTAGAAATCGCTCCGCAAGTTTTAAAATCTGTAGGTTGTCATTGGCAACAAAGGAAAAGGCTGAGATTGTCTCTTCTTAGAATAGATATGTTGTTTTCTGTGAGTGACAGAAGTAAAGGCAGACTGAATCTGGATGGTTCATAGGAATTGTAGGAAACACAACTAGAGATGAAAAAAACTTTTTATTCCAGCAGCAGTTTTGCGGAACTTATTGAAGTTCTGAAAATCCAATTCAAACCCGATAATGTTTTCGATTTTCAAATGCAATTTTTCAGTCTAGTTTCGATTTTCTGATATATAGTAAATACAAGCATTACTCTGCTGGCGTTTTTCAGTAACAATCCCCCTATATACATAAACAATTTGAGACAGAGGGGGAATCAGGTTCACTCTCCCAGCCTACTCACTGGACCACAGATTCTATTAAATAGAGAGCACTGCATTCCTAGAGCAATGAATAGGTGTAAGTTTTATACAAAATTGCCTTTTATAGTTCAGACCAAATGTAATAATCTTATATGGAATTGTATTAAAGAGTATCCATATGCTAAATAATCGAATTTTCAAAAAGTATACCTTTAGATACAGCAAGATCACACTGCTCCAAAACTTTTTTTTGACATTTTAAATCTGAGCTGCAGATCCTGAGAAATCATCATTCAAAATCACAGCATTTACAGGGAAAGACCTGTTATTCCCGAAGCAGCTGTAATAATATGTCCCATCCATGACCCCTTACTAGCTGCCTGCCAGTACACTTTCTGCAACAATTAAGAGAATCAGCAGGGAAAAGAAGGCGGGGGAGGGAGGGGGAGTTGTGTAAGCAGAGCAGTGTCCATGGTGAGGCTGTGCAGAGTTTCTAAGTGTCGCAGACACTACAAGAAGGCAGTGTGTAAAGGAGGGTGGGGGAATTAGGAACACTCACTAAACATTAATAATTAAATGACAAAGCAAGCACAGATACATATGTGAGTACCAACATTTAACTTCTTGCAAATTGTAGTTTCAGAAAATGTAAAGTTGTTTGAGTGAGTATAGTGACCCTTTTACATTGCTTTAGGGCTAGGCCACACTAGCGCTTTTTTTGCGCGTTTGCGCACGAGTTTTGCGCTCGCGATTGCGCCCGCGATTTTCGCTAAAATGGAAATCGCGGGAACGAAAAAAATCACGCGATTTCCGATGCGCATGCGATTGCGCGTCCGTTCGCGTTTTGGTTACGCATGCGTTCACCATTTTTGATGCGTTAACGCAGCGTTTCCATAACGTGAAACGGCAAAAACGCAAACGCAAAATGCGAACGCACAAGAAAAGCGCACACAATCATGTGCGATAACGCTCGCGATTTTGTGCGCGACTCCTGTGCGTTGCAGTGTGGCCTCAGCCTTAAAGGATGTGTTCTCTCGAAAAAGACATTTTCTAAATACTTATGTATAATACACTACACTGTCATCCAACCTCAAGGAAACCTTTATTTAAAAAAAAAAATTTGCTTGTAGCCTCTGCATTCTGCTTTTGAAGTTCTGCTTGTTTCGGGGGGCGTGGCCTCCACTCTTCCATCTACAGTTTTGGTATAAAGTAACCCGCCCCTATATTGATGTGTTTTGTAATCCCATACATGTAAAAAGTAGTACTGACGATTTTTCTGTATAAAACAGAACGATAAGTATGGGACTTATCTTTCTGATTTATGAAGCAAAATGTGGCAGTACTACTTATTACAATAGCTCTAACAGCCACGCTGGGAATTCTGTTGCTATAGAAACATGATGCTTTTTTTGTGCGTGTGAGGGCAGTCGGCAATATCGACAGAGGCAGACTTCAGGTAGTAAGGAGAGGGGTTCTACATTTGGGAAAACATTATTGGGAAATGGCGCTGCAGATGTAAAAACAGGATTATGTGATTTATATCATTGTTGCTCACTGAGTTGTTTTCATGAGTTAACTATTCCTTTAAGAGTGAGATACAAGGCAGGTCCATTCCCTGACTTCATTCTTTGTACATTAGGAGGTGACAGTGTAACCAGTTGGAAGATTAGTTACTTTTGTTTCTTTTTCAATCACTTGGCAGGTTCAGCCTTTATCAGTTGTTACATTTTACCCCTCTGCTTTTTCTTGGCTGGCTGCCCAGATTTAGAATATACATTTAATAGATACATTGTTGCTCTGCTTTTACTGCATTAAGAAATTCAATGTTTTAGTACAAATTGAGAACTTCAGTAAAGCTGCCCTTATAGATACTGGCTAGAGTCCCACATCGGGTCGGGTACCTGTGAGTTACCCAATTCGCAGATTGGGTTCAGGTAACCCGCATTGGGTTTGAATTGGTTGCGAGTCGGTTTTGGGTAGGGTCGCAGGTAGAAGAATTCCAGTCTGTAAATTTGTTTCCTTGTCTTTGAAGAGAAATCTGTCTGTAATAAATGAAACTGACAATACATTTTTATCAATCCAAAACAATGTGCACTGTGCATAGCCCCTTACACTAAATCACACTATGGCAGATAAAGGGCAAATAAATCTAGCTGCAAAAGCTCCCAGCCTCTTACAGTGTTTTTGGCTGGATAAATATTGCGTTATCAACAGCTCTAATGTACTTAGAATGTTATACAGGATACCATTGTGGATAGGAATACAGACAGCTATGTTGAACTTTAACTCTTGTAGTGCCTGGGTAGTTAAACTTCTGACCTAAGTCAGAACCCCTGAGTAACAATCTCCCATAGAACAAAGTAACAAATATCTATCTGCACCTGCACCTATGCATGAGATCAGAGCAAGTGTCTGCATGGAAACAGATTGACACATGTGATTTCATTGGTCTTTGTAAAACAAAACAAAAAAAAGAAAATGAAAATCCTTATGGCCATAATAATCTATGGGATGTGGATGAATCTAGTGAGGAAAATAACAATCCACCACTTAATGAGGTTTAGCTACAGCAGGTATGTGGACCTCCAGATGATTAACATTTTAAACTCCCAAAGGAATGCTGGGAGTTGTAGTTTTCAGATATTTGGATGCCTGCACATTGAAGATCCTCTGCTATATATTTTAGTGGAATGGTAGGTTTGTTTCTATGAACATATTTGGTTATGAATAAAATATTTATTTTAACTTTTAGACTTTTTTAAACTTCCCTGTACAAATTTTAGGAAGAAAAACTAAAAGTAGGTTGGGTCAGGTTTTGGATCTGAAACTTGCGGGTCGGGTGGCAGGTAGAAAAGCGGTATGCGGATGGGATGAGGGTAGCGGTTTTGCGGGTCGGGTGCGGGTCTGGAAAATTAAGACTCTAATCCTGGCATCCTAGGCCATGGCCTATGTGGCCTTATGGGAAATCCAGCCCTGCGTGTCACATCCGACAGTTCCCATGCTTCCATTGGTTTGCCTCCTTCTCTACGCATGCATGGCTACATTAGTGTCACACTGGATGTCTTTAAGAGGAGTAAATGAACAGTTTTTGGAATTGATCTCAATTGTATTGTATTGTAAAGAATACTGTATATTATCCACAATAAGAAATTAGTGGTATTTATTATTTCCAGTCCTTTATTATTAAGCATGTAGCTCTGTTTAAACCTTGTTTGTACCTTGTTTCAACCTTGTTGCAGAATGCCTTTGTGATTTGTGCTAACCTCATAACATACCATCTTCGGATTAGGTCTGTGTTCAGATTAACCCCTGAATTGACCTTGCATTTGTTTCAATTTATCTTTTTTTCAAAGAGTTACCAGATTATTGAACACATTTTACTTTTTTGCCAACCTGTATTCTTGTAACTTGTATTATAGGTTGGGTAACCTTTTCAAGCATTCTCTGCATATCAACAGATTGAATTGTAATTTATCAACAACTTAAAAAACATATGATTCACATCAACCAAGTTAGGTACTTTATTTACTGCCAGTACAATTATGGTTTATTCTTATCTATGTGTTTGCTCTATTACTATTATAAGAGAAATAAAGGCTTATAGTAACTTATGTAATAAGGACTTGCAAAAACTATTCTTTATTCTTTTAGTCTTTTTTTGCCAACAGTTCCTTTGATTTAAATGGGGTTTTTATCAAGTCTGCAAACCTTGCATTTACCTTTCATTTCCTGTTTAAAGTTCAAGCTACTGGAAACAGAAAGTGCTAACCTTTTCAGTAATATCACTTCTCACAGTCTGCGCTTAGAGATGTGATCCAGGGTTCATTATAAAGGTAAGACTGCAGGCTTTTATTTATTGATAACTTTTTTGAAGACCACATTTTCCCTTTAATGATCAGTTTGTTTTTTAAGCTATGACAAGCATGGTGAATACCCCCATTTGCAAAATGAATTTTAATATAATGTAAATAAATAAAGCAGAAAATAATTTACTTTACAAATCACTGAGAGTTAAATAAATACTCTCTCCTTACTTAGATTAGTAAACCAGTGTGTTGTTTGTTGTGGCTCTAAGAATGGGCCAGGTCTGTATCAGATTGCCAGCAAAGCCTGTTAACTACCCATTTTCCTGTTTGTTCCATTATTTGATTGCATGCTTTGCTGGACAGTGGAACTTTATGCTTTCTTTGGAAAAAGTAGATTAGCAGTTTTATTTTCCAAACAAGGTTTCAGGTATCATATCACACAATGTTGTGTTTAGGGAAATGTCCCTTTAAATTCTTAAAAAACGCCTTTGATGGTCTAAAAAGATCAGTGGCAGAAATCCATTTCTGCAATGGATCTCATTTTCACCTAGATAGCCATAGCATTGGATTAAGCATGCACACAGCCTTAACCAATTACTTACCTGTGTACATGCTAAGAGGTTATCTGATGTTGTCCTCCACATCTCTGCTTAAGTATCTCTGCTTTGCACTTACCTAATATAATCAATGCTGTGGAGTCACAGCAGTAACTTTCTGACACTTCTTTCTGTCGTGTCAATTTCTGTTTCTTGCTGTTAAATATTTGACTCTCCTATTTCAGACATAACTAACAAACCAGTAAAATATTTTAGACCCGTTTTACATATTCAAGTATTTTTACCTTTTATGTCATTTTTTAAGATCAGAATGCATAACACTGTTTATCGTTAAATTAAATGTTTTTATTGTATTTGTATAATACAATTTAAATGGCATGTCATCCCCATTTTTGGACTTTTGCCCAAGTAGTAGCTATCTTTCCCCCAGCCCCAACTGCCATAAAAGATTTTACAGGAACTCCCCCGATCTTTACTTACCTTACCTCTTTCGCACGGCGTACTGTACCGACCCTCTGCTTGCATGGAACTGCAAGCAGGGGGCGGGACTGGCAGCAGCGTCTGTGATTGGCTGAGAGGCAGCCAATCTTGGACGCGGCTGCCGGCAGTTCAGAATACCAGGGGAGAGAGGTAAGATGAGTAAAGTTCAGGGGAGTTCCTGTAAAATCTTTTATGGCAGTTGGGGCTGGAGGAAGAATTGCTACTATTTCGCAAAGGGTTTTAATGGTAGGGGGAGGGCTTGCAAAACGGAGGGAGAGGGAGGGAGGGAGATGGAGAGAGAGGGGGGGGGGGAGGCCTGCAGTGAGCAGGACAAAATTCTCCCGGAGGAGAGACAGGAGGCAGAGTCCTATATGGACTCTGCTATCCTCCTGGTGGCCAGTTTTTCAGACTTTGGGAGAAGGAGAACCATTTGGAGCTGGGATGTAAGGTAAGGATTTTTATTCATTACACAGTGGGGCCAGTGGGGGGATTATAGTTTTATGGGTGGACATGCCCTTTAAAATAATAGTAAATTTAAAACTATAGAGGAAATTTTAAACCAATGTAAACATGTACAAGTTTCTTTACATTGTCTTCCAGAAGATGTGGTTATTGGAAGTTAAATGGCCTCACTCCCTAAATGATTCCATGTATTACAAATAATTCCTAAAGTGTCAGGATTAACCATTAACTAGTCCAAAACAGAAATCATAGGTGTAAATCTAACAGAAGCTCAGAAAACTATAATCTTTGATCTAAAATGGCAAGATAGGGGCTTGAAATGCGTGGGGGTAAACATCACAAAACTATACGTCAATGTACAAAACTCTACAAATGGAATAAACTGCCTATTTAATGGATTGGCAAAATAAATTAATTCCAAATGATTCTTCTGCCTTGCCTACTATACTTATTTAGATGCCTACCAGTATGGATGGCAAAAAGCTGGTTAAACCCCTTCAGCAACTAGTTTTTCAATTTATCTACAGTAGATGGGGAATAAAACTAGAATCAAACAAAATATAATGTTTAGACTTAGACACCAAGGAGGGTTGTCTGTGCCGTCTCAATAAGCATTATATAGAAGCCCAATTAACCCACTTAACAATGTGGCATGCTCATATCGACCTGCAAAGACAGCTAAACCTCGAACAAGATCTACTACCCCCATAAATAGATTCAATAGCATGGATTCAACTGGTTAAAAGACTATTACCTAAAACGGATAGCCTTGTACGCTAGAAACACTTAGGGGGCTATTTACTCAGACTTGCTGGGCAAATATATGGAGTTAAAATGGATTTCATCCATATTAGCGTTAGTATAGTATAGTATTTAAGGTTGAATAAAGACATACGTCCATCCAGTCCATCCCATCTAGCAATATCCTCATTTCCTGCCTAACTGTTGATCCAGAGGAAGGCAAAAAAACCCCACCAAATTTATGAAGGGGGAAAAAATTCCTTCCTGACTCCAAGTGGCAATCAGAAATTTCCCTGGATCAACTCTACTTTATGTATCAATACCAGTAACTTGCAACATTCCTTGTTTGCAGAAAATCATCCAGCTTTTTTCTGAAACTGACCAATGAACCTGCCATTACAACGTCCACTGGAAGACAGTTCCATAGCTTTACCGTTCTCACAGTGAAAAACCCTTTCCGAGCTTGAAGCCTAAACCTTTTTTCTTCAAGTCTTAAGGGATGTCCTCGTGTCCTTTGACATGTTCTATTGGTGAACAATGCCCCAGATAGTTTATTGTATGGCCCGTTAATGTATTTATACACAGTAATCATATCCCCACGCAAGCGCCTTTTCTCCAGCGTACATAATTGTAACTTTTCCAGTCTCTCTTCATATTCAAGCTCCCCCAATCCCCTTATTAATTTAGTTGCCCTTCTCTGAACCCTTTCCATTTCAAAGATGTCCTTTTTGTACACAGGATTCCAAAATTGCACTGCATATTCCAAATGAGGCCTTACCAATGCTTTGTAAAGAGGGAGAATTACATTTTCCTCCCTTGAATCCATACCTCGCTTTATACAAGACAATACCATGCTGGCTCTGGCTGTTGCCGCCTGGCACTGCTTGCTACCTTTAAGTTTGTTATCCACCAAAACTCCAAGATCCCTTTCCAACAGGGATTCACTTAACACAGAGCCATTTATAGTATAAGTAGCACAAGTATTTTTAAGTCCAAAATGCATCACCTTACATTTATCAATATTGAATTTCATCTGCCACTTAGCAGCCCAATGTGATAATCTATCTAGATCCCCTTGCAATGATTGCACATCCTCTGAAGTTTTTAATGGTCGACAAAGTTTTGTGTCGTCAGCAAACACAGAAACCTTGCTGACAATACCCACTTCCAAATCATTAATAAATAGATTAAATAGAAGCGGCCCCAACACAGAACCCTGTGGCACCCCACTTAGCACTTTAGTCCATAATGATGAAGCCCCATTAACAACTACTCTCTGCATCCTATTCTTTAACCAATTTTCTATCCATGTACAAATGTGACTCCCCAGACCAACAGACCTTAGCTTATTCATTAGTCGCCTATGGGGGACTGTATCAAAAGCCTTTGCAAAATCCAAGTAAACTACATCTACTGCTATACCAGAGTCTAAATTTCTACTTACTTCCTCATAAAAGCCAAGCAAGTTAGTTTGACAAGATCTATTCCTCCTAAATCCATGCTGGTTACTACTTACTACTTATAATGTCAGTCCTTGAAACATACTCTAGAACATGTTCCCTTATTAAACTTTCCAGGATCTTCCCCACCACTGAAGTTAAACTTACAGGCCTGTAATTACCCGGCTGTGAACGACTACCCTTTTTGAATATTGGAATAACATCAGCCTTTTTCCAATCCAGAGGCACACCACCGGACATGAGGGAATCAGCAAAAATAAGAAACAATGGCCTAGATAAAAACTGAACTTAGCTCCTTAAGTACCCGAGGATGTATTTTATCCGGTCCAGGAGATTTACTAATATTAACCTTATTTAGTTCTTTCTGTACCATATCCTCGGTTAACCAAAGTGAACTTGAATCTTGTATACCTTTATTGCTACTATACTCTATGATATCTGTACTTGGATCTTCTATAGTGTATACAGAGGAAAAAAAAATATTCAAGACATTTGCTTTATCGCCATCCTCCGTAACTAACTTATCCCCATTAATTAATGGTGCCACATTCTCAGTCCTCATCTTCTTACTATTAATATACTTAAAAAAATGTTTAGGCTTAGTGATGCTTTCTTCAGCTATCCTAACTTCATTATTAATTTTAGCTAGTTTGATTGCTTTCTTACACTCCTTGTTACAGTTTTTATACTCCCTAAAGGCCCTTTCCGTTCCCTCGGCCTTAAAGGTTTTAAATGCCTTTTTCTTCCTTACCATTTGCCTCTTTACATCAGAATTCAGCCACATGGGCGCGTATTTATTTTTTTTTACATTTATTTCCCAAGGGTATAAATTTAGATGTGAACTGGCTTAAAATCCCCTTGAACACAGTCCACTTCTGTTCAGTACCTTTACCTGATAATACATTATCCCAGTTGACATTCTGAAGAGCTGCTTTTAACCTGGGAAAATTTGCTTTCCTGAAATTAAATGTCTTTGTTAACCCAGCGCACTTTTCCTTTCGATAACAAAGTCCAAATGCCACTATTTCATGGTCACTATTCCCTAAGCCTCCAGTTACCTTTATATCTATAATGCGCTCCACAATGTTAGATATTACCAGATCCAACAGAGCTCCTTTTCTAGTAGGAACCTCAACCACCTGTGAGAGAAAATTATCCTGCAGCAAATTCAGGAACTCATCGCCTTTTTCTGTGATGGCAGTTCCACCACACCAATCAATGTCAGGGTAATTGAAGTCCCCCATAATGAGCACACTCCCCAATTTGCAGCCCTTGCCAACTGCATATGAAGTTGACTCACCTCCTCTCTGCTAGCATTTGGCGGCTTATAGCAGACACCAACAATGACATTACCCCCTTTCCTGTTGCCTAATTCCACCCATATTGCCTCCACTTTATCATCCATATCACCATGCGTGGTTTATGCAATAATCACTCACAATTCAATATAGTGTTTGCGTTAGTTTTAGCGCAAATAGCTGGCGTTAAAATCCCTTACCAGAATTTACCCAGATTCGCAAACATGGTATTGAATAGCAAAAGGAGCATTTACCCAGAGCAACAGTGGCTCTGGGTAAATGAGACTGTTAGAATCTGAGATAGACATAAACTTAACTTTAAACTGAAAACTGGATTTTCCCTTTTAACTACAATTACCCCATATCCCATATTTAAACCAGACTTCCAAGAAAAATGATATCTTTTGTGGAGACAAATTGGTTTCTTCCGTTTAGCCCACTTCTTTAGTGTTGGAAAAGTAATCAACATATCTCATATCAAGTAACTTATAACATACCCCGAAGGTAGAACTTTCAATATCTGCAAATCTCTAACTATATCAGTATGTTACTTTAAAAGAAGGGTGAATCAGAAGCATTTAAATATTATAAACGATTATGGATCTAGAACCCCATGACCAAGGTAAACTTATTGAGAATATATAAATAGTTAATTCAGGCACTATACAAAAGAAAAACATCAAATTAAAGGGCATGTCCACCCCCAAAACTAAAATTTAACCTACTACTGGCCCCACTGTGTAGTGTTGAAAAATCCTTACCTTACCCCTGTTCTCTAAAACGTTTCTCCTACAGTGCCTGTTCACAAGTCACAAAAAGTGAAGAGTAGGAGCTGTCTGTGAGTCATCTGGTCCCTGCTACTTCATTCCCCCGGCATTCTGCATTGCTGGCAACTGTGTTTGTGATTGTTTGCCTCTCAGCCAATCAAAATTTTTTTTTACTTTAGTTACCCTTTAGGTATGGCTGCCACAGTAATAAATAAGTAGATTAGTAGGTGTGTGTACCTGTGTTTGGTTGGGGGTTAAAAAAACAAACTTTTTTGATGATTGGTCAAAATTTGTTTTTTTGACTTTAGTTACCCTTTATGTATGGCTGCAACAGTAATGGAGGGGTAGGTCAGTAGGTGTATGTAACTGTGCCGCATGGGGGTTAAAAAAACAAACCTTTTTTATTATAAATCAAAATAAAAATGTTTGACTTTAGTTACCCTTTAAGTATGGCTGCCACCGTAATGGATAAGTAAATCAGTAGGTGTGTGTACCTGGGTCTGGTTGAGGGGGTATGTCTTTTTTGTGTTTACAACCATAAAACTATATTTTATTGAGGATAAATCTAAATTAGTTTTTTTGACTTTAGTTACCCTTTAAGTATGGCAACCACAATAATGAATTCGTAGATTAGTAGGTGTGTGTTCCTGGGTCTGGTTGAGGGGGTATGTCTTTTTTGTGTTTACAATCATAAAACTATCTTTTATTGAGAATAAATCTAAATTAGTTTTTTTTTACTTTAGTTACCCTTTAAGTATGGCTGCCACAGTAATGGATAAGTAGATTAGTAGGTGTGAGTACCTGGGTCTGGTTGAGGGGGTATGTCTTTTTTGTGTTTATAACCATAAAACTAACTTTTATTGAGGATAAATCTAAATTAGTTTTTTTGACTTTAGTTACCCTTTAAATATGGCTTCCATGGGAATGGAAAGGTAGGTCTGTAGGTGGGTGTACCTGGGTCTGTGTGGGGGGTTGGGGGTATCACCATTTGTATTTATGACCATGAAAAAAACTGTTTTGAAATATCCACATTTGAGGATTGTTACCATTATAGTCTATGGGAAAAAATGTATGGAAATTCACCGATAACGCCGTAATGCTTCCGCTGATTTCTTAGCTAGAAGATAGCACACTTCTCCTATATGCCCTGCACGTCTGTACTGAATTTCATGTCTCTAGCTCAAAAACTGTGGAAGTAGATACGGTCCAAATAAGTGGAAGAATAAAACGGAAGAAGAAAAAGAAGAAGAAGAAGAAATAGAAAGAACAGTAATTTGGCTTTTTCAAGCCAAATTAATTACATGCATATCATTGTAATGTTAATCAGACAGATACCCACTTTCAACTCTACTATAGATCATTAACATAAACATATGACCCTAATCCAGAGATTGTTCAATATTAATCATTGCTGGGGTTTTTTGTAATGGAAATCTCACAGCAGAATAAATTATTGAAGGGGATTACAATTTAATTGTGGAAAGGGAATAATTGGCTCAGTATAAAACATGCCCCCTTTATTGCTGCATTCACCCTAGGCCACACTAACGCTGATTACCACTGCATATTGTAAACAGTAAGCAACTGAAATGTATGGGGAAAACACAATGTTTTTTCACAGCTACCTAAATTTCATCCCCTTGCTTTCAACATAGCTATTCATATGCCACAAAAACTGCCTTCCTTCTCCCCTATTCTGTTCCATTTATTACCATTTTAGTGTATGACACTATATTTTTTAATGCGAAAAGTAAGAAGAGTAAATTGGTCTTTAATAGTGTCTCCTTTTCTAGGTAGTCCATGCAGCAGGCTGAGGAGTAATGCTTAGATCTGCAAATTATAGAAAGCGCATTACTAACCTCTTACAGTAAAGGAAAAAAATGAAATAAGCTGAAATCTATTGAACAGTCTTCAATTGTAATGCATTGAGCTGTGAAATCAGTCAGTGAGAAATGTGAATGAGCTATTGTAAGGGATTGAGAGCCTTAAATGTGTTGTAAGAGCATTCTCGCAACTGCTGGTTTTAGTCGTAGGGCACTCGTTTTAAACAAGATTATAAGGCAATTCGGTATGTTTCACTGAATGGAATTGTGGGAAAAGCTCTAATAAAGGTAACGCAACCTAGATCTGGCTCAAATCCTTGAATTAAGAACATTAATGGTTTATATACATATATGCAAATATTTCTATTTTTGATATCCACCAATGTTTGGAAACCCTCCTGTGCATACCGAGCACCATTGTAACTGATGTCATTAGAGTTTACTATATTCTTTATTCATAAATGAAATATATATTGTCGGAGGAGCTGAATTATATAGGAGGTAGAGATGTACTAAACCACCTGGTTTTGTTTTGCTTGCAACAAACTTTTAGTAACTAAACATAGGAACAGAATTTCTACATTCAAAATTACAATTTCATCACACACACACACACACACACACAAAAAATTACATTTTGTGGCATGATTTTGGAATTCAATAATACAATTTTTTCAGTTTCAAAATAAAGATTTGAAATGAGCTGATACCAGAGCAGAGACCCAATGATAGGTAGAGGTTGGAAAGAGCAGAGATATATTATAATTCCAAATATATTACTGAAGATTTTCTGTACTTGGTATTGGTGGGAGGGGCAGCTCCCTGTCTACCCTGTACTGTTTCTCTATAGCTGGGTACACACATGCACGATCATTACAAAATGACAGACAGAATCTCCAATCAGTGGAAGGTTCAGTGGAAAGTATCAATATTTGTTAAATTGTTAGTTTGTGTAATGCCTTCTTAGCTATTCTACATATTCTCTCCCATTTTGAAAAATCAGTTGATTTCATACCCTTTGCTGTTCCCTGCTGTTGACATTAGTAAGCTGACATTTCAGGTTCTAATGGTCCATCTTCTTCCCAGAATGCACCACATCCTTGGAATGTTCCTAACAGTAATTTTTATTGGTTGGCTGTTGGATGGGTCAAAGATGCTCAGATCTCTACTGAGCAACTGAATCAACCAAGCACCAAACCATAACTCGGGGTCCTGCAAACAGTAAGTCAGTATTTCGGTTGTATTTATTTATACACAGATAAAATTCTGAATTGGCAGATTAATTTCATTGAGATTGAAAATTACTGTTCTTTTTTCTTAAAAGCATATGTATTTGCACTGAACTTCCCCTGTAAGTACAGGGAGACAACCATGGCTGAGGGATATCTTCAGATATTTCCGAACAATCTCAAGGCTTCGGGAGCACTCTGAAATACGCTACACAATGCACCAAGAATTTCTCGTTACTGTGTGTACCAACCTTAAGTCAGGGATCTCCTGCCTGGGGCCTCCATTTGTTTGAAAAATATAACTCCCAGCACACTGCAATATCAGAAGGCACCCAGGGAAAGCTGGGAAGTGTATTTCCCAAACATTTGGAGTTCTGCACATTGGCACATTATTTTTTTAAAAATATATATATATAAAATCTTATAATAGAAGAAAATCCTGATTTTTACTGCTGAATTTAAAGTAGGGTTTGCAGTCCAAACTGTTGTGGATCGGGTGTGGTTTTGAAACTCACCATATTGGTTGTCGAGTTTCCAACTTCGCTCCATTTTTAGTATTTAGCAACCCAGGGCTATTGTAAAGTGCCGCTATCTCTTTTTGGGAACTAGTGGCATCCAGTTACTCAGGACAAACACAGGGAGCTGCTATCACTCCCTGGATCAATAGCACCTTAGATGTTATTTGCAGATATCGACATCTGGTTCATCTAGTGCCAGCTTAAACGTTTGTGGGACTTAACACCAGCCCTTAGGGGTCATCTAAAAACTCACTAAAGTTGCCACTATTAAAATATAACATTGCTTATGCCGGCTGTGTAGGTGTCTTTTGTGATGCCCTACAAACCCAGAGTTAAAGTCACACTAAGCTTTATAATATCAGTTAGCATGGCCTTAAAGCGCATGTCCACCCCCAAAACTAAAATTTAACCCCTTACTGGCCACATCAAGTAGTTTAAAACAATCCTTACCTTACATTCCTGCTCAAAATAGTTCCCCTGCTGTGCCCCTCCAAAGTCCAGGAAACTGCTGTGTAGGAGCAGTGTGTGACTCATGCTGTGCCTGAGACTTCCTCAACCTCATCAAGGTTGAGGCATGCTCAGTGCAGCCCTCCCTGCCTCTCAGCCAATCACGGACGTGGCTGCCGGTCCCGCCCCCTGCTTTCAATTCCATGCAAGCAGAGGGCCTGAACACTGCAGCAGGGGAGAGAGGGCAGGTAAGTAAGAATCGGAGGACTTTCTAACAATTATATTAATGCGGTTGGGGCTGGGGGAGCATGCCCTACCACATATCAAAAGTTAAATTTTGGGGTGGACATGCCCTTTAACTCTGGATTTCCTACTTGTTGGCCAGTGGGGCATCACACTTAAGCCTCGTACATATGTGCGATCGCAGGTCCTGACGCACGATGTGTCCAAACGTTTGTTTTGGACGATAATCAGCCCGTGTATGGGCCCTTTATTGACCGAAAAGGGCGGTCATTCAGAGATGTGTTTTGACACATTGTGCGTCGCGGGTCGGGACCCGCGATCGCACGTGTGTACGAGGCTTTATTCCCCCTGCTCCTTACAAAGCACACTTGTACAAATAAGAACAGTGCCTTTATATGGTGTTTACCAAAATTTAATCTGCAAAGAATCAACAGTATTCTGATAGAATCAACAGTAACTCCTGTCTCATTTGTAAAAAAAAATTAGATTAGAGGTGTTAGACTATTTTGGCCAATCTCTGATGCGGAGTGGTAAACCATGCTGGTCCAAACTCTGTGTTTGGCAATAAACCCTGCTGTCTCCAACTTCCTTTTGGCAGTAAACCTTGCTGTCTCCAACTCCCTGTTTGGCAGTAAACCTTGCTGTCTCCAACTCTGTTTGGCAGTAAACCCTGCTGGCTCCAACTCTCTGTTTGGCAGTAAACCCTGCTGGCTCCAACTCTGTTTGGCAGTAAACCCTGCTGGCTCCAACTCTCTGTTTGGCAGTAAACCTTGCTGTCTCCAACTCCCTGTTTTGCAGTAAACCCTGCTGGCTCCAACTCCCTGTTTGGCAGTAAACCTTGCTGTCTCCAACTCTGTTTGGCAGTAAACCCTGCTGGCTCCAACTCCCTGTTTGGCAGTAAACCTTGCTGGCTCCAACTCCCTGTTTTGCAGTAAACCCTGCTGGTCAACACAGGTTACAGTGGTGCACAAACAAAAAATCTGCTGCAATATAAGCACTGAAAAATACTGGAGAGAGACCCAACACTTGGCATCCATCAGTGATGACAATTTTATTAGTAGATGCAGCACAACATGTTTTGGACCTAGTTGTGGTCCTTCATCAGGTACAATTACAGACCATGTGTTCCCAAAACCCTTATATACAAACTATACAATAAAGAACAACCAATCACACCAGCTCCATCTAGTGGCCAGGTGTGTGAATAATGAATCAAAGAACAGTACACATTCATGTCTATTCCAAGAAAGCACAATGTATAATACCCATACAAAAAGTACGCATATTGCAGGTAGGATTAGACATATAGTAAGACACTAACCTCCTGCCTCTTTACTTTAAACAGTCTTTATTTGTAAACTTGTAAACAGTCCATATTCATATTCTGGCCTTTTTTCAATACCTAAGTAGGAAAAAGACATGCACATAAACATATATGAAACAGAGTTGGTACAATATGGGGTTCACAGGAAACATTTTATACTATATGCATCATTCAGTCCCTGTGGTTCCATAGTATTTAGTTTCTCAATCCATTTTTATTCTGCCTGTAGCAGATTCCTCTTTCCTCTCCACCTCTTCATGGTAATTGTATTTTTTCAAGAAACATCCATTTCAAACTAGCCACCGTGTGTTTGTGAGTAAAATAGTGTTTACCCACCGGTGTGTGTGTTTTCATTTGTTCTGGATCAAAATTCCTGATCATGTTCAAAATTTGTCTGGAAGTCTGTCTTACATAAAGTTTCCCACATGGACATTTTAGTGGATAGACTACTTAGTCTGTGTTGCATGTGTAAAAGTCCTTGTCAGGGATCTTGTGTCCTTTAAAGGGATGAGTCATATATTCACCCTTAATAATGGAATGGCAGCAAGAGCAGTTCAGGCATGCAAAAGCACCAAGTTTAGGTGTTCCTAAAAATCTGGTGGTCTCTTTTTTAGATTGTATCAAATCGGCATGCATTAATCGGTCTGCTATGCTCCTCCCTCTTTTATATGAAAAGAATGGAGGTTCCAAAAACAATTTACCAAAATGAGTATCCTTCTGTAAGATGGACCAATGTCTAACAATGGTCTCTCTAAGTTTGTGACTATAAGGCCCAAAGATACTTACAAAAGGTATCGTTTATTCTGATTAACATTATTCTTAGGACTAAGGAACAGCATGTAGCGTGTGTGCACACAGTCTATATAAAATTAGAGGGAACACTGCCGCTGGCCCTGGGTCCCTAGCTGGGATATTTGGGGTTTGGCTTACTAAACATTGCCAATCTTAGCTTGCTAGTTACGGCTAGCTCGTCAGTGTTTAGCAACAATCTTTTTAAAAACATACAGAGCTGTGTCTGGTGATATGCTCACTAATTACAACACTGACAATAACTTGTTTAGAGTTGGGTTCAGGCTCTTGAACTGAACCAAGGCAAAGTCAAGCAACCTTAAGGTGACCATAGATGCTACAATGTCAGTCCTATGATCCATGGATCATACGATTGGATGGGCCAACCGATTTTTTCCCTTCCCCCTCCTGGTAGGAAAAAAATATATTATGACTGTTGGTGTACTATAAATGTCCCAACGATCTTACCTCTGCAATTGTAGCATCTATGGCCACCATTACTTTAAATATTCTTTACATTTTTTGCTTTTCATTTTTAAGGCAAACAATAGTGAATCTCTGGACCTCAAGTTCAGTTGATTTACTGTCACTGAGTCCCACAGATGTACCATGTACCTGGTTGAATGGAAACCTTCACAGGTAAATATAAGTCACAATAAATAGAAATGACAGATTCTATATCATAAGTTAATACACTTGGCATGTAAGCAAAGTGTAAAATGATATTTCTAAAAACAAAGCACAAAATATGACGGTTACATCCTATATCTCCAAACACAGAGAAATTAATGTTATTACAAGATTACGGTTCGATTTTAATTGCATCTGATCTCGCCATCTACTTTCTTCTTATTGGACATTAAAACTGACAGACACTACATTCCTATAATTTTAGAATTTATAGTTCACTGGTTGAATTTTCAGAAGCCAAAGCAATATATTGGACTCAGTATTTCAGATTGGCTTTTTGAAGTGTCAGGACGTGAAACATACAAAGCAGCAAAATCTCTTTCAATCACTTCTGCATAAACATAAATATAAATAAACCAAAAGCACTAAGTAGCCTTAGGTCTCAGAGCCTCAACAGCTGAATGACATCCTGTCTACATCATCTGGCATCCGTTATGGTCCCAATGCTCCTTCATAACACTGAGGAAGGAAAGACAAAGAACAGGGAGAACATTTCTTTCTCTCTAATTGCCAGTCTATTCATCAGCCTGTCAAACTTGTATTCAAGAGCAACAGAAAATAATAGGGTTCTGCCAGCTCCCATAGCGCGCTGACTGCTTCCAGCTCATCTCTGTATTTTATTCTCTTTCCATTTGCCCGGGACATTGAAACAAAACATGTAAAGAAACTGGGAACATTGTTAATTAGTAAGGTATAAGTATGTGGAAAATGTGTGTCTATGCAATGTGATGGGACAGGAGTGTGGGTGGTTTGTATGTGAGGAGATGGCATGCTCTATTTATTTGGGCCAGAGACCAGCAGGCAGGAATGTGTTTCTAAAAAGGTTTGTTATCAAACTAAAACAATTTTGTCTGTTAGATTTTATTACATGTTGAATATTCCTTTGTCTTGGATAATTATAGTAGTGTAAGTAAATAAAGGTTGTTGAGATGTTTTAGTTGTTTTTTTCTTCATATTCTTACAGCAAAAAGGAACCATGCAGTTCGACATTTTGCTAAATGAAACAACACAAACTATTGAATGACCATTGGTCTGTAACAAAATAACCAAGTCTCCTACCATGTTAATATTAACCTGGTTCACCACTATCGAGTATCAATGTGCATTTTAAAACATTTTGCTAATTAACTGCTAATAAACTTTTATTTTATATTGATGCACAAGAGATTACCAATCTAGCAAGATGGTCTTTCCCTGTGCATCAGTACAATGAAACCACCATTTACAGCTTTACTAATTTGGTAGGACAGTTATACATAGGGGAAACGATTTATTGTCAGTATGAAGAGCTCTGGCTGGCTTATAGGCACCCAGAAAAAGATAATCAGCTAACCTCAAAGTTAACAATGGAGTAATATCCAAGACTGACAATACATTCTAAATACATTTAATATTATATTTGCACTGTACAATTCTCTGGAAATGAATTGTTAGTCTTCATTAAATTATTAAGTATAGGGGAGACCTGTAAGTTTCATGATGGTATGGAAGCAGCCTTCATGTGGTATTCCCCACTGGAAAAACAACACATATTGACCAACAAATAACAAATGGTAAATAACTGGATTTGTTCTTCAAAAAAAAAAATAAGGTTCAGGATAAAATTCTTTGGGTTCCTTCTATTTGGATAAGGGTCCATGAAACAACCAATAGAATTGAAATGTTAACCTCGCCTTGTGATCTGTTTTCTCACAAATGATTTCTGCTAGCCACATCAAATACATTCCCTGTGTTGTTTGTTCTAGGGTAATATCTTGTTCTATGTGTTTTGGGTACCAAGTTAATCTACGGTACATACAAGCAGGGGCACTGTTCTAATAAGAGGCGGCACCCTAGGGGAGGCTGAAATGGAGGACAGTAATTTTCCTGAAATCGTCCTCTGTGTCTCTCCCTTTTAAATTTTCAAACCCACTCCCCCATCATGACACCATGATGCATGGGGGGGGGGCACTTATATTTCTATTTTCAAGTTAGAGACTGCAACTCACTCCTTATATTGCTCTCTGTGTGGAAACTCTTTTATCTCTCCCTGTGTGGGGGCACTAATTTTAATATTCTTTGTATGCGTGCACATATATTATTATACTCTGTGTGGGAAGCATTTATATTATTGTGCTCTGTGGCGGCTGGGGTCCCTTATATTATCATTCTCTGAGTGGAGCCTCTTAAATTATTATCCTCTTAGTGAGACTTGCTCTTATATTATTATCCTCTAAGTGGGAGTGTCTCTTATATTATTATCCTCTAAGTGGGGGTGTCTCTTATATTATTATCCTCTAAGTGGGGGTGTCTCTTATATTATTATCCTCTAAGTGGGGGTACTTATATTATATTCTCTCTGTGGGTAGCTCTTATATTATCATTCTTTGTGTGGGTGAACTTATATTATTATTTTTTGTGTGGCCCTCCAAGTTAGCCCTCCAGTTTACCAGCCACTGGCACAGTCAGCCACCCAGTTCACCATCCACTGTTAACCAGCCATTTGTACAGTCAGTCCTCCAGCACATCAGCCATTTGTACAGTCATTCCTCCAGTTCTTATTGGCTGTCTGTCTATCTTGCCTTTCTGTCTGACTTGTAGATCCATGAGTAATGGCTACCTATAATACTTGTATTGGTAAATGAGCAGTTAGTCTACATATGAGAACAAATTAAGTTTTCACAGTTGTTCATAGTTATTTACAGCAATTTGGTATTCAAAGTCTTATAGAATTATAAAGTGGACTATGGCAAAATCTATCAGCAGACGAGCATGAAAAAGAACTGTATTTGGTTGAGCAGTCTTCTCT
This sequence comes from Hymenochirus boettgeri, assembly GCA_019447015.1. Taxonomy (NCBI): domain Eukaryota; kingdom Metazoa; phylum Chordata; class Amphibia; order Anura; family Pipidae; genus Hymenochirus; species Hymenochirus boettgeri. Next base: position 77,454,326 of record CM033475.1, read on the forward strand.
GTTTCAGTATCCTGTACTTGACAGATGAGCAATAAAAACGAAAATATACAGTACTAAATAAACAAAAAGAAATACTTCTATCTCCTCAAATTTAAAACTATGTGTAAAACCTCAAAAAGTATGAGAATTGTAAGGAGCTGGCAGTCCTTAATTGACCATCTTGTGTCGCTATTATATTAAAGACAAAACCAATGCCTATAAATATGCTGACGTCACCAATAATAGGATAGGGAGAGAATAAAGGCTTTGAAACTCCTGTATCATGAGCCTTTATTCTCTCCTTATCCTATTTAATTTATTGGTGAAATCGGTCTATAGGCGTTTCACACTGCAAAACCAGAGGCCTGCACTACACTGATGATGGCTCAATAAAGCCGAAACCGGTCTGTAGTTGGCGCTCTGGTTTTGCATTTAGCTTGTGGAATGCTTTAAAAGTCTTTTTAAAGATATAGCTTTCCTTAAAGCTTCCATGGAAACATGGTAACTTCCCAGAAGTCTTGGTTCCTTATAAATTTCCTGGCACTAGATGGCACTATAATTGCTATAGTTAGCAATTGAGAGATCATTCAGTTTTGCTAAGGCAAAATTTTCTATAGAACTGTCTTTTTTTTTGAACAAACTTTTAAAACACCTGTTTTGTTGACTTTCTAAAGTTTAACCAAATGTTTTTGGCTAGACAAAATGGGAGAATTGGAGATAATGGTGTTGAATGAAAAGTATGATGTAATAGGTATAGCGGAAACATGGTTGAACAATTCTCATGACTGGGTTGTAAGTTTAGAAGGATACTCCTTGTTTAGGCAGGACAGAGAAAGGGGGAGGAGTATGTGTTTATGTTAAAAAAGAATTAAAGTCCAATTTAAAAGAAGAGATGACTGGCGATATGGAGGTTAAAGGGGAGGCAATATGGGTGGAATTAGGCAACAGGAAATGTCATTGTTGGTGTCTGCTATAAGCCACCAAATGCTAGCAGGGAAGAAGTAAGTCAGCTTCATATGCAGTTGGCAAGAGTTGCAAGTTTGGGGAGTGTACTCATTATGGGGGACTTTAATTACCCTGACATTGATTGGTGGAGTGGAACTGCCAACACAGAAAAGATTGATGAGTTCCTGAATTTGCTGCAGGATAATTTTCTCTCACAGGTGGTTGAAGTTCCTACTAGAAAAGGAGCTCTGTTGGATCTGGTAATATCTAACATCGTGGAGCATGATATAAAGGTAACTGGAGGCTTAGGGAATAGTGACCATGAAATAGTGACGTTTAGTGTATGTTATCGAAAGGAAAAGTGTGCTGTGTTAACAAAGACTTTTAATTTCAGGAAAGCAAATTTTCCCAAGTTAAAAGTAGTTCTTCAGAATGTCAACTGGGATAAGGTATTATCAGGTAAAGATACTGAACCAAAGTGGACTGTGTTTAAGGGGATTTTAAGCCATTTCACATCTAAATTTATACTCTTAGGAAATAAATGTGGCTGAATTCTGATATAAGGAGGCAAATGGAAAGGAAGAAAAAAGCATTTAAAACCTTTAAGTCACAGGGAACGGAAAGGACATTTAGGGATTATAAAAACTGTAACAAGGAGTGTAAGAAAGCAATCAAACTAGCTTCCCTCATGTCTGGATGTGTGCCTCTGGATTGGAAAAAAAGCTGATGTTATTCCAATCTTCAAAAAGGGTAGTAGTTCACAACCGAGTAATTACAGGCCTCAAAGTATAACTTCAGTAGTGGGGAAGATACTGGAAAGTTTAATAAGGGAACATATGTATGTTTCATGGACTTATAAGTAGTAACCAGCATGGATTTAGGAGTAATAGATCTTGTCAAACTAACTTGCTTGGCTTTTATGAGGAAGTGAGGAGAAATTTAGAGTCTGGCATAGCAGTATGTGTTTTATATAAATGACAGTCTTCTAATAAGGGATTAACGGAGATGGGTTTAATTCCTGGGGTGATTTAAACTTTTCAGCTCAGAAATGCTTTGCTTGTTTCCTAAAATGCTGCTGAGTTCTGAGTGCTGGACTGAGACAGACTGGATATGCATCACAGCAGGGATTTAGCCCTATCATAATTCCTTACAACATGGATACAAAGGGAATAAACAGTTAGAGTTGCAAAACAAAAAACAGTTTGTTTTTATATCTTGCCAGTACAATGTGCTATAAGACAAACCCTACGCTTCAACGATTTCCTGGGGGAAAAAAGTCTAATTAAAGCGAATAATGCTTTGGCAGAAATGTATAATGGGCAATTTTAAGATCGAATCTTTTCTTTGAACTTAATCAGTAATATACATTCCAACTTCCCATTTAAATGCGTAATGTGTAATGTGTACCGCACAAAACTAAATCTTGCAATCCAGAAGTAGCTGGCAGTCCCCATTAAATGCTCTGTGCTTAGAATCTTAAAAATCAAACATGGAACAGTTTCTACTTTATTGGGCAAGCGGCTGCTTTATGGAGCCTTTATTTACTTAGAGAAAAGAAAGTTTGATTAGGATTGGTACTGAATGAATTAAAAAACCTTTTTCTTTGGAAACTCACTGACATTAACTTCATTTTGTAAATAAAAAATGTTGTTTTGTATGAAACAATTTAAATAAACATTACAATTCAATTATTAAAAATTAAAATTTAGTGATTAAAACCTTTATTTTACTATTTATTTACTATTTTACTTTTTTATTGAAAGACCTTCAATAATTATAAGTATAAACCGACCTGAACATAAACTGAGGTACTAATTCTATCTGATAAACCAGGAAAAATGCTTGACTGGAGTATAAACCGAGGGTTTACTTTCTCCCATAGAAAGCCCCATAGAAAGTCCCATACACAGCCCCATAGAAAGTCCTACACACAGCCCGATAGAAAGTCCTACACACAGCCCCATAGAAAGTCCCATACACAGCCCCACACAAAGCCTTATACACAGCCCCATAGAAAACCTTATTCACAGCTCCATAGAAAGTCCCATACACAGCCCCATAGAAAGTCCCATACACAGCCCCATAGAAAGTCCCATACACTGCCCCATAGAAAGTCCCATATACAGCCCCATAGAAAGTCCAATTCACAGCCCCATAGAAAACCTTATTCACAGCTCCATAGAAGGTCCCATACACAGTCCCATAGAAAGTCCAATTCACAGCCCCATAGAAAGTCCCATATGCAGCCCCATAAAAAAAGTCCAATTTACAGCCCCATAAAGTCCCATACACAGCCCAATACAAAGCCTTATACACAGCCCCATAGAAAACTTTATACACAGCTCCATAGAAAGTCCCATACACAGCCCCATAGAAAGTCCAATACACAGCCCCATAGAAAGTCCCATACACAGCTGCATAGAAAGTCCCATACACAGCTGCACAGCTGGACCCTATCCCAGCGGCGGCCCTGATTGGCTGGCTCTCAGTTAAATACGGACGGACAATTTCATGCAAGCAGAGGGCTGGGTCTGAATGCCGGGGGAACGAGGCTCAGTAAGTACAGTTCAGATTATTTTTTTTACAATTAAATATGGCGGTTGGGGGTGGGATTGGGTCCCCCACACTACAGAATACAGAGGTGGAGATACCCTTTAATATATTTATTCATTGCAATGCTTGAATCTATCTTTATTCAGTTTTTGAGACTGTAAACCCTGAATCCAAATGGAAGTTTTACTGAATAATACACCATAGCTGTATGTAGTGGCCAAACTTTCGAAAGTTCGGTTTATATTCGAACTTCGAAAGTTCAAAAGTCCGAAAACCGATCCATTAAAGTCAATGGGGGGTAAATAGTTGAACTTTCCAAAATATTGCAGTGTAAACTTACCTTACAGGCCCCTGGAACCTGGGAGATGGTCTGGGGAACACGTCCATGAGCGGGGAACAGCATAAAAACTGCACATAGTGCACACGTGCGCTACTTCAAGTTTCTGCTTGCCGATTTCGGTAATTTTTTGAACGGTCAGCAAAACTCGAACGCCCGCTTCGGAAAATCCCCGAACAGCCGGAGATTCCCGAAATCCTGGGTCGTTGCAAGGACCTTTGTGGCCCTGATAAGGGCCCTTTGGGGCTTAAGGGGTCCTGCAGCTCAACCAGATCCCCCTCCCCGGTCCTATCAGGGCCCTTGCATCCCTGACAAGGGCCCTTTGGGGCTTAAGGGGTCCTGCAGCTTGAACCGGGACCCACCTCCCCTGCCCTATCAGGGCCCTTGCAGCCCTTGGAAGGGCCCTTGCGTCCCTGACAAGGGCCCTTTGGGGCTTAAGGGTTCCTGCAGCTCGAACGGGGACCCCCCTCCCCGGCCCTTGTAAGGGCCCTTGCAGCACTGATAAGTGCCTTTGTTGGGGGTCAAACTGGGACCCCTAGCGTCTCTTAAAGGGCATGTCCACCCCCCCCAAAACTATAATCCCCCCAACTACTACGGCCCCACCATGTAGTGTAGTTAATCCTTACCTCACATCCCAGCTCCATAGGGTTCTCCTGTAAACCCCCCCCCAAAGTCCCAAACTAACTAACCAGGAGGATAGCAGGGCTCTGCCTGCTATCTTGCCTCCGGTAGATATTTTGCCATGCGCACTGCAGCCCTTCTCCCCCCTCCCTCCCCCTCCCTCTCCTCCTCCCCTCTCCCTCCTGTTCATACTATCCCTCCCCCTAGCGCAAAACCCCCTTAATCTGCTCTCCCCCATGTCCCCCAGCCCCAACCGCATATTTTTTTTTTTCAAAAAGCTCCCCAAACTCTTACTTACCTCTCCGCTTTCCTCCGTTGCACTGAATGACCGGCAGCCGCGTCCGTGATTGGCTGCCGCTCAGCCAATCACAGACGCGACTGCCGGTCCCGCCCCTCTGCTTGCATTCTCGCAAGCAGAGGGCCGGCAGTGCGGCGGAGGAACGAGGGGAGGTAAGTAAGAGTTTGGGGGGCTTTCTGAAAAAAATATTTATGCGGTTGGGGCTGGGGGACATGATTGAGCAGCATATTAAAAATCAATTTTAGGGGTGGACATACCCTTTAAAAGAGCCCTTGGGCGGCGTCTTCTGTCTTCCATCCGAAAATTGATAATAGACAATTATCAAAATAACCCTCAAAGTAATAATCGATTTTGGTAACTCTCGAAAATAGAATGCGGAAGCTCGAAAACAGCCCGATCGTGAGGAAAGATAGTTTTAAAATAAAATGTGGTTATATTTACGGGTTCCCCAGACCATTCTCCAGGTCTCTGTGTCATTTACAGTAACCTAATATTACTATTTGTCCCTCAAAATGGACAGAAACTTTCAAAAAAATTTCTCTCATAGATTTTTCAACCCAAAATCTGATTGGTTTAGATCCAATTTTATTGGATGTAGATTGAATTGAGCTTTTTCTTATTAGATTATTTCTGCATCCAATGTTTCATCTGGACCAACCTGATTTTGGGTTGACCACACATCCGGGATTGTGCTTAGGGAATTAATAAGACCTGACTGACCAATATAATATAGACTAATCAGATTTAGGATTGTTGCTTAGGCAGCCTTGTAAAAAGGCCCCAATCAGAAATATCCCCCAAATACCAACCAGGCACAACCACTTATACTGGTCAAAAGATAGAAAAAATGTTTATTCACATCCATATATCTCCCATATATATCCCCACCCACCCCAGCCAAAGAGAAAGGGGCTCATTTACCCAGAGTCACTGGGCAAATATATGGAGTTAAAGTCGTGCTAACTGGTTCGCTACTGGTTAGTGCGACTTTATCTCCATATTAGCATCAGATGCGCGGGTTACACAAAAATCACCTGCATATCTGACGCTCGCAATTCAATATTGCGTTTTTTAAAGTCAGCAAATAGCCTTCGCATACGCGATATTGAATTGCGAAAGGAGCATTTACCCAGAGCGATAGCGTCTCTGGGTGAATGAGCCTAAAAGTGCGGAGCAAAATACAGTGTAAAAAAAGACAGCTAAAAAAGTCTATAATCTAGAGTCCCACAGTCATGCGCCCCCTGACTATGTGAATAGAGTCAGCAGATGAAAACTCTCAGGCCCATAGGACCGCTAACGAGTGTGATAACAGTTACGATCCACACACCTCAGACATGCCACATTCAAGGCACCGTTTCAAGGATAACCGGAGGCAATCAATCCCAACCCTCCAATAGATATTGTTTGTTTGCTTTGAATTGGTGAGACCCAGCAAATAGTATCAACTCCCGAGAAATCTTGGACACGGGACAACTTTTCCCCTCTAGGCACTAGATATGCGCGAACTTCATAAAATTCTGTCCATTTTTTAACTTTCAAACTTCAGTAAACTTTCGAAAGTTTGAATTCGGACCCATTAAAGTCAATGGGAGAGTGATAGTTCGAAAAGTCCGGATGATTTACAGCTAAACTCACAATGGTAACTTACTGTAAATGGCTGTGGGACCTGGGAAATGGTCTGGGGAACACCAAAACATTTCTTGTGTTTAAAACACAAGTTAAAACACTTCTTAAACAGGAACGGGCAATTGTCGGGTTTTTCGCAAGCTACATTCAAGGGTTACCGAATGCTATTTTCGAGGGTTATTCGCAAGCTACATTCAAGGGTTACCGAATGCTATTTTCGAGGGTTACCGAAAATAAAACCATAAATTCGAGGATTACCAAAATTGAACAATACTATCGAACGGAGAGAGGATACAGCATGAAGGAGGGACAAAAGGACACACTTATTCCCAACATATTTCAACCACCCACAACCACCACTTTTGGAGTCCATATAGTGGCTCGGGGCTAACTTATCCTTTAAATTAGCCGCTCTTCGGGCGGTTACTTGGGGATATGTACCTATATATTTATCTAGGTCTTTATCCCCTGAAATTAACCGCCAATGTTTTTTCAAAATAAGTTTCGAGCTAGAGGGTACTCGGAACAGGCAACCAAAGGGGACGTGAGAGGTCCACTAAAAGAAGCCGTAAATCTTTGCTAACTCCATCCAATAATAAAATGAAAAAGGATGAGACCATCAGGTTCATCTCCAATTACAATCAAAATTGGATGGAGATAAAACAGATTTTGAAAAAACATTGGAGGTTAATTTCAGGGGATAAAGACCTAGATAAATATACATAAAGCAGTATATTTCCTGCCAAACTAAGCAAGTAATTTACTTGATAACATGTGAATGCAATAAAAAGTATGTTGGTAAGACAAAAAGAACATTGAAAACAGTTTGCATATTTTTGGACCTCAATGCGTTAGTGCCTTTTTTAAAGGGTCTTTTTCTGTGAGAGGACACATTTTGTGCCCTCTTCCCTTTATGGTATGTAGAACTGCTACCATGCCATGACTTTACTGTCGGAAATTGTTGCAAGGTGTTTGATAAGAAAAAAAACAAATTCAGATTTCTGTCTCTGTAATTAAAAAATTTAAAATATAAAGCTTTCTTTGATAGGGCCTGCTCCAAAATAACATAAACAGAGAACTAACCAGAATTCCACCTAAGAGTCTTTCAAACAGCCAGTGGTTGTATTACCAGAGCTGAAGGCAGCACATTAAGCCTACCCAGCCAGGTATACTTGACTAAAAGCTAACTATCATAGACTAAACACAAGACTACAACTTATCAGGATAGCTGCTAAGCCAACAAGGAGCTGCAATTCAGGTCACTTGCATTTTATAGTGTTTCCCAAACACACCTCCAAAATCTGATTGGACTAATTTAAATCTTAAATCTGATTGGATCTTGGGTATTTGACCAATCAAATAGTGAATGTTAGGGAGTGCTAGTTTCAGTTAGAATTTGATCTGAAATGTTTTGTGCTCAGGCTTGTGCTGAGAAGGAAGCCTGCTTTTGACTGGGTTGGTTGAATATACAACCTTCAGTTTTGGTGGCTTCTAATTCAATGCACAGAATTTGGTTGCCTGTAAGAAAGGGAAGAACTACCCCACCCCACCCCTGAAATGTAAGATTATCTCCATCCATATAAGCTCCTAATCTTTATTATACTATCAAAGAAACAATTGGAATCTATTTCCAGCATTTTTTGCTGAAACAATGTTTTAGAGACGACAACAGTGTAATCAAAGGCAGCATTAGAAACACATGCAGCAAAGCTAAGTCAGAATACCTACATAGAAAAAGCAACCCATTTGCAATAAGTGCAGCCCCCCTTATAATACTGTGGGACATATTTCTTAAGTGCAGTGTTGTTATTTTGTGATACTGCGCCTTTAACGCTCATTGCCACAATCGTAGATTTATACTGGCCCATACAATGCCATTGCGGTATTTTGGTACCATATGGTATGGCAATCACAAACTTTGTACATTTAAGGACACAATTGTACTTTAACAATAATGGAGGACCACAGTTCCCCTTTAATGATCTTAATCAATATTGTAATATTATGATTTAGATCATAAATTTACGATCACAGTTGTATATTTACGATTGTATGCTGGCCTATAAAATAACATTGTGGTAGTCTGCTACCAAGTGGTATAGTACAGCCGTTTAATCGTAAACGTACAACTGCGGCCATAGATTAATGATAACCAGCAGTATCAGAAGATTCCCATACCACAGGTAAGTAAATATTGCACTATAAATAGGAGCTCCCATATTGTTTCCCATACACAGTGCTTGTAGAGTAGTTTTATTCATAATGTTCAAACGCAACAAGTCCTTATGCACACTTTATCTCCGTGGGTGCTTACTACAAAGTACTGTAGATTCCCACTTCCAAGGAAATATAACATAATAAGCGAAGAAGGATGTAGTTGCACTCCAAATAGTGAATAGTAAATATTTATTAAACCAACATCAATGATACAAAGTTTCCGGTGATCACCTGAAGAAGGGGGTACGTTGTATCATTGATGTTGGTTTAGTAAATCATCTATTCACTATTTGGAGTGCAACTACATTATTCTTTGCAGGTTATTCATAAAGTTACCCGTTTGTGCAATTTTTAATCTTTTGTATGGTTATTAGACTATTAGACTATTATAGTCTATTCTTAACATTTATGCTAATTACAAAATGTCACCTTCAATTGTATGGTTTACCTTTCAGGGGAGTCTTGGGAAACACTGTAAAAGTGAAACTAAGCATTTGCCCATTTCTGTCAGAGGAGTGATTTTTCACCTTAACTCACTTCGCATACAAGAAGTACACATTTAAAGGGCATGTCCACCCCGAAAACTATAATGCCCCCCACTACTGGCCCCACTATGTAGTGTAATATAATCCTTACCTCACATCCCAGCTCCAAATGGTTCTCCAGTAATCCCCCCCCAAAGTCTGAAAAAGTGGCCACCAGGAAGATAGCAGAGTCCATATAGGACTGTCTCCTGTCTCCCCTATGGGAGAAGTTTGGCATGCGCACTGCAGGCCTCCTCCCTCCCTCTCCCACCTGATTTGGTCTCCCTCCCCCGAGTGTAAAATCCTGTTAGTATGTGGTAGGGCTAGTTCCCCCAGCCCCAACTGCTATAATGTTATATCCAGAAACTCCCCCGATAGTTACTTACCTTCCCTCTATCCTCCTCCGTTGTGAACTGCCGGCAATCCGCGTCCGTGATTGGCTACCTCTCAGCCAATCACAGATGCGGCTGCCAGTCCCGCCCCCTGCTTGCAGTTCTGTGCAAGCAGAGTGCCAGGTCTGAACGCCGGGGGAAAGAGGCTCAGTAAGTACAGTTCAGATTATTTTTATTTAATTTAATTAAATATGGCAGTTGGGGGTGGGATTGGGTCCCCTATACTACAGAATACAGAGGATTGTGTGGCGATGGATAGAGGGAAGGTAAGTAACTATTGGGGGAGTTTCTGGATATAACATTATAGTGGTTGGGGCTGGGGGAACTAAACAGTTTTTTAAACAGGTGGGCATGCCCTTTAAAAGAAATCTGTTTATTTCTTTGCAGCTGTTTAATTAACTAAATAATTTAAGATTGCAAAAATCATTTTTTTTTGTTTTTTTACAATTTATATTAATTTTAAAGTAAACTCCTCATCAAAGGTTCAAATGCCTTTGTAGAATTAGAGCTATTTTACATTTCATGCATCCAAGCTTTAAAGCTGCACTTGGCTTACACGTGTTTTAGGATTCTCTAATTTAAGAATGGAGAAAGTCTACTATTAATCAAACTTTAGCAGTGGGAGACGCAATTATCGACGTTACAAAGCTTCAGCATGGCTTAGAATTCAAAGATCTGCCAATACAAAGTAAATATGGATTCTCTTTAAAGCTAGGCCCCCGTGCTGGGCAAGCAGGGGACAGTTCTTTTAATATTTTGCAGATGCTATCTGTGATGTGTTGTTCTAACAGTATATAGGTTCATAGAGGCATGAACATTTGATCGTGTAGGCTTGTGATCTCTTTCAGAAGATTGAAATACATTCCTTACATATAATCATGTGATACACTGGATAGACTGGAGCGTAATCACCTTCAAAAATACCATCTATATGAAAAATGGAATTCCTGTGAAATAACAGTTGCCTGGAAATTCAGCGTTCACTTACCCTTGAGGATGAAAGGCATGCCTCAAACACTATACTTCCTATTAAGTTACGTTTGTATGTTTTATAAAGAATACTTGGGTGCAGAAGCAATGAAAAGTGCAAAGGTTTGCCTCTGCTACCAATCAGATATTGTTTTGCATGTCCAAAAGATAGAGACTCAGCCAATCACCGATTGTCTGCCAGTCCGGCCTCTTTTGCAGCAGAAGACCGGCAATGGAACAAGAGCTGGTAAGTAAGTGTAAATTCTAAATTGGGTTATATCAACCTAGCAAGGTATAGGTTATGGGACATTGCAAATACAATACTTGATTTTTGTTGGGTGTGGGGGTGGAGATGCCCTTTAAAGCACCCAAACCCAGTGATCTACCAGTCAGGAGATTATAAGCAAAAACAATATGTAAAGCCACAGTTTGATTGCATCCCTTAACCCTTACCAAATTCTGCTTCCATCTGGACACTTGACAGTTGCTCTATCTACAGCATTCTCTATTAACATACATGGCCTTCCTGAAAGTGACTGGTGGACTTATTCTTATTCTATGCTGCATTTAAAGTAGATTTTTCTCTTAAGATAACAGAGAACATAAGCTGCGGAGGAAAGAAGCCTTTCGAAATGTATTACAATATAGTGGCATGAAAAATGGCATGTAATTGTTTCCAGGGGAATGATTTAATGACATTTTTGTGTGTGAGCAAAGAGATTTGTGATGATGGAGTGGAAACTGGTATAATTTCAGCTTGAAAAATCCATCACTCATCCCTGGAGTCTAAACATTTCTATATCTATCTAGTTGAACTTTCAAACTTGTGACTTCTAGAGCATTTGCGACTTTTTTGAAATGCTGCTTTATCAGAGCTCCGTTTACTAAGCTAAAATCTATCACTGTTTGATTGGTCAGAAAATCAAGGATTTAAAACAAATGTTATGTCACTTAAAAAAAGATATTCTTAGAAGCCGTTTGCCTTTTGTGGTTATTTCTCAGCATCAATGGCTGTATTTTGATATTTAGCGAACATGCTGCAGTGCCAGTGTGGAGTGCTCTGGAAAGGTTCCCAGTGTGAGATGTCTATATCCTCCTTGGTAGCATAGTTTTGGTATGGTTAACATATGTCACACTCCGTGCCCCACCCCATATTGTAAAGTGTGTGTCATCACCACTATTATCTATGATAAACGGTGCTGCGATACCAAGAACATTATACTGTTTAATAATCCTTGTGCAGCCTATATCATAAATAGCTCTTGATTTAGTGAACCACTGTTGGAAAAAGACTTGGGGTTTCTAGTTGACACTAGACTTATGGGGCCCATACACCAACAAATCCGAAAGTACGATAAAAGTTTTCCCATTTGTCCGAAATTAAAAAAAACAATTGTACACGATCCGAAAACTGTACGATATAGGGATCGTACAACCGAGATTTGTTCATGTATGGGCCCCATTAGCTGTAGCAAACAGTGCCAGACAGCAACAACTAGAGCTAGCAAGATATTGTCTTGTATAAAGATTCAAGGGAGAAAAACATTATTCTTCCCCTTTAAAAAGCACTGGTAAGGACTTATTTGGAATATGCAATACAGTTTTGGAATCCTGCATATAGAAGGGACATCTTGGAAATATTATAAACTCTGTGGTGTTCACCAATAGGTAATTTCAGTGGGCTCGGGAACATCCTTTAGGATTAGTTGGGCTGGATAAGTTTCTAAAAATCAAAAATATTGAGAACTACTGGTATTAAAACATATACCGTATTTCTATTTTTTTTTTTTTTTTTGCTGGATCAACTGTTAGGTAGGATTAATGAGTAGAGTATAAAGGTTGCACTAGATGGATGTATGTCTTTATTCAACCTCCTGTATATAACTGTGTTCCTATGTTACAACAGGGGATAACAGTAACATTTTATTTAAGCCATTGTGTATTTTCACTGAAAGAAAAATGGCTAGGGTAAAGATTTGCTTTAATATCTTCAATTGATCCCAGCATAATGTTTTATTATTTATAAACCGTATGGGTATGCTACAACCCATAGCTCAGAACCTTTCTTTCTGAAGCTGTATCTTCAAAGTAGGCCTCATAAACAATTTGCTCTCTTGTCAGATGTAACAGTAAGCTTTTGTAGATTTCATCTTTAAAATACGGTAATCTGCAGTCCTGAAAAACAGGAAGATATCGAGTTTTTAAATGTACTGTATATTTTAACTTTAAAAAAAAACTGCTCAACATTTTCCAATATGTGCATTTATTCTCCTGTAAAACAATAAAGCATCAGAGTACTACAACCAACAGATTTCACCAGAAAACTATGCCATACTGATTTGATCATTATTTTAGAATCCTATGCTTGCTTTTATCTTAACAGACTTTAGCACAAGATCTTATTGCTGGATATTGTGCGTATGGATCTTTTCTGTCTAGGTGAATTTTTTCTTTTGTTGAACCTTTGTGGTGCGCAGTAAGGATTAATTTCCTAATGTAATAGTTGGTAAAATAAATAAAAAATACAGGAATATATTAAAAACCATTGAGCTCTAACATGCTCTGAGTAACAATAATAAAGTCAATAAATAAATATCTCCAATAGCAACCCCTATATTCAAAAATAATAAATAAAAAGCCAATGTTATAGCTCAACAAGTGATTAATAACTAAATGGAAAAAAGGGGAAACATTAATGTCAAAATAGAACAATACAACTATATATATATATATATATATAATGTCCCATTAATTGTCCCAAGAGTTTTTTTGGTTTTAAATAAATGATGGGCACAGTTAATATTGTTTTTTTTTTTGTCGGAATATCTTATCATTTCCTGGCATTAGCTTCCTTTACATTTAATATAATATAACATATACATATAATATAACTTTCTTGCTGTATTCCACTGCATTAAAATATATTTGGGGGGGGGGGGGAAATGATAATGTGGTTCTCAGACCCTTGTGCAGGATGTAAAGGTTCGTACACACCCAGCGATGGTCACCTGAACCCCGAGCCCGATGAGCACCCGCGACGAACCCACAGAGTAGGGGACAAAATCCCGCCTGGTGGATCACAGAATGACCTCCGACTGAGCGCATACACAAGCGCGACTATCGGCCGTTTCACCCGTTCGATGCAGGTGCTAGTCAGGCTCAGGAGTCGGTCGGGCTCGGCACTTGGGTGAACATCACTAGGTGTGTGCGAACCTTAAGACTTGGAATAAGATAACTAGATAAATTATTCACACCTAAAGAGATGTTTGTGTTGGAATACATTCACTATACAAATACATTAAAGGGCATGTCCACTCCCAAAACTAGAATTTAACCCACTACTGGCCCCACTCTGTAGTGTAATAAAATCCTTACCTTACACCCCTGCTCCAAATGGTTGCCCTGATATGTCTCCCCAAAGTCCCAAAAACTGGCCACCAGGAGCCTGGCAAAAGCCATATAGGACTCTGCCTCCTGTCTCTCCTCCGGGAGAATTTTGCAATGCGCATTGTAGCCCTCTCTCCCTCCCGTTTTGCTCTCCCTCCCCACAATGCATTTCACATATATCAACTGTCACCTCTATATACATCAGAAGTTTATGATAATAAGGCAGCTCAAATGTAAGGTGCAGATCCAAACTGAATTCTTGGAAATGATTGTGAACCCTCAACTCCTTATATGGGAGATTTACATAATTCCTTAACCCTCAATTAAACATGGTATGTGTTCCCCAGAGTATTGCCCAAAGCTATTTTCCTTTATTTTAACCAAACATTTTACCATATTAACTTAAAGGGCATGCCAACCGCAAAACTAAAATTTAACCCACTGCTGGCCACACTGAGTAGTGTTAAAAAATCATTACCTTTCCTCTCGGCTCCATAAGGTTGTGATGCAGTGCTTAATCAAAGTCCAGGAAATGGAGTATTAGCCTTCCAAGTGTAAAATGTAAAAATGTATCTGCCCCTTCCCTGTCCTCCTGGAGGACTCTAGCATGTGCCACCTTCCTGATCCCTTGTCTTTACAGATACATTTTTAAAAATAAACTTTTTTCTGTAGTGTAGTGACCCCCTTCCCAACCCTAACTACCATGTTTAAATGTTAAAGTGTCCAGAAACATACTTACCAAGCTTTGTTCCCTCGGCTAACTCAATAGGGAACAATAACACCCGTGCCTGTGATTCGCTGACTCTCAGCCAATCAGACGCAGCTGCCACTCTGGCCCTTAATGCTTCTCCGTTCTCGGAAGTAGCATTAGAGGCAGAGGCCAAAGAAACAAAGCTTGGTAATTATGTTTCTGGGCACTTTTTCATCATTTAAGCATGGTGGTTAGGGTTGGGAGGGGGGTCCCTATACTACCAGAAAAAAGTTAATTTTGAGTGGGAAATACCCTTTAATACTGTAGGTCAGATTTTTTCAGAAGTTTAGCCATCTCGGCAATTATGCTTTTAGAGAACTGGAGTTACAGCTAAAGGAGAGATTGCAGGACAGTCAGTGTAATGTATCTTGATGTCTCACTGCCAGAACCATTTAAAATGATGGTACATTATTTAGGGAGAACATTTTGGGCACTGTGGCAGGATCAGTGCATGTGGTCGAATAATGCCACAGATTAATGGCTTGATATGGTTACTTTTTGCTATTTATTGTCATTTAATAAAGCAGTTTGTCATTATGACATATTATATTATTTAAAAGTTACATTTTGCATGCGCAGTGTAGCTTAAAGCCTAGTTAAACAAATAAAAGTAAAAAATGAATTTGGTAATATATTTATTAAATTAAGATCCAGTAATATCTGTGCCTGTGGTAAAAGTAAATCAAAGTATTTGGTGTGACTCAACTGAGCAGTAATAACTGCGACATTGACAGTAACATATAATCAGTCCTGCACACAGCATTTTTAGCCCATTTCTTCATATAGAACGAATGCCCAAACTGCAACCCTAAACCCCACTTTTTATTGCATAGTGCCAACATGATCATTTAACCTGAATACAGAGGTTTTACTTTAGAAAAAAACAACTCAAATAGACACAGACCAATACAGTACATAGAATCGATTAAACCTATTAACCCCTACCTTATCACACAAGAGTTTGAGATCTAAAACAGTGACCATTAACCCCTACATTACTAGACAGGAGTTTGAGATCTAAAACAGTGACCATTAACCCCTACATTACTAGACAGGAGTTTGAGATCTAGAACAGTGACCATTAACCTCTACATTACCACACAGGAGTTTGAGATCTAGAACAGTGACCATTAACCTCTACATTACCATACAGGAGTTTGAGATCTAGAACAGTGACCATTAACCCCTACATTACTAGACAGGAGTTTGAGATCCATAGCAGGGAAACCAGCAGAGCTGAATGTTATAATGTGACCTCTCTCTGCTACAGACAGCCGCTACACTTTCCCTCTGGCTTTCTGGTAACAAACTCTGGTAAACTCTGCTGTGAATGAGTGCCCACAAAGAGGGCTCCAAGTGCCACCTCTAGCACGCATGCCATAGGTTCGCCACCAGTAATATAGAACATCTTCAAGGATAAATATACTCTAAATATTAACTTATTAAAAATGGAAAGTACCGGGTGCAGGGAGGTCGGATTGATTATTCCTACCTCACAATATTGTTTTGTTGAGGAGCTACAGCAGGTTTTGCCCCGTTAGTCCTGACTAATCCTTTATTAAAGATAGTGCTGAAGCCAGGGGGAAGACTGGCAGAATGAGCTTTCTTTGGGCTGGTGCTTCTTACAGAAACAATATTGGGAGGTAGGAATTACCAGGCATATACAACTGTCCCAATTAATTATCATTTTAGTTCTTGGATATTGGTGGGTTTCCTCACATGAACTGGCTTTCCACAACATTCCAACTCCAATTTCAAGACTTTGACTTGTAAATGCCAAATATTCACTTTATTCAGCTTTAGGCTTCAGGTTGACAAAATAGGAGCAGACGTAATACTCTGATGGGCAGCGTTTGGCAGATGAAGTTAAACATTGCTCTTGAGATTCAGAAAATTCTCAATAAACGATAATCACAGAATCCTCTGGCATCACAATCCCACCAATTCTGGGGTCGTATTTAGAAAGAAGTCGACATACTGGCTGCAGTTGCCATTTACGCAGCAGACACAAATCGATTTCCCTACCAGTAGTAGATTTTCCAGACATAATAAAGATGCATTTTCAGATTTTGCAGATAATGAATTTTTAGAAATACCGTCCCAGGTTACTTTTATTTATTCAAATATTACTCTGCACTCTACTAATGAAAATAAAGTCATTATTACATGTTTGTATTCATTTCTCATTACGTGCCAATCCTTTTAGCAAAAAACAGACCAAATAAAGGAATCAGGAAATAGAAAGAAATCAACATCCAATGACATTGACAATGCCCAAAATGACCTGCGTGCACAAGAACAAAACAATTATATCAGATACCGGTCACATCTAACAATAGTGTTAATAGCCCATGGCAAAATATTGGACCCGAGTAGTAAAGCGGAATCGAGCATTAAGACTCAGTGTGTTATACGTGTACTGGGCAATGTTTGGAACCCCTAGACAAAATGCAGTTATAATAACTTGAGTATTATATGTGCATTAAATTTGCCTACATCAGGGGTGCCCAACAAATGGCAGGCTGGGGACTTCAATGGTGGCACCTAGGGCAGACACCAGGCTACTCGTTCAGCTTATGCCCATTGACTGCCCGTTACCATGCCCACACATCAGGTCCTTTTAGACACATGCAGCCCTTGGTTTGGGCATCACTGGTCTACATGTTCTGCTATGACTTTTCAGGCAGGAATTTTACTTTAATAATATACTATCCCTGCCTTTATATAACAAAAATGGCGATTTCATTCCAAATCATTATTTATGTAGGAGGCCTTTTTATGCCTTAGGATCAGGAAACATTTGCTGTTGAATTTGACAAATAATAAAAATAAAAAATGCAATTAATGGATTGCAACACACGCCAGCGCACTAATGGGGCCACATCAATTGGCGATACTAGCCAATTAGCGGACTGATGTGGCCTAGCCCTTAAAGGGACACTAAACTCCCCTAAAGCCAGAAAATTTGCCATCCATGTGTATTATTCTCAGGGAGGTGAGAACGCTTATTCTCACCTCCCTGTGAATAATATTACGCTCGGGGGACCTGGAGCTTACCTTACCAGGTATAAGCTAACTACTCAGCATCTTGCTCATGATTCTTTTTATGTTTTTAAATGTTTTTAATCGATTCCCCTAATTCTAGTCCAATAAAGGGATTTTATTTTTACTGACACAATACCCGAGCGCCTCAGACATTCTTCTTTGTTTAGCAGTCTTGTTTCACTACCTTTCTTTTTTCATCCATTACAAGAACCATGCTGTATTTGTCATGAAGCTAGCGAATGGGAGTCTACAGCATCTACTACAGAAGAACCTGCTACAGAACAACAAGCACCTTGATATGAACAGCGTAATGTAAGTGAGGCCTAGTTATGTGTTATAACAAAGAACTTGTAATCTTTACATTCCTTATCTCAGTATCCAGTCAGCGTAGAGATTAAAGGACAACTATACTGTAAAAATAAACTTTTTAAAAATGAAAAGCACCAGGGGCAAGGAGATAGGATTGATTATTCCCACCTTCCTATATTGTTTTTTTGAGGAGCTACAGCACATTAAGTTTTCATCTGCCAGGTTATGGCCCTGGGCCATTCTATATTAAAGATAGTGCTGAAGCATACAGGAAGACTGGCAGAAGTTTTCTTTACCCTGCTGCTTCTCATAGAAATGATATTGGGAGTTAAAAAGCACCAAACCTACATCCCTGCCTCAGGTACTTTTTATTTTAACTGTTTTTAAAAAAAACTTTAGACGCACTAAAGTTTCCCCTAAGGGTCATATTTATAAAGCCGCGGTATTGCTTAGTTAATTTACAATCGATAGCGTTCGTAGATTTACAACCAAACGTTAGTTAATTAATGAACGTTCGATCGTAGAATACCGTGTGGTAGTAAACTACCACAATGTAGTCTATGGGGATCGTAAATTTATGATCGTTAAACTGATTATGACTCTCTGATCGGTTTAACGATCGTAAATTTACAATACTGATTGTTAAAGTTGCGTTATCGCTAAAAAGCAATACCGCGGCATTATAAATATGCCCTAAACATTTAACCTTTCCAGTGGGACCAATGGAAAACCAAGCTGTTATTGGTAAGATAGCTCTATATCATGTATAGCCCCCCAGACCCACAGTAGTTCCTCTAGTTCTCTGTGACTCTTTGTACCTTCTGTGGGTTATGGAAATCAGGAGACTCTGGATCCTCTGCTCAGACACTTTTCAGTAGAATGGAGGGATTCTTAAACCCCTTCACCCCATTCTTTATGTGTAACCACTATAGTAATAATGACATGACCAGCAGTTACTTTCTATGGTAATCATTTATTTTTCCATTTGTAAAGCTTCTATTCAGCAGAGATCATCATCGGCCTGCAGTATCTTCACTCCCACAACATTGTACATCGGTAAGTAAAATATGGTTAATGTATCGTCCTTATGGATCTGTTTGCCCCTAATAATTCAGTCTTCAAGCTTTCACTATTCCCTGCTAATATTCATTCAAATGTAACATATTCTTAGTTTATTTAAAACTAAATACTACAGGCAGTTATAACAAATCCTTTATCACATATTCCATCCCTAGTAATAAAATTCACCTGTATTTTATTAATAATTTTCCTACTTTTCATTTCCATCATTACATTATAGTAACTTCTTTATGTTTCAGGGACATCAAGCCGGCAAACATCCTA
The DNA here is from genome assembly GCA_019447015.1 of Hymenochirus boettgeri. Lineage (NCBI taxonomy): Eukaryota > Metazoa > Chordata > Amphibia > Anura > Pipidae > Hymenochirus > Hymenochirus boettgeri. Next base: position 77,473,623 of record CM033475.1, read on the forward strand.
CTGACCGACAGAAGCCACGCCAAGATTGGAGATTTTTGGATCTGCAGAGAACACGCCGGGCACTAAGATGCTCAGAGGACGAGTAGGAACCTTCATTTACATGGCGCCAGAGGTGAGGAACTAAACTCTAAGGCTATAGCCACACGATAGGAAAACATATCCAATTAATCATCTCAGTATTGTCATGATTTAGAAAGTAAAATTCAAACCAAGCACACTCACTGACCTGTAGAGATCCCCGGTGCAATATAACTCAAACCATAGGTTCCAAAGTGCCAATTGAAGCAGTAATATAAAATAGAGCAATGCAAAAACGCTACTCAGATGAACAGGTGTTATAGGTGAAACCGCCTCTTTATCAACTGCATTTGTCCATCTAATAAAGGGGGGTTCACCTATTACACCTGTTCATCCAAGTAGCTTATCTCTCAATTTTATATTAATGATTTAGGTTACCGCATTGTTAGAATTAATTGTAATTTTACTCTCTGAGTGAATATGTTCTAGATATGATAAAATGAGAAACCTTCTTTTTAACAAATTCTATTTTTCTTTACTTTAGCTGCGATCTGGTAAGTTCTATGATGCAGGAGTGGACTGGTGGTCATTCGGAATTATGCTTTGTAAATTGGCTGCAGGAAGATCGCCTTTCAGCGAGGGACAGATGAGAACACTGGGTGTCAAGGTGAAACCCCACTATCCACCAGGACTCAGCACAGAACTGAGACATCTCTTGAAAGGAGTAAGTATAAACATATATACAATTCACACTGTTTGTACTATTGCTTTTAAAGGGCATGTCCACCCTCATCACTTAGATTTAAGACAAGGTTCAGCCCCCAGACAAAAATCTTGCTATACTTCTGCCATAAAACTGCCTCGATCTTCTACTTTTCAACCCCCCTAGACGTAGTTCTACTTTTCCTACAGCTTATGGATCTGGAAGTCAGTTTTAAACATCACAGTCAATCACTGACTTCCTTTCCCAGAGCTGCAGAGGTAAGTTACATGTTACAGCAGCAGAGGAGGCATCTACCAGCCAACGAGGTATTGAGGTTTGCTAAAGGAAAATATAGTGAGATTTATGCCTGGAGGGGATGAATTTTGTCAGTGAACATGGCCTTTATGGATAAATAAAATCGTTATATGAAATGGATGTTTTATAATAAGCTGCACAACCTGAAAACTCACTGTATATTTATAATTTTCTAGGTAATTATACTATATTGTTAATAATTCCTTGGTGACTGATGATTACCTCTTAGTAACCTAAGAATATAAGTGACAATTGCATTTTCTACAATATTTAAATGAATGATGATAATTTGCTTTGTTACAGCTGCTACAGAAGAACCCGGAAAAGCGCCTCGGAGTGACAGGGGATATAAGGGCAGAGCAGCTGTATGCATTCATTGACTGGACACAGCTTGAAGACCAGAAGATCTCACCCCCTTTTCCACCACCACCAGTGAGTACAAGACAGACTGTATAGAGAAATAACTGTTTTAACTAATCCATTAATTCACTTATCCAATAATTCAATGATTCAATAATTCAATGCTTTACCAATAACTGATTTGTTTTACATCAGAAACCATTAGGGTTAAAACTTGTGATGGTTCTCGTTCATCCAGGTCATGGTATGTCTGTTTTATTTAGTTAGATCACCTGGACTTTAAGTTTAGTTCTTGAAGACGTTTCTGAATTGAGAAAGCCAGTCGGATGACTAGCGAAACAACTTCAAGAACTAAACTTCAAGTCCAGTTGATCTACCTGAATAGAACAGATACATTAGGGTTAAACATGTGGAATGAAAAGTTTTAAAACATTGCAAACAAGTGGAAATCTATGGCAATTCATTCTTTAAAGCAGGAATGTCAAACTTGCGGCTCTCCAAATGTTTAAAAACAACTCCCAGCAGTGTTGTTGTTTTCAAAACATCTTAAGTTTGACATCCTTAATTTAAAGAACATAGGGTCTATTCCCATCACCCTCTGAAGTTGGTGATTTTTATGGGGCCGATTCCTAAAGATGACTTTACCAGACAAGTTAATATTACCAGCTACAGAGATGGATCTGCAAATGGGGAACAATCGGACCTGTAATTGTTTTATTGTATCTGTATTTTATAAATACAGCAGTAGATTATCCATAACAGCAATGATGACTTGGATTTATTCTTCCCTTTATGTATCAGTTTTGTTAATTACAAATATGTGACCAAAAGGAAAATGTACAATAATTGTTTGTCTTTCAGTTATCAGCTATTAAGGTCTACGATAAGTCAAGAACTTTCTTCGAGGTCTTGGAGTGCACCACCCCATCAGATGAGACCAAAACCATCCAAGGACTCTCCTTTCTGTGTCCCAGCTGGCAAGACCAAACAACCCGGGACAGGTAAATGTCAAACAGCTCCACCAACAGCTCAGCATCCAGCCCTGCCTCTTGGACTACCATCCACACCTGATCATTATAACATCTTGTATTCCTTCCCAGTGTAAGTATTTCTCTGTTCTATTGTACATAGTTATATGTTAGAATTTGGCTATTAGATAAAACTAAAGGACTCTCGTTAAAATCCTAGCTTTAAATAAAATGAGCACAGTGTAGGTAGGATAATTAGATAATAATTCCATATAGCAAATCAATACAGTAATATTAATATAATATAGTAGAATAGAATAATGTAAGTGTTTGGGACTAGTTAAGATAAGGTTATAAATGATAAGAATATGATAAATAAAATATACGACCCATAGCTAAAATAAGTAGAATGTGATAAGGATATAGGATATAATAAGAAAGATAGAGTAGAGTAGGGTCCTGCTCAGAGAGTCTATCTTGACGTGGTGGCAGGCTTGTTATCTTTTAGCCAATCATGTTTCATTTACAGTCTAATGCTGCACAATAAAAGGCACTTTACGTGGTAAAGTAAGACAACAAATGGTGGAAAGTAAGTTAGTGTGTATTAGTAATGTTAGTAATAAGTATTTCTTTGTGGTAGCATACCCACTGACATTAATAGGGGTGGAATTCCGTCTCCCAAAAAATGGATGGTTCTGGAGCATTACCCATCTTGCTTCTTTTGTAGACCCCAGACTAAGGAAGTGGACAGAACTAGACTGGATCACCAAGTGCAGCTAACTGCTTACCTAGGGTAAACCCAGGGGTGAGGACTCAGTGTTGTAGGTTCTCACCCTGGGTACTATGGAGGAGGGGGTTTGGTTAAGCATGACTCCCCTTTAAGCAAAGAAGAAACAGTGTAAATTATACCAATGTACAGTATGTGTAATCATTGAATATAGAATAGGTGGGCAGTAATCATTGTATACAATATAGGGGGCCAGTAATCATTGTATACAGTATAGGGCAGTAATAACTGTATACAGTATAGGGGCCAGTAATCATTTTGTAGAATATAGGGAGCCAGTAATCATTGTATACAGTATAGGGGCCAGAAATCATTATATACAGTATAGGGGGCCAGTTATCATTGTATACAGTATTGGGCCCCATAATTATTGTTTATACTATAGGGGCTAGTAAACATTGTATACAGTATAGGGGGCCCATAATTATTGTTTATACTATAGGGGCTAGTAAACATTGTATACAGTATACAGTATTATATACAGTATTATCTCTGGTGGGATAGTGGTCTAAAGTTATATTTTTGAAAAGAAAGATTGCATGAGGATGCAAGTTAAAATCCCCAGACTTACTTTTGTTTTTAGTTTAAGGTGAGGTGGGCTAAAAGCCCTCCACAGAACATAAAAAAGGAATAGACCCTTCTTAAAACAGAAGGTATTTTGCAGCCTTTTGCTATATGAATAGCATTGCCTACAAAATCTAAGAAACAAGAAGTAATTTCTCACTCCCAGGTTTCCCAGAGTAAAAGGCAGAGATATGCAAAATGTCTCTATTATGTCTTATGGCTAAAACGTGTCCAGAACCACTGGTTTATCAACATGCAATACAGCCTATGGTACAGGGACATTCTTCTGACCTGCAGACATGACATGTTTCAATCTTGTTAGTACAAAATACAGATTCATGGCTCTATGGGGTAGGACTTGGGAGCACAATATACCAGGAAGCTATATAGCTTAAGGATTTTACTGATATGCAATATTTTGTTTCTTTCATCCCTGCTGGTTAAGAAATAAACTGCAAATATTGCTTTCCTTTTTTTGCATAAAAAAGCAGTTATGTACATTGTTGACATGGACAGGAATGTTTGCAAAGAAAGCACAAACAAATAGACGCACGCTTCGTCAGGTCCAGCTACACGCAAAGTGAAAGGAACAGGAAAGAAAAATTTCCAAAGACACTACACTTTAATCTATGTTCTGTGTCAAAAAAAGCTGAGCTGTTTACAGTACTTGAATGAATGTCAACTGCTAGGGGGCAGTTTCTGCTGTGCACCAGAGAGCATGTGACGTGTGCTGTGTAAACTAAAGTAGACACACGGACCAAAATTCAGTTTGAAAAAAACTTTTAAAAATTGTCCTACCTTATGACACTGAACAAGCTAAAAATTTACATGTACAGAAGATTGAGACTGAAAAAGTGGGTAATTGGAAAAATTTCCATCTGACCTGATCTTCAATTTTTCATCAAACTGGTCAAAGTGGTTGAATGGAAATTAAAATGGAAAAGCACTATCGATATTTTGACCAATTCGATCAAATTTGTTCAATTGGTCAAAATATCAACACAATGTTTGGCATGCTTTAGACTTCCACCAAAGCAAAGAGGGGGATTAAGGAGCTGACCCCTAGAACCAACAGATTATTTCCATAAATCATATAGCAGCCACATCAGTGAGGGAGGTCAGACACAGCTTTTCTATGTTTGTGGATTTGCTCTTTATTGGGATCTGTTTTTGATGTCTAGTGACTTAAGTTTCCCTTAAATTATTTGATCCAAGGCTTACAGTTTTCAAATAATATAATAAAAATATATCAGGTTTATACATACCGCAGCATTCTGGGAAAATGGGGACCAACACATATGGCTTGCATCTTCCACACAAATGTGTTTTTGTAAAAGACAATAATAATTCAAGATAAATGGTTCAGGGACCCTGAAAGTGAATTAAAGGGCATCTATAGTGGGAAAATGAACTTTTTTTTCTTTCTTTCCATGTGTTCTATAATTACCCACAACCCCCAGAGTGTCTTCACTTTGTTCAGATTCCCTCTCTGTCCTGAGATACACCAGTTAGAAGAATACGTGATTACATTCCTCTACTACTTGGACTGTCAATCAAATCCTTGTGACGTGATCCCCCCTCCCTGCTCTGTAATAAACATAGAGATAAGAGCATTAGCAGGGGGAGAGAGGTAGCTTTGATGGTACATATAGGGCTGCACTTGACCCCCCTTCTTGATAGACTTCACTGATTGATGATGGGTCACAGAGTGAGAGATCGTAAACTGCACGGATCTCCTTCTTCCGTGTCTCCAGAACAGCTTGCTTTCTATTGGCCACTGTGCGTGGGTGTGTTTTTCAGGATTTTGAACTTTTAACTCCTACTGCACATGATAAGCTTGTCGGTTAGCCGGAGTTGAGACATGGAGGAGGTAACAGAGGGGAGGAGGAAGGGCTGCACACAGATCTGGCACCACGGTTAAACAGAGTCACTGACAGACATAGGATTAAGGCAGCACAGAGTACATGAATTTAACTTTGCAAAGGGGCAATGTGTTTTTTTCCCTATAGATGCCCTTTAAATCAACTGTCGCATTCATTCTCAGACATTTTGAAATAACTACACAAACTCAAAATAATGAAAAACACAATAACTGAACCTTTACCTGCTTATAACTATAACCATTTTCCCTGTGTTCTCTTGTGAAAGCAGGAAGTGGTTTAATTATGGGGTTTCTCATACTATTCATCTGGTGCTTTTTTATTTTTAACATTAACAAGTGATATATGCAATGTACAGTTAGATGTGGATCATTTAAAAAAAAAAGATTTCATTCTAATTGACTAAATCATGGTTGAACAAACAAACTGATTGGTTTGATCTGGGTCCACACTTTTAGTGCACTTGTCACTATTTCAACAGCAGGCAGGTGCAGCCATCTCTTTTTTTACAGATGGACATCCAAACTTTTTTTAAAAGCAAAAAGCGTGCTACAAAATGTGTTCATATGGCTGCTGGTTATTACTTTTCTTTATGACTACGGAGGCTTTTACTTTATGAAACCTAGGCATTTATACAGTTTTCTTCACAGACTGCATAGAATTTTAGCAACTGATCTTGCAGTTTAGCCATTCAATATTCATTCCTATATATATATATATTGAATGCTATTTTATATTGTTGATTCTCACTGGCATATAATTCAAAAGGATAAATCTTTGCCTTTTCAAAATACCCAGATCCAACATACGTATCGTAAGGGCGAATCCCTTAGATCTATGTTAGTCTGGACTGACATTCAGTTACAAACTGAACGCAACAGTCAAACCAAGGAGGGATGCTACAGATGTCCTAATTGCATTACTTGCAATGGAATGCTATCAGGAACCATCTTTCCTAACCCACACACGGGGCAAAAGAATTAAAATACGGGGGAGATATACATGTACCAGCAAAAATGTTATCTACCTTATATCATGCCCATGTGGTCTATGTTATGTTGGCAAAAAGGGAAAGGATGGGCCACCCCAGATCATTCATTAGACAAACTAATGCTGAGTCAAACCCTTATTGTCAGTGGACAAGCAAATTTGGAGATATGGCTGTAGCGAGACATTGCAAAGAGGCCAAACACTCTGTGGGTAGCCTTAAATGGATGATTATTCTAAACAACAACAAGAGATTAATTGTGAAACGAAGTTGCTGCTCACAGAGGCTAGGTGGATATACTACCTGTTTATCCTGTCCCCTCATGGGCTTAACGAACAATGGACACTCCAATGTTTTTTGTAGCCTCTGATGGTATCTTACTTACCTATATGATTGGTTTGCCTGATGCCTCCGATCTGTGCACAAGGATCCCTTCCCAGACAATGCCAGCTTCATTTCATATGCCTATTATTCATTCATTTTGGCGCTCCACAAGCGAAAAGCCATTGACAAAGCTCCATTAGCAAAACACATTGGGGTGCTCTCCCCCCCACACACATTTTTTCCCCTGGGTGGATTCCGTCCTTAGCACTGCTAATTGAGCCTTTTCATGCTACAGGCTTAGATACTCACGCACTTTTCTGACTGTCCATGCACGGTTTGACTCAAACAATAAGTATCGTTTCTTACTGGGGGACAAACTTACGTGTATGATGGGGTGGGTAGATTGATATGTTTCTGCTACTTTATTTTTGGTTTGCACACTTATTTGCATTATAATACTTTTGATATATATTTATACCGCTATATTTCAGGTTTTTTACTGTTTATAATAAGTGCTGTTTTTTAGACCACTTACCTCGATCCTCTAGGCTTTTTCTTCTTGAGATTTAAATGGATATAGAATCTTTACACAGGTATATTTTAAACTGTTACTCAGACAATCACCAGCATCCAGGGGAACCAAATAGGATAATCCTGCAGGTCTGAAAATAGACCCAGGAAATCCTGCCACACTGTGTGGTTCAAAGTAAACATGCTGTGTTCATACGACACGGCAAGTGCCACATTTATAGCTGCTTATGGAAAAGCACTATCGATATTTTGACCAATTCGATCAAATTTGTTCAATTGGTCAAAATATCAACGCAATGTTTGGCATGCTTTAGACTTCCACCAAAGCAAAGAGGGGGATTAAGGAGCTGACCCCTAGAACCAACAGATTTTTCCATAAATCATATAGCAGCCACATCAGTGGAGGAGGTCAGACACAGCTTTCTATGTTTGTGGATTTGCTCTTTATTGGGATCTGTTTTTGATGTCTAGTGACTTAAGTTTCCCTTAAATTATTTGATCCAAGGCTTACAGTTTTAAATAATATAATAAAAATATTCAGGTTTATACATACCGCAGCATCTGGGAAAATGGGGACCAACACATATGGCTTGCATCTTCCACACAATGTGTTTTTGTAAAAGACAATAATAATTCAAGATAAATGGTTCAGGGACCCGAAAGTGAATAAGGGCATCTATAGTGGGAAAATGAACTTTTTTTTCTTTCTTTCCATGTGTTCTATAATTACCCACAACCCCCAGAGTGTCTTCACTTTGTTCAGATTCCCTCTCTGTCCTGAGATACACCAGTTAGAAGAATACGTGATTGCATTCCTCTACTCCTACTTGGACTGTCAATCAAATCCTTGTGACGTGATCCCCCCTCCCTGCTCTGTAATAAACATAGAGATAAGAGCATTAGCAGGGGGAGAGAGGTAGCTTTCATGGTAGATATAAGGCTGCACTTGACCCCCCTTCTTGATACACTTCATTGATTGATGATGGGTCACAAAGTGAGAGATCGTAAACTGCACGGATCTCCTTCTTCCATGTTCAAGAAACAGCTTGCTTTCTATTGGCCACTTTGCGTGGGTTGTGTTTTCAGGATGTTGAACTTTTAATCCTACTACACATGATAAGCTTGTCGGTTAGCCGGAGTTGAGACATGGAGGAGGTAACAGAGGGGAGGGGGAAGGGCTGCACACAGATCTGGCACCATGGTTAAACAGAGTCAGTGACAGACATAGGATTAAGGCAGCACAGAGTACATGAATTTAACTTTGCAAAGGGGCAATGTGTTTTTTCACTATATTTCACTATATTTTTGGTTTGCACAACTTATTTGCATTATAATACTTTGATATATATTTATACCGCTATATTTCAGGTTTTTTACTGTTTATAATAAAGTGCTGTTTTTAGACCACTTACCTCAATCCTTAGGCTTTTTCTTCTTGAGATTAAATGGATATAGAATCTTTACACAGGTATATTTTAAACTGTTACTCAGACAGTCACCAGCATCCAAGGGAACCAAATAGGTGATCCTGCAGGTCTGAGAAAGACCAGGAAATCCTGCCACACTGTGTGGTTCAAAGTAAACATGCTGTGTTCATACGACACGGCAAGTGCCACATTTATAGCTGCTATGTTATGACTTGCACACCAGGATAAGATTAGCTTTAAGATTAAGGTCAGGTGGGGTTAAAGGTACTAAACGCTCACACAAGAGCATAAAATGAAATGGAGCCTTCGTTATAACAGAAGGTACTCACAGTCTCATGTATGCAGTAATAGCATTGCCCTAATAATCTAACATATAAATATGTATTTCTCACTGACCTTTCACATGTTTGAAAACTACAACTCTCAGCGTTTTCTGTTAGCAGTAAGTTTCCCTTTATGTCCATTGGCTAATGAATGTATACAGATGCAATACAGCCTAATGATATAGAGCACAGTTGTTGAACTTTTCACATGTTTAAAAACTACTACTCCTAGCATTCTCTGGCTGCACAGAATTTTGGAAATTTTTGTTTTCATACATCCTAGAATAAAGCCATTTTTTGTGCTTTAGTGATTCCTACCCAAGCGTAGAGATGACCAAACTTCAAAGTTCAGTCCATTTTTGAACTTACGAACTTTAGTGAAAGTTTGAAAGTTCAAAGTGGAATGATAGTTCGAAAAGTTAAGCTAAACTAACAATGGTAACTTACTGTACAGTAATGACTGTGGCACCTGGGAAATGGTCTGGGGAGCATGTCACTATCACCAAAACTTCCTTAACACTTATTAAAACGAGCGGGCAATTGTCGGGTTTGAGCAAGCTACATTCGAGGGTTACAACAATTCGAGGGTTACCGAATGACACTTTCGAGTGTTACCGAAAATAGAACAATAAATTTGAGGGTTACCGAAATTGACCAATACTTTCGAGGATTACTGAAAACTATCTATACTTTTGAGGGTTAGCAAACGATACATTCTAGTGTAGCGAAAACTATCCATATATTCGAGGGTTAGCGAAAACGAACAATACTTTCGAGGGTTACCAAAAATCAAGGCTACATTCGAGGGTTAGTGAACGATACAGTCTAGGGTTTTTGAAAACGATTCATACATTCAAGGGTTACTGAAAATGAACCATATTTCCGAGGGATAGTGAAAGGCTCATAAATTCAATAACATTGATTTTTTCAATAATTATTGAAAATACAGCGCGAGCAGTCCAAAAAACGAACTGTTTGAATAGTTCGGATTCGCCCGAACTCATAAAGTTTGTCTCGAGCTCGGGTTCAACTTCGGTTTTGTGTCCATCACACCCAAGGGCTTGAATATGCAAGTGATCCATCTGCCTTCCTCTACATCCATAGCTATTACAATATTGGCCTAGGGAAGGATTATTTAGGTCACTTCAAGCAGTAAGAGTTATGAACCTTACCAAACTTGCCCTCCCTTTCTATTGAATTTACCTGCCACATAAGTGTAATAAAGCTGCAGGTCTGAGAATAGAACCAGACAATCTGCCACAATGGCAGTTCAAACTAAACAGCACCAGGATGACCTTTATAGCTTAAGGAGAGGTGGAGTTAAACAAGCTAAAATCTCCCCACGGTGTATATAACGAAATAGAGCTTTCTTATAACAAAAGGTACCTCACAGCCACATGTTATTATAATAGCATTGCCCTAATAACTAACATGTCAACAATATTTGTCATTCCAGGTTACCTAGAGAAATGGGAACATGCAAAGTATTATCCTTTATATACTTTTATGCAGATCTAATTGAAAAATTTGCTTCAGAGCACTTTATAATAACCGATAACAGCTTTGTATTTCAGATATAAATGCTTGGTATACCTGCCTGGCTTTACCATTAAGCAAAGGGCTAAGGACTTGCAAGCGAGCCCCTTCATCCCAACCATTAATAGTGGCTGCCAATTCAATTTTTCTAGCCAATCGTCCACTCCCTCGTTACCATCAAATGGATCAAGTTTATAAATAGGTTTGGCAATTGGGTCTGGTAGAGCTACTGAGTCTAATTGGGGTTTTTATTGCATTTATCTGCAGGTACAAGGACAAATGAATTTAAATAATACTTTCTGTAGCAGCATCAATAGCTAAATACAGAGAACAAATATACAGAGAAAACAGGGAGAATAAATGGTATTACAGCTCTGCTGCCACCAATTTGTACAGATCACTGCTTTATGGAATGATTATGGGTAGCATGGCACATAGCGTGTACTCTGGTGGTCTGGCACAAAGCAGACAGTGCACTTACTTAAACAAGATAAACCAGTTTTATACATTTAACAGTACATTTGCAATGATTTAATAACAAAATAAACAGTTTCCCCACATAACATATGCAGTAATGGAGTAGTCCCAGCCAATGGTGCACCACTTTGAATATTGACAACACCTGTATATTGTGTGTCCTTGTAAGTTGGTGTACACTTGTTGTCCCATCTGTATCTCTACAGGTGGTAACAGGATCTTATACACAGGATCTTGTGTTGCATTCAATATCATTCAAAACAAATTAGTCTAGGAGCACACGACACACTTATCTACTTTTACTTTCTCTCTAGCCATAGAGAGCAGGGATGTCTTGTCTTTTGTTACCACTGACACCACCTGCAGGCTAGAGGTGGTTATAAGGAGCCTTGGTGTATAATCTATTACAATACGCACACATCCTATGTAGCAGAACAAACTTTTTTGGATTGGCTATGACTGCCACATGTTTTACAAACAGCACATTGGATGTTATACTGACATTACCACTTCCTTTCAGTATTCACATGGAGACCTTCTTAGCAGTCATGGGTGTGCGTTCCCGTTCATACTATCCCATATTAAAATAGGAATCTCAGTCTGTAAGTAAGTTTGTGTATTTTGTATATTTGTATTGTAGATATATATATATATATATATATATACACTTATTGTTATGGTCATTTTAAATGGTAATAGTACACATATATATATATATATACACCTCATTGGTAGCTCCTAAAAACCAATGCAAATGTTATGAATATACAAATATATTTATATAATATAAAGGGCAAAGGATATATCATTTATTGTGATAATAACATAAGAACATTCATAGGAGGGCAGGGCCATGGGCGTCCACAGAATGTTTTAGGGTTTAGGGGGGGGGGGTCATAGGAAAAGAATTGTGGCTTGTGAATGGGTGGGGCTTGAACACATGAATGGAATATTGAAGGAAACCAACAGGTAGAAACAGGAAAATCTCTAACTACAGTTATATAGATGAAACTAAGAAAGACACCATAACAGCCAGAACACCATTTATGTATGCACCAGGAAGAGAATACATTTGCAGCTGGCCAGACAAATACACTTAAATGCACCAACAAACCACCCCAGTGACCCTACACTCTTCACAGTGGAGGGCTGACTTAAAAATGGTTAGTAACTGGAAGGCTGACAAACACTGTTTTTTTTGGGGGGGGGGGGTATTGAACTGGAGGGTTGACTGACACTGATTTCTGAACTGGAGGGCTGGTGATACTGTGATACTGGTTGTGAACTGGAGGGCTGACTCATACTAGTTTGTGAAATGGAGGGATGACTGACACTGCTAATGGAGGGCTGATTAACACTGCTAATGAAGTGGGGGTTGATTAATACTGCTAATGAACTGGAGGGCTTATTACACTGTAATGAACTGGAGGGCTGACTAACTGCTAAGAACTTGAGGCCTGGGTAAACTGGGAAATGAACTGGAGGGCTCACTAATGTTGCTTATTAAATGGAGGGATGACTAACACGGGAAATTAACTGTAGGGTTCATTAAATTCATATGAACTACAGGGCTAGAGATGGCGAAACTTCTTTCGGATCCCCAGATCTTGGGAAAATCCCGAAGTTCCGAAAATTTTCTCTAATTTTCAAAGTACGGAGCTATTTTCGATTATTTTCTAAAATTAGCTAGAACATTAGAAAATTCTTTAAAAAAAAAGATCAGAGACCATTTTTGAGTTTTGATCGTATTGTCGAGGATTTTCGAATGTTTGAAGCTATTTTCGAAAATATGGAAAATAGCTCTGTACATTTGAAAATTATTGAAAATGCGCTCCGAGAGTCCGAAATCTGGACGACCGTCTGGATTCGGACGGATCATTCCGTTTCGGAACCGATGACACGAACCCGGATGCCATCTCTACAGGGCTGACTAACAAAGGTAATGAAATGGAGGGCTCACTAGCATTGCTCATGAACTGGAGGGCTCACTAGCATGCTCAAGAACTGAAGGGCTGCCTAATACTGCTAATGAACTGGAAGGCAACTAACACTGGCTAATGAACTGGAGGGCTGATTAACACTGGCTAATGAACTGGCAAGCTGACAAATTCTGGCTTATGAAACTGGATATCTGACTAATACTGGGTAATGATTCTGTACAGTGGCTCTTTTTTCTTCTCAATATAGATGTCATTTAAAGAAAATTAAAAGTAAGCCCATCAGCATACACAGACCAAGAAGTCATCCGGCACCAATCAGGACCAGTATTGAACAATACCAAAGCACAAGCTGCAGATGCCAGAGCTCCTTCCTCCTCCCCGTACCGTGGCCAAAAGAACGAGCAGAGGCGGAGTCTCTATAGGGGAACATAACAAGCATGGCACGTAACACTTACCTTTAAGGTTGAGTCATGATAAGCAGTTAAGGGGACAGGACAGTCCATCCACACAAAAAAAAATCCAATGCCCCACCTTGTCCCTATGTGCGGATGCCCATGGGCAGGGCCCATCCAGTGAGAAGCAATATTACATTTGACTGTGGTGCATACAGTCTATAACGCCAAAAAATTTCTGAGCATTATATTAGTGATGGACCCGAACCAGAGTGGGGCCGAACTTTATGAGTTCATCCGAACTAGTTTGGTTTTCCGAACTGTATTTTCGATAATTATCGAATTTGCGAGCTGTTTGTAACCCTAAAATGTATCGATGGTAACCCTCGAAAGTAATATTCATTTACGCTAACCCTCGAATGACCTTCAACTTTCGGTCCCCCTTGAATGTATTGTTAGATTTTATAACCCTCGAACGTAGAGTTCTATTTTTGGGAACCCTGGAATGTAGCGTTCGGTAACCCTCAAATTGGCTGTAACCCTCGAATGTAGCTTGCACAAACCTGACAATTGGCCAATTGTGGGGGGGAAAGTATTTAAACAGGTTTTGGTGACAGGTGTATGTTGCACAGCCATGTTACAATAGTTAACATTGTTATTTTTGTGTTATTGAACTGAACTTTTCATACTATTAGCCCCCCATTGACTTAAATGGGTTATTCGAACTTTCAAACTTTTACTGAAGTTCAGAAACTAACCGAACTATTACGAAATTCAGACATCTCTATATTATGAATACTTCCATTTGGGAGGTTGAAGAGGGCTTCCCATGGTGTTTATACAGTATGATAGTGCTGTGCAGTAGATTGGACAGCCTTTTTTTGGCATCCTGTCATAACCATGTACTTGTGGGATGTCCACCAGCAGTGTATACTATCTGCGTTGTGCCCGAATTTCTGAAACAGGTGGGTGGGTATGATAGGTTAATTCTGTTTATGTGTGTGGATTCTGGTACTATTTTAAATGTTTTCGTCTTATCACTACACTTTTAGTAGATTTAAAGGAATTTTCCAATACTTAAGATTACTCCTCAGTAAGGTCAACCCCACGTAGCCTATACATTTACATATTGCCTGTTTTTTCCTGATTCCCAGGTTGACGGCTTCCGATAAGTACCCACCTCTCTGCATTCCCACCCTCGCCATGGTTTTCTATAAGCTTCAGCTAGACCTGGTGTAATGCGTGGGTACAGGGAGTGTACTTAGATGGGATTACAAGATGTCCTTGTGAATGAATATATCAGCCCAAATATCGGTGTGTATAGATAGTATGGGGTGTGCTTTCCATATTCCCCCAGACAGAATTTTAATCAGGAAGTATCTATCATTTGCATTGTGCATGGCTGTGTATGGCTATCCTAGTGAATATGGAGGTTTCTGTTTGATATGATATTTTAAAGTAAAAAATGTATATTCTAAATGCATAATAGTTTGCAAAAAGAAAAAAACATACCAGGGAATACTTTAAAAGCAGGGCATTTTCAGCTTAGATTGCTCTTTGCCTTAGCAGTTGCCTTGTAGGATTAACACAAAGGATCTCAATTACTACATAAGATGTTTTATGCAGGAATACAATGAGTTTTGATATAAGAATACTTAGTCTTAATTGGTAGAATAGGCTAATGTCACACGAGTGTGATCTTCTCCACACATCACTTGAGAAAAAGTCATGATGGTTGGGGCACTTGGCTTGCGAAACTAGCCTACAGTTATTTTCAAGGGTGGAAAAGATAGAAGTTCAATTAAAGAAAGTACCTTCCTTTCAGAAGCTTGATTCCCTTTTATATTCCGTTACAGAAAAGAAAGTTCACAATTGTGCAATAAAACACTAAAAGGCATATGTTATTTTTTACTTGTATTATAATCCTCGTTTTATAGAAAATCACCTCATAATAAATTACTGGACAACAGCTGAAATCCAGTGATTAAAAGTCAACAAATACTGCACAGGAAGTAGTTTGTTCAAACGTGTTTATTATATGGATGGGATGAGGGATGCAAAATAAAAAGGATAAAGGAATTGTGCTGGGATAAATATGATGCAGCAAAGAGGAAAGGAAAAAGCAACATTCTTATTTAAAGAATAACCTGTATCACACCTTGCCGAGCGCGCCTTCCTATTGATCAGCCCTGCCATTGTCCGGGACTATGGCAGGGGAGCCCTGCAAGCGGCTCTTTGTAGTGCTCATTCTAGGTTCTTACCCTGGGTAGTGTTAACTGTGTGTGTGTTGTGGGGGGGGGGGGGGTGAGAGAGTGACCCAATTGCCCTTTATTTATAGATGTACATCATTAAAGGGTTGTTCACCCAAACATATCTGCTCCTTCTGTTCAATGAGCTTTTTATTAGCTTTAGCATGTGCAGAGAGGGTGATGGGTATGATGGCAGTGGTCACAGCTTGATTGACTGCATTAGGGAGGAGAAGGTTGCTCTGCTATAATGGAGGTAATAATTATCTTAAATACCTCATTACAAATGGATATGATAATCTGGTAAAAATTTGTGTTGGAAATCACTGACCACTCTTATTATCTATGGTCTCAGCCACTCATTTCATGTATTAGTGTGTTCCCTTGTTTAATAAAACCAATGTGTTTCGCTGTTATAGCACTTCAAGTATTTCCTGTAAACGGGTGAGCTCGGGTACACACACAACCGGTGACAGCATATCTTTTTTTAATGAAAGTTTATGAATGCAGGAAACCTAGATGGAAAATAGGAGAATTATAAGTGGTTAATGTGAAGTATTATTAATTGACTTTTTGGGAACGAGGCTGAAAGAACTGCATACGGGCGGAGAAAGTATTAATGTACTCCTTGTTCAGGATTGGTACCAGGGGCGTAACTGCAGGGAAGCAGGGGGCTACTGCAGAGGGGCCCAGGATCCAAGGGGCCCCCATTTTCTTATTTTTCCTATGACAGATATAGCCTCCTCCCAGAAACCACTGTGGATAAAGCACGAATAGGGGCCCCATCATAGTTTAGCTGGGAGGCCTAGTGATTCCTAGTTACGCCACTGGTTGTTACAAAAAATACAAGAGGTGGGTCTGCATTCATGTTATGCATTATCTAAACCGTAATATAAAGTATGTAATAACTACAGGTGTAAATAATGCTGAAGCCAAATAAGTAGAACTACACAAAAAGTAAGAGGGTGGGTAAATGGATTGTAGAGGTGTCTGTAATAAAACTAATAATAATGAAGATTAAGAGATCTCCTCCACGTGCAGTAAGCAAGATTTTAGTTACCATGTCATGGATTCAATTAGTGAAACTGTAAGTAAACCAAAATACTTAAAGTTTTGCTTTGTGTACAATTCTGGTCATTAGAAATTATGCTCCATGATATTGACAATGCAGATTGTTAGTATTAAAGATGTTAAAGCAATGGAATATTTTGGAATAATGAACAGGATTTAGTGTTATTTATATGTGTTACAAAGAAATGTACAATGTGTTAACCAAATGACATGAAGTTAAATTAACTTTGAATAAATTACTGACTAGGTTTATATTTCTCAGGCAAACATGCTTAACTGCAGTGAACTGGGTTTAAATACTGATTGGTCCATGCATAGGCTCATTGCTACCTGAAGCGCTCAGGGTTAGTCAATAAAAGTTCTTATTGTTAAAATGGTGCTAATTGCCCCAACCAATCAGATGTTAGCTTTCAAATGTAAATAAGATCTGATGGTTGGGGCAAAATTAGCACCATTTTAAACGATAACCCTGAGTTCGCAGAAGCCACCCCCGGTGCAGGCCGGGTTCATACCCTACTGAAGATTAAGTTGCATCACCCCCATACAGTCTATTATTCACCTTTACTTCCATATGCTAGTACAATGAATGGGGGGGGGGGGGGGGGAGTACTAAATATCCACATTAACAGGCTAATTTACCCAGAGCCACAGGACACTTAGCATGACTTTTGCCACTAATTACATTGATTTTAGTTTGTGAACCCAGTCTTACACCTACCTCCCTTTGTAAAGTTTAAGCCATGCGAATAGCGTCAAAAGGCCTTGGGCAATGATTGTGCAGCTTACTGCTCTCCCCCTTCCAGGTCGTATGTTTCCCCTCATAGTTCTAATGGAGTTGTATATGTGCAAGTCATTGGAAGAGGAAGAGAAGCCGTCAGGCAGAGGAGCAATCAGCTACAGCCACTACAGGAGTGTCTTTTTGACTTTTACCATGATTCTTAAGGCGTCAAAGCTGTCTCATTTCTTTGTGCTGTGAATGTACTTTGAACTGCATTAAAGTGGAGAGTGAACCCAATCCACGCTATATTTTTCTTTAAATAAGAATGCAGACCATAAATAAGAATAGGTTAGTTGGGGATAGAGGGGGGACCCTGGATTTGTGACAGAGGGGGGGCCCTGGATTTTGTGGAGGGGGGACTCGGCCGGGGACACTAAGAGGGAACTTGGCCTTGGGACAAGGAGGAGGGGGGCAATGGTCTTGGGACACTAAGCGGGCACTCGGGCTTCTAGCGCCCATATTCTAATGGGCTTAATGTCTAGTTAAATAATAATACCTAATAATATATCTGAGAAAGGGTTCTTAAATAATACCTTGCATTGATAAAGAGCTGTATTATACATACAATAGTGTATGTAGGAATAACACCCTGCTTTTTGAAATATGCCTAATACTATATATATACATCGGTATCGGTAACTTAAATACATAGGATTGCTCATTGGTTTTCTTTTTCCAACCATGTGGTATTGATTTTATATAAATTGTAACAAATACCTGTTTATGTTCCTTCCAGATAAAACAAAGTGAAGAGCAAGACAAGGATCCACAGTACGTTTAAAGGTAATAAGAAATAACTAATTTTATTGCAAAGGCACGGTACATAAGCCATAATGGCTACAAGGTGAACCGCCTGACGCGTTTCGGGTAAACTCTGCCCTTAGTCATTACTCCTTTAAGTTAATTGGAGTAATAACTCCAATATGGCTATCACTCACAAGTGACTTTCAATGACAGGTTCCAGACTCCACAGATTATCTTGACTGTAACAATGCCAAACACAGAGAACAGCAGTACCATCAGGTGCGTCTGTACTGTGAAGCAAACTGAAACATTTGCTCACGGAACTCTCCGTGGTCACCTAGAAAGGCAGCAGTTGAAAAAAAGATCAGCCTTCCTGCAATACTTGGAGTTCAGGTCGATAGAAGAAGAGAAAGGGGGGCTTGTGCTTCACCTTACGGTGCCTGCACCTGGGAATGGAGGGGAATGGACCGTAGGTTTGTGTTGTAACTAGTAATGGAAAGAATATTGTACAAGGGACAGAATTCCACTCACACAATTGTCACACTGGCAGTGGATGAGACTGAACTTCCTCATGGTTAGGGTTTAAAGGGCAAGTCCACTCCCCCAGACTAAAATTAAAACCCACTACTGGCCCCACTGTGTAGTGTAAAAAAAAAATACTACCTTACATCTCTGCTCTTTGTGGTGTTCTCTGCAGTGTTGTCCAAAGTCCAGGAAACTGAAGCGCAGGAGTCTCCTCCGTCCAAAAGGTTTCTGCCTCCTCCTTGTCCTCTGAGAGACAGTGGCAAATACAGGAGAGCCCTTCCCCACACCTGATCCCTCCCTGGCTGCCCTTCACCTAGCATATAATGGTTAATAAATGAGGGCATGCCTTCCCCCCCCAACCGTTTATTAGATGTCTAAAAAAGAATTAAACATCTACTTACAGCCTTCGCCCCGCGGCGTTCTCTATTGCCGGCAGCCACAGCTGTGATCGGATCATATAGCTGCTGGAGCAGGGGCTGTAAGTAGAGTTGTGATTCTTTTTTTATAAATCTAATATAGCCGGTGGGGTGTGGAAGAGATGCCCTACATTATAATAATCATTTTTATAGAGGACTATATATATGAACACTGTCTCATTCTAGCTATAGCAAAATGCACTAGCAGAAAGATATTTCAGATTGGATTTTAAAGATAAATATTGTTCAGTAAAGATGTCCTTTTATACCTGTTACCTTAAAGGAAATGTACAGAAGTGCTTGCCAATAAACTTTCATTTTTTGTTGCAACATTTGAAGTGTCTTTTACTTATGTGCGTCCTGCCACGTGAATGGCGGCAACTAGAGAGTTACTATGTTACATAACATAGTAACTCTTTAGTTGCCGCCATTCCAGTGGTATTACCAACCATTCACTTTCTGTGTAATTAAGTGGCCAAGTTGGTTTTTCCTGGCTATACAAGGCTCTGGGGCAATAGAGAAATAATTTCCTGCTCAGCACAGGAATAAACTGTGTTTGCATTTCTAAGCATATTTTTATTTATAAAAGCTTATATTGTATATTGTAAGTGGGGTGTATATTTAGTTATCAGATCATCCATTATTGGGGGATTCTTATAGTAAATGTAAGTAGCAGGGCTGCATTCATTACAGCCTGGTTGTATTTACACTTGTTTTCAATATACAACCCCATCCTAACATTCCTATCTGCCCTTTGCTGTTTGAGGAGTGCTTGTCAGGGGAATGGTGAAAATAGTAGTGCAACTACATAGGCACTTGGGTTAGTCACTATTTTGCAGGCTATTTGGCCAAAGGAAAGCAATTTCAGGCTCTGTAATCAAAATTGTTATTATCATTTATCTGTTATATCAACATTTATGTGCAGTTTAGGACTGCTATACAAACAACACCATAGATATGAAAACAGGAAGCTAAAAAATATTCATTTTGGCAGTCCAACTAAACAACCAGCCATCTACTTGCAAATCTCATACATAAATACAAAGGCAAGACCTGCTAGTTTGACTGCTGATTAGAAACTGAGCTTCTCTGAAGATTCATGCTGTTTATAGTGTCTCACAACAAAACCCCCCAAAATCTGATTGGATCTTGGACCAATCAGATATGGGGGGTGGTTTAGGAGTCACTACAAATAGTGAAGTTCAGTAAGGAGAGCTAGTTTCGTTTGCATTTCATTTGAGATGTTATATCTTTGTTCTGAGGCATGTACTAGGATATAAGCTTATTGAGTGATACTGGGCTGGGTAGCTTGAATGGGCAGTAGTTAGTTAGAGGCTCTTAATTTAGTTCCAGTATTGGCTGTTCAACTAAATATTCAACAGGAGATCTGAGAACAAGAGTTATTGATGTGTTGGAATATCTGGTACCACAATTTCACCAGAAATAATCTCCAGTAATAGAACAGAGGGAGATGATTACAAACCAGTCTAGAGAGCAACATGGTAATCAAGGGATATCAGAAAACACATGCAGCAAAACTGAGTGTGAATAATTGCAGTGTAAAAGCAACCAGTTGTTATAAATGCAGCCCTGCTTGTAACAACTGTTGTGTCTTACTATAGAGCAAACAGCAGCGATCAGCACTAATTCCAAGCAAGGAAATGCTGGGTGCCATTCAAAAGTTTCAGACCGTGAGTTCTTCATTTTCTGTGTATATGTTAGCAAAAGTGTGCACATTGGTGCACAGTGGAAATTATGGTGTATGTTTTGGCATGTGTAGTTGCAGTGCTCACAGGAACCACAGGAAAAACACCCAGGGGGGCAATAATAAATTAGCGCTGAAGGTCCTAAAAAAAACCAAATAATCGCCATAATGAACACACCCTATATCCTCTCTACTATACTACCTGCCAGCTAGAATATAGAGGGTCTATGTGGAAATAAACCTGCAGGTCTGAGAACTGACCAGGCAATCTAAACAGCACTTGGGCATTCGCAAGCTACATTCAAGGGTTACCGAATGCTATTTTCGAGGGTTAACGAAAATAAAACCATAAATTCGAGGATTACCAAAATTGAACAATACTTGGACGCGTTCTACATACCAAAAGGGAATGAGGCACAAAAGTGGGTCCTCTCCAGAAAAGACCCTTTGAAAAGGGCACTAACGCATGTGAGGTCCAAAAAGTATGCAACCTGTGTTATTGACTCCAATTGTGATGTACCACACCTATTTGAGTCTATAACTTCATAGCATGTGCCCGAATCATCAAAAAAAAAAAAACACTGTTTATTGACTATCCAAAAGATAATTACACACTTAACCACTACCGACACGGGTATCCATTACATATGAAATTTAGGACAACAATTAACCAGCAACCACCCTCATGACTCATAAATACTGTATACTAAAACAATACAATCATAGAAACATATTGGCACTGGGGCATCCCAATGCCTATACCATTGTCCAGCATCAGTCCGATGTACCGATCCACGTGAATATATCCAACTCTTCCTGCATATAACTTGAACTTATCACACCAGGCGGGACACATTATTGCTTCATTCAATCGGGACTTACGTGAGAACCAGGACCCGTGAACCGGGACGGACCATCACTCTTCACCCGATGGTAAGTACTTGGAAGCTCACGATCTTTAGTAGCAGATTACAAGTCCATCTGGCGCCCGTTCTGGATTCCTCTGTTCTAACATCTTTCACTGGCTCGTACACCGGATGCCGGATAGTCTCCCCACATACATACAACCTACGCGCGTTTCACCTTCGCGCACTTCGCGCAACGGCTTCTTCAGGGTCTCGTGATATCTTCGGGTGAGACCTTATTTATACACAAATCGGAACAGGCTATCAAAAGGGGACGTGAGAGGTCCACTAAAA
The DNA here is from genome assembly GCA_019447015.1 of Hymenochirus boettgeri. Classification (NCBI taxonomy): domain Eukaryota; kingdom Metazoa; phylum Chordata; class Amphibia; order Anura; family Pipidae; genus Hymenochirus; species Hymenochirus boettgeri. The sequence goes on from CM033475.1 coordinate 77,495,840, forward strand.
GAAGCCGTAAATCTTTGTTAACCCCATCCAATAATAAAATGAAAAAGGATGAGAACATTAGGTTCATCTCCAATTACAATCAAAATTGGATGGAGATTAAAACAGATTTTGAAAAAACATGGAGGGTAATTTCACGGATAAAGACCTAGATGTAATATATAGGTACATATCCCCAAGTAACACCCAAGAGCGGCTAAGTTACAGGATAAGTTATCCAGGCCACTATATTAGACCCCAAAAGTGGTGGTTGTGGGTGGTTAAAGTAGGTTGGGAATAAGGTTGTGGAAAGTGCCGAGTATTTGTCGCACGGATATCCCAGGATAAGTTCTGTATAGGTTCTGATGAAAAGAGGTGGGAAGGTGGGACATAAAAGCAGTATATTTCTGCCAAACTAAACAAGTAATCTATGATAACATGTGATGCAAAAAAAAGTATGTTGGTAATTATTGACAATAAGGAGCTTAGAAACATGAGGAGAGCCATATGAAAATGGTAATATAGATCGATCCGCATTGGACTAAACACAGCAGGTACAGGTAAAAAACAAGTAACTTGGTCTTTTTGTGGGATGAAGAAGCTGTTTCCCCTTGGATAAGAGGAGGTGTGCTGTAGACAGAACTTTGTTACAAAGGGAGTTGTGTTGGATATAACAGATTAATACACAAACTCCTAGGTCTTAATGGATACAATGCAATTCGCATGTTTCTTATAGGGATATAATGGGACATCGGTGATTGTGATATTAGTATGAATTAACAATGCAATTCACATATATGTGTTCGTTTTGTCCCTTCCTCATGTATCCTCTTACCGTTCGATAGATGTAATAATTGAATAAGATTAAGATAACAGCATTTGCTCCATCTATATATATATATATAAAAAAAAATGATTAAAAGAGATGTTTCAGAATTTTCTTAGGTCCCCCTAGGGGTGTTTACTATGTAGTTACTATGTAAATATGTCCGCGTCCCCCTAAGAGTGTCTATCATGCATTATTACTCATTTGAGTGTGCGGTTAAGTGATTAGCGTTATTTACGTAGACATGCGAGTCAGTGCACAGATTACTACACATTGCCCGGTAGGATATTATGCCCCCTTCTTATGGGTACGATATGATACTAGGGGTATGTGATTTGTTACTACCACAAGGTTTTTGTGGGTGGTTGAAGGGACAAGCATTAATTTATGCATATATTGTGGATAATTATATTGTCGGAATCAGTGGCAACAAGTTGAACCTAAACAGTGTGAAGATATTTGGCATGTTTCAACCTGTTATATATGATTTGGATGCGTATCGTGAGGTGTATGCCTTTAAGGAGATTTGTGTTATAAATAAGTCTCCCCGAAGATATCGCGAGACCCTGAAGAAGCCGTTGCGCGAGAGCGCGAGAAGGTATGTGAAACGCGCGTAGGATTGTATTGTATGTGGGGAGACTATCCGGCATCCGGTTGTACGAGCCAGTGAAAAGATGTTAGACAGAGGAATCCAAACGGGACTGCAGATGGACTTGTAATTCTACTACTAAGATACTTCCAAGTACTCCATCAGGTGAAGAGTTGGGTCCGTCCGCGGTTCACGGGTCCTGGCTTCTCACGTAAGTCCCGATTGAATGTTAGCAATAAGTTTCCCCCTGGTTGTGATAAGTTTCAAGTTATAGCAGGAGAGTTGGATATATTCACGTGGATCGGTACATCGGACTGATGCTGGACAATGGTTTATAGGCATTTGGGGATGCCCAATGCCGAATGTTTCTATGTATTGTATTTTTTAGTATACAGTATTGATGAGTCATGAGGGTGGTTTGATTGTTGTCCCTAACATTTCATATGTATGGATAGGGTGGTAGGGGTTAATGTGTAATTTATCTATTTGGATTCAATAAACAAGTTGGCATATTTTGGACCTCAATGCGTTAGTGCCTTTTTTAAAGGGTCTTTTTCTGTGAGAGGGACACATTTTGTGCCCTCTTCCCTTTATGGTATGTAGAAACTGCTACCATGCCATGACTTTACGTCGGAAAGTGTTGGGCAAGGTTTGCAAAGGTGGTGTGATAGAAAAAAAAAACAAATTCAGATTTCTGTCTATTATATTAAAAAATTTAAAATATAAGCTTTCTTTGATAGGGCCTGACTCCAAAAAAATAAACAGAGAATAAACCAGAATTCCACCAAGATAAGAGTCTTTCAAAACAGCCAGTGGTTATCAATTAACAGAGCTGAAGGCAGCACATGAAGCCTACCCAGCGTGTATACTTGACTAAAAAGCTACTATCATAGACTAAACACAAGACTAAACAACTTATCAGGATAACTGCTAAGCCCAACAAGGAGCTGCAATTAGGTCACTTGCATTTATAGGGTTTCCCAAACACACCTCCAAAATCTTGATTGGACTATTTAATCTTAAAATCTGATTGGATCTTGGGTATTTTGACCAATCAACTAGTGAATGTTAGGGAGTGCTAGTTTCAGTTAGAAGTTTGATCTGAAATGTTTTGTGCTCAGGCTTTGCTGAGTAAGGAAGCCTGCTTTTGACTGGGTTGGTTGAATATACAACCTTATTTTGGTTGGCTTCTAATTCATGCACAGAATTTGGTTGCCTGTAAGAAAGGGAAAGAACTACCCCACCCCACCCCAGAATGTAAGATATCTCCATCCATATAAGCTCCTAATCTTTATTAACTATCAAAGAAACAAATTGGAATCTATTCAGCATTTTTGCTGAAACCAATGTTTTAGAGACGACAAACAGGTAATCAAAAGGCATCATTAGAAACACAGCAGCAAAGCTAAGTCAGAATCCTACATAGGAAAAGCAACCCATTTGCAATAAGTGCAGCCCCCCTTATAATAATCTGTGGGGACATATTTATTCATAGCAGTGTTGTTATTTTGTGATACTGCGCCTTTAACGACGCATTGCCAACAATCGTAATTTTATACTGGCACCATACAATGCCATTGCGGTATTTTGGACCATATGTATGGCAATCACAAACATTTGTACATTTAAGGAACACAATTGGTACTTTAACAATAAGGAGGACCACAGTTCCCCTTTAATGATCTTAATCAATATTGTAATATTATGATTTAGATCATAAATTTACGATCAACAGTTGTATATTTATGATTGTATGCTGGCTATAAAATAACATTGTGTGTGTCTGCTACCAAGTGGTATAGTACAGCCGTTAAAATCGTAAACGTACAACTGCGGCCATAGATTAATGATAACCAGCAGTATCAGAAGATTCCCATACCAAGGTAAGTAAATATTGCATGATAAATAGAGCTCCCATATTGTTTCCCATACACAGTGCTTGTAGAGTAGTTTATTCATAATGTTCAAACGCAACAAGTCCTTATGCCACACTTTATCTCCGTGGGTGCTTATGACAAAGACTGTAGTTCCACACTTCCAAGGAAATAACATAATAAGCGAGAAAGGATGTAGTTGCACTCCAAATAGTGAATAGTAAATATTTATTAACCAACATCATATACACAAGTTTCCGGTGCACCTGAAGAAGGGGGTACGTTGGTATCATTGATGTTGTTTAGTAATATTTATTCACTATTGGAGTGCAACTACATTATTCTTTGCAGGTTATTATAAGTTTCCACCGTTTGTGCAAATTTTTTTAATCGTGTATGGTTATTAGACTATAGACTATTATAGTCTATTCTTACATTTATTGCTAATTACAAAATGTACCTTCAATTGTATGGTTTACCTTCAGGGAGTCTTGGGAAACACTGTAAAGTGAAACTAAGCATTTGCCCATTTCTGTTAGAGGAGTGATTTTTCACCTTAACACTCACTTCGCATACAAGAAGTACACATTTAAGGGCATGTCCACCACGAAAACTATAATGCCCCCCACTACTGGCCCCACTATGTCGTGTAAATAATCTTAACCTCACATCCCCAGCTCCAATGGTTCTCCAGTAATCCACCCCCAAAGTCTGAAAAGTGGCCACCAGGAAGATAGCAGAGTCCATATAGGACTGTCTCCCTGTCTCCCTATGGGAGAAGTTTGGCATGCGCACTGCAGGCCTCCTCCCTCCCTCTCCCACCTGATTTGGTCTCCCTCCCCGGTGTAAAATCCTGTTAGTATGTGGTAGGGCTAGTTCCCCAGCCCCACTGATAATTGTTATATCCAGAAACCTCCCCCGAAGTTACTTACCTTCCCTCTATCCTCCTCGTTTGTGAACTGCCGGCAATCCGCGTCCTGTGGATTGGCTAACCTCTCACCACATCACAGATGCGGCTCCAGTTCCCTCCCCTGCTTGCAGTTCTGTGCAAGCAGAGTGCCAGGTCTGAACGTCCCGGGGAAAGAGGCTCAGTAAGTACAGTTCAGATTATTTTATTAATTTAATAAAATATGGCAGTTGGGGGTGGGATTGGGTCCCCTATACTACAGAATACAGAGGATGTGTGGCGATGGATAGAGGGAAGGTAAGTAACTATTGGGGAGTTTTTGGATATAACATTATGTGTTGGGGTGGGGGACTAAACATTTTTTAAACAGGTGGGCAATGCCTTTAAAAGAATCTGTTTATTTCTTTGCAGCTGTTTAATTAAACTAAATAATTTAAGATTGCAAAAATCATTTTTTTTGTTTTTTTTACAATTTATATTAATTTAAAGAAATCCCTCATCAAAGGTTCAAATGTCGTTGTAGAATTAGAGCTATTTTACATTTCATGCATCCAAGCTTTAAAGCTAGAACTTGGCTTATACACGTGTTTTAGGATTCTCTAATTTAAGAATCGAGAAAGTCTAACTATTAACAAAACTTTAGCAGTGGGAGACGCATTATCGACGTTACAAAGCTTTCAGCATGGCTTAGAATTCAAGATCTGCCAATACAAAGTAAATATGGATTCTCTTTAAAGCTATGGCCCCCGTGCTGGGCAAGCAGGGGACAGTTCTTTTAATATTTTGGGCGAGCTATTCTGTGATGTGTTGTTCTAACAGTATATAGGTTCATAGAGCATGAACATTTGATCGTGTAGGCTTGTGATCTCTTTCAGAAGTGAAAAGACATTCCTTCCATTATAATCATGTGATCCACTGGATGATGGAGCGTAATCACCTTCAAAAATCCATCTATATGAAATGGAATTCCTGTGTGAAATTACAGTTGCCTGGAATTCAGCGTCCCTTCCCTGAGGATGAAGGCATGCCTCAAAGCCTATACTTCCTATTAAGTTACGTTTGTGATGTTTATAAGAATACTGGGTGCGAAGCAATGAACCAAGTGCAAGGTTTGTCCTTGCTCACCACACATGCAGCAATAGTTGTGCATGTCCAAAAGATGAGACTCAGCCAATCACCGATTGTCTGCCAGTGCCCCTCTCTTTGCAGCAGAGACCAGGACAACTGGCAACAAAAAAGCATGAGTAAGTAAAGAATGTTCAATTGGGTTAATCACACCTAGCAAGGATAGTTATGGGACATTGCCAAATACATACTTGATTTATGTTGGGTGTGGGGGTGGAGATGCCACTTTAAGCACCCAAACCCAGTGATCTACCAGTCAGGAGATATAAGCAAAACAACCAATATAAAGCCCCAGTTTTGATTGCCTCCTTAACCCTTACCAAATTCCTGCTTCCATCGGACACTTGACCAGTTGCTCTATCTACAGCATTCTCTATAACATACATGGCCATTTGCAAGTGACTGGGGACTGGACTTATTCTTATTCTATGCTGCATTTAAAGTAGATTTTTCTCTTAAGATAATAGAGAAACATAAGCTGCGGAGGAAGAAGCCTTTCGAAATGTATGTACCAATATAGTGGCATGAAAACCTGGCATGTATTGTTTCCAGGGGAAATGATTAATGACATTTTGTGTGTGAGCAAAGAGATTTGTGATGATGGAGTGGAAACTGGTATAATTTCAGCTTGAAAATCCATCAATCATCCCTGGGAGTCTAAACATTCTATAATCATCTCGCTTTGAACTTCAAATTGTGGAACTTACTTCTAGAGCAGTTTGCGACTTTTTTGAAATGCTGCTTTATCAGAGCTCCGTTTACTAAGCTAGAAAATCATACTTTGGTGGGTCAGAAAATTCAAGGATTTGAAACAAATGGTTATAGTCACTTAAAAACAGATATTCTTAGAAGCCGTTTGCTTTTGTGGTTATTTCTCAGCATCAATGGCTGTATTTTGATATTAGCGAACATGTGCAGTTGCCTAGTGTGGAGTGCTCTGGAAAGGTTCCCGTGTGAGGGATGTCTATATCCTCCTTGGTGCATAGTTTTGGTATGGTTAAACATATGTCACACTCCGTGGCCCCACACACCCTCTGTGTAAGTGTGTGTCCTCCCACTGCTAGTCTATGTACTAACGAAGTGCTGCGCGAATCACACCGCCACATTTCCTGTTCCTCAATTGCCGGCTCTGATCCTGCGCTATTCTATAGCCCCCCTTGCTTGGCATAGACTTTGCAGTCAGAACTCCGCCGCAAGGCCACCCCCCCTGAAAACACTTAGGGACAAAGACATGAGAGATAGTGGGGAACCCACAATACCCAGTGTCACTACAGACGAGACAAGAGTGCCCAAATATAAGGAAGATTTACCGAGATTGGGCGAAATAAAAAAGCACTGTGGACCAAACGAAAGCAAATTGAACGAGTAAGATAGGGGACGGGAAAAGTACAAACAGGCTTAGTGTCAGTGGGGAGGCCCTTAAAAGGGGGTAGACAAACGAGTGCCAGACAGCACAACGAGAGCGTAGCAAGATAGTGGTCGTTGGAGTAAAGAAGACAAGGGGAATGAAAAACATAGGGGCGGCGGCCCTTGTGGGGCAAAGGGCAGGGGGGTGAAGTGGAAGGGGGCGGAAGAAACAAATTATGAGGAAGGAAAATAAATAGCGAATTAAAGTATTTTAATCCTATATAGATAAGGGTAATCTTTAAGAAGAAATATTTATTAAAACTTTAAGAGGTGTCAGCAGGTAATATTATGTGGAACATCTTTAGATTAATTGTGATAGTTTTAAAATCAATATGTTTAGGAATTCATTAAGCTGTTAATTAAGTAAATAACCCATAAAACGGATTGGTTGGCTTTTTTTGGTTGACTGTTTGTGCTAGGACTCGGACTTGACTTCTCAGAGTAAGGTTCCTGGATTATGGGTGGGAAAAGGCTTTACCGGAAGTGGTGTAAAAGTCTGGTTTCCCACTCCGTCATAACTGGTGCGCCTATGTTCAACAGCATACTCTACCGGTTTTTAAAGAAGGAAAAAAAAGGGGAAAGAGAAGGTGAATGGGCATTGTGTTGTTTACAGAGAACATGGCCTAGGGGGTCAGATTTGGAAACTAATTCGGTTGCATGCGCGCAGCCGATAGGGCAGAGAATGTTTTTGTAGATATTTTCGTAATTCCCGGGTTGGCCTTGACAAAACCCTATCGAACTTCTCTTTCGAGCCTGTAATTCAATGCCTCATACTGGTTGTCATCTCTATCCAGACAGACAGTCCGCTGTTTGTCTCATTTCTCTTCGAGTACGTATAGCTCCCAGTCACCAACGTCTCAAACAGCGAGAGTTTCCGTCTATCTTTCAAATGACGCTCTGACTTGTAATTTAACCTAAAAAACCTAAGCTGCATTTTCCAATTTATTTTGGATTGACCTTACTCCCTGTAACCCAGACAGGACTAAAGCCATCAGATACTGAAACAGCCAGACTTTGCCCATACACTTTGCCACCTCTGATTGTGTCAATTTGCAACCTATGCTTTGCTTTACCTTACTAGACTCTCTACACAGTATCTTTCTCGGATCCCTAGGTGAGCTGTTGGATGCTCTTTACTTTGTCCCACCTTGAAATTTAGTACTATATCTGTCTGACCAACTTTGTACCCTAGCAACAGGATCATCATTCTATGTTCTGATTTGGTGTTAAAATCACACTGTTTACGAGGAATATATGTAGTAAACCTTCGAGCTCTAAGCCCGATGTTCTCGGTTGACTTTTCACTCTAATAATGGTCGTGTGAATAATATCTTTCGTGTGGGTGCCACCTTGCAAGACACCCCCCTATCCAGTCTTTCTCAAATAATTAACAACCATGTTAAGCCTCACACAATCTTACATAACTAACCCATGGACCCAAAAAGAAACTTTCTGGTCCCATAAACTCACAACTATACTATAATATTACGTACGCTTCATCCCATACCAATTGCGCTCCCAAGGTTTGTTCTTAATAATAACGGCACAGTAAACTTGTTATCTTTTGAAAAACCGCGATATCTTCATTTCTCTGTAACAGAGAAACATCACAAGATCCCCTCCCTCCTCCCTTCCTAAACATTTATCTCCAACAGTATAACCAGCTGAATTAGCCTCAAACTAACTGTGATTATAACTAAATGAAAAAGGAAAACATAATGCAAAATAGAACCAAGACAAAACTAATATATCATATATTATATCTAATGTCCCATTATTGTCCAAGAGTTTTGGTTTTAAAATAAATGATGGGCACAGTTAAGATTGTTTTTTTTTTTTGTCGGAATATTTATCATTTCCTGGCATTAGCATCCTTACATTCATAATATAACCATATACATATAATATAACTTTCTTGCTGTTTTCCACGCATTAAACATATTGGGGGGGGGGGGGGGAAATGATAATGTGGTTCTCAACCCTGTGCAGGATGTAAGGTCGTACACACCAGCGATGGTCACAACCTACACCGAAGCCGATGAAGCAACCCGCGACGAACCCAACAGAGTGGGACAAAATCCCGCCTGGTGGATCACAGAATACCCTCCGACTGACGCAACACACCACACAGCCAACCCACATCAACCCGACTTTCACCGTCGATGGGTGCTAGTCAGGCTCAGGAGGACTCGGGCCACTTGGGTGAACATCACTGGTGTGTGCGAACCTTAAGACTTGGAATAGATAACTAGATAATTATTCACACCTAAAGGATGTTTGTGTTGGAATACATTCACTATACAATACATTAAAGGGCATGTCCACTCCCAAAACTAGAATTTAACCCACTACTGGCCCCACTCTGTAGTGTAATAAAAATCCTTACCTTACATCCCCTGCTCCAAATGGTTGCCCTGATATGTCTCCCCAAAGTCCCAAAAACTGGCCACCGGAGGCCTGGCAAAAGCCATATAGGACGCGCTCTGTTCTCCTCCGGGAAATTTTGCATGCGCATGTAGCCCTCTTCCCTCCCGTTTTGCTCTCCCTCCCACAATGCATTTCACATATATCAACTGTCACCTCTATATACATCAGAAGTTTATGATAATAGCAGCTCAAATGTAAGGTGCAGATCAAACTGAATTCTTGGAAATGATTGTGAAACCCTCAACTCCTTATATGGGAGAATTTTACATAATTTCTAACCCTCAATTAAACATGGTATGTGTTCCCCAGAGTATTGCCCCAAGCTTATTTCCTTTATTTTAACCAAACATTTTACCAATTAAATTAAAGGGCATGCCAACCGCAAAACTAAAATTTAACCACTGCTGGCCACACTGAGTGTGTTAAAAAAATCATTACCTTTCCTCTCGGCTCATGATCAGGTCAAGTCAGGAAATGGAGTATTAGCCTTCCAAGTGAAAATGTAAAAATGTATCTGCCCTTCCCTGTCCTCCTGGAGGATCTAGCATGTGCCACCTTCCTGATCCCTTGTCTTTACAGATACATTTTTAAAATAAACTTTTTCTGTAGTGTAGTGACCCCCTTCCCAACCCTAACTACCAGTTTAAATGTTAAAGTGTCCAGAAACATACTTACCAAGCTTTGTTCCCTCGGCTAACTCAATAGGGAACAATAACACCCGTGCCTGTGATTCGCTGACTCTCAGCCAATCAGACGCAGCTGCCACTCTGGCCCAATGCTTCTCCGTTCTCGGAAGTAGCTTAGAGGCAGAGGCCAAGAACAAAGCTGGTAATTATGTTTCTGGGCACTTTTCATCATTTAAGCATGGTGGTTAGGGTTGGGAGGGGGGGTCCCTATACTACCAGAAAAAAGTTAATTTTGAGTGGGAAATACCCTAATACTGTAGGTCAGATTTTTTCAGAAGTTTAGCCATCTCGGCAATTATGCTTTTAGAGAACTGGAGTTACAGCTAAAGGAGAGATTGCAGGACAGTCAGTGTAATGTATCTTGATGTCTCACTGCCAGAACCATTAAAATGATGTACATTATTAGGGAGAACACTTTTGGGCACGTGGCAGGATCAGTGCATGTGTCGATAATGCCAAAGTTATGGCTTGATATGGTTACTTTTTGCTATTTATTGTATTTAATAAAGCAGTTTGTCATTATGACATATTATATTATTTAAAAGTTACTTTTGCATGCGCAGTGTAGCTTAAAGCCTAGTTAAACAAATAAAGTAAAAAATGAATTTGGTATATATTTTTAAATTAAGATCCAGTAATATCTGTGCCTGTGTAAAAGTAAATCAAAGTTATTGGTGTGACTCAACTGAGCAGTAATAACTGCGACATTGACAGTAACATATAATCAGTCCTGCACCAGCATTTTTTTGCCCATTCTTCTATAGAACGAGTGCCCAAACTGCAACCCTAAACCACATTTTTATTGCATAGTGCCAACATGATCATTTAACGAATACAGAGGTTTACTTTAGAAAAAAACAACTCAAATAGCCACAGACCAATACAGTACATAGAATCGATTAAACCTATTAACCCTACCTTATCACACACGAGTTTGAGATCTAAAAACAGTGACCTAACCCTACATTACTAGACAGGAGTTTAGACTAAAACAGACCATACCCTACATTACTAGCCAGGAGTTGAATAACAACAGTGACCATTAACCCCTACATTACCACACAGGAGTTTGAGATCTAGAACAGTGACCATTAACCTCTACATACCATACAGGAGTTTGAAGACTAAACAGTGACATTAACCCTACATTACTGACAGAGTTGAGATCCATAGCAGGGAAACCAGCAGAGCTGAATGTTTAAAGTGACCTCTCTCGCTACAGCAGCCGCTACACTTCCTGGCTTTCTGGTAACAAACTTGTAAACTCTGCTGTGAATGAGTGCCCACAAAGAGGGCTCCAAGTGCCACCTCTAGCACGCATGCCATAGGTTCGCCACCAGTATTATAGAACATCTTCAAGGATAAATATACTCTAAATATTAACTTATTAAAAATGGAAAGTACGGGTGCAGGGAGGTCGGATTGATTATTCCTACCTCACAATATTGTTTTGTTGAGGAGCTACAGCAGGTTTTGCCCCGTTAGTCCTGACTAATCCTTTATTAAAGATAGTGCTGAAGCCAGGGGGAAGACTGGCAGAATGAGCTTTCTTTGGGCTGGTGCTTCTTACAGAAACAATATTGGAGGTAGGAATTACCAGGCATATACAACTGTCCCAATTAATTATCATTTTAGTTCTGGATATTGGTGGGTTTCCTCACATGAACTGGCTTTCCACAACCATTCCAACTCCAATTTCAGACTTTGACTTGAAATGCCAAATATTCACTTTATTCAGCTTTGGCTTCAGGTTGACAAAATAGGAGCAGACGTATACTCTGATGGGCAGCGTTTGGAGATGAAGTTAAACATTGCTCTTGAGATTCAGAAAATTCTCAATAACGATAATCACAGATCCTCTGGCATCACAATCCCACCAATTCTGGGGTCGTATTTAGAAAGAAGTGACCATACTGGCTGCAGTTGCCATTACGCAGCAGACACAAATCGATTTCCCTACAGTAGTAGATTTTCCAGACATAATAGATGCATTTTCAGATTTTGCAGATAATGAATTTTTAGAAATACCGCCAGGTTACTTTTATTTATTCAAATATTACTCTGCACTCTACTAATGAAAATAAAGTCATTATTAATGTTTGTATTCATTTCTCATACGTGCCAATCCTTTAGCAAAAAACAGACCAAATAAAGGATCAGGAAATAGAAAGAAATCAACATCCATGACATGACAATGCCCAAAATGACCTGCGTGCACAAGAACAAAACAATTATATCAGATACCGGTCACAACTAACAATAGTGTTAATAGCCCAGGCAAAATATTGGACCCGAGTAGTAAAGCGGAATCGAGCATTAAGACTCAGTGTGTTAACGTGTACTGGGCAATGTTTGGAACCCCTAGACAAAATGCAGTTATAATAACTTGGTATTATATGTGCATTAAATTTGCCTACATCAGGGGTGCCCAACAAATGGCAGGCTGGGGACTTCAATGGTGGCACCTAGGGCAGACACCAGGCTACTCGTTCAGCTTATGCCATTGACTGCCGTTACCATGCCCACCCATCAGGTCCCTTAGACACATGCAGCCCTTGGTTTGGGCATCACTGGTCTACATGTTCTGCTATGACTTTCAGGCAGGAATTTTACTTAATAATATACTATCCCTGCCTTTATATAACAAAAATGGCGATTTCATTCCAAATCATTATTATGTAGGAGGCCTTTTTATGCCTGAGATCAGGAAACATTTGCTGTTGAATTGACAAATAATAAAAATAAAAAATGCAATTAATGGATTGCAACACACGCCAGCGCACTAATGGGGCCACATCAATGGCGATACTAGCCAATTAGCGGACTGATTGGCCTAGCCCTTAAAGGGACACTAAATCCCCTAAAGCCAGAAAATTTGCCATCCATGTGTATTATCTCAGGGAGGTGAGAACGCTTATTCTCACCTCCCTGTGAATAATATTACGCTCGGGGGACCTGGAGTTACCTTACTAGTATAAGCTAACTACTCAGCATCTTGCCATGATTCTTTTTTGTTTTTAAATGTTTTTAATCGATTCCCCATTCTAGTCCAATAAAGGGATTTTATTTTTACTGACACAATACCGAGCGCCTCAGACATTCTCTTTGTTAGCAGTCTTGTTTCACTACCTTTCTTTTTTTATCCATTACAAGAACCATGCTGTATTTGGCATGAAGCTAGCGAATGGGAGTCTACAGCATCTACTACAGAGAACCTGCTAAGAACAACAAGCACCTTGATATGAACAGCGTAAGTAAGTGAGGCTATTATGTGTTTATAACAAAGAACTTGTAATCTTTACATTCCTTATCTCAGTATCCAGTCAGCGTAGAGATTAAAGGACAACTATACTGTAAAATAAACTTTTTAAAAATGAAAAGCACCAGGGGCAAGGAGATAGGATTGATTATTCCCACCTTCCTATATTGTTTTTTGAGGAGCTACAGCACATTAAGTTTTCATTGCCAGGTTATGGCCCTGGGCCATTCTATATTAAAAAGTGCTGAAGCTACAGGGAGACTGGCAGAAGTTTTTTTACCCTGCTGCTTCTCATAGAAATGATATTGGGAGTTAAAAAGCACCAAACCTACATCCCTGCCTCAGGTACTTTTTATTTTAACTGTTTTTAAAAAAAAACTTTAGACGCACTAAAGTTTCCCCTAAGGGTCATATTTATAAAGCCGCGGTATTGCTTAGTTAATTTACAATCATAGCGTTCGTAGATTTACAACCAAACGTTAGGTAATTAATGACGTTCGATCGTAGAATACCGTGTGGTAGTAAACTACCACATGTAGTCTATGGGGATCGTAAATTATGATCGTTAAACTGATTATGACTCTCTGATCGGTTTACGATCGTAAATTACAATACGATTGTTAAAGTTGCGTTATCGCTAAAAAGCAAACCGCGGCATTATAAATATGCCCTAAACATTTAACTTTCCAGTGGGACCAATGGAAAACCAAGCTGTTATTGGTAAGATAGCTCTATATCATGTATAGCCCCCAGACCCACAGTAGTTCCTCTAGTTCTCTGTGACTCTTTGTACCTTCGTGGGGTTATGGAAATCAGGAGACTCTGGATCCTCTGCTCAGACACTTTTAGTAGAATGGAGGGATTCTTAAACCCCTTCACCCCATTCTTTATGTGTAACCACTTATGTAATAATGACATGACCGCATTACTTCTATGGTATCATTATTTTTCCATTTGTAAATTCTATCAGCAGAGATCATCATCGGCGCAGTATCTTCACTCCCACAACATTGTACATCGGTAAGTAAAATTGGTTAATGTATCGTCCTTATGGATCTGTTTGCCCAATAATTCAGTCTTCAAGCTTTCAATTCCCTGCTAATATTCATTCAAATGTAACATATTCTTAGTTTTTAAAACTAAATACTACAGGCAGTTATAACAAATCCTTTATCACATATTCCATCCCTAGTAAAAATTCACCTGTTTTTATTAATAATTTTCTACTTTTCATTTCCATCATTACATTATAGTAACTTCTTTATGTTCAGGGACATCAGCGGCAAACATCCTACTGACCGACAGAAGCCACGCCAAGATTGGAGATTTTGGATCTGCAGAGAACACGCCGGGCACTAAGATGCTCAGAGGACGAGTAGGAACTTCATTTACATGGCGCCAGAGGTGAGGAACTAAACTCTAAGGCTATAGCCACACGATAGGAAAACATATCCAATAATCATCTCAGTATTGTCATGATTTAGAAAGTAAAATTCAAACCAAGCACACTCACTGACTGTAGAGATCCCCGGTGCAATATAACTCAAACCATAGGTTCCAAAGTGCCAATTGAAGCAGTAATATAAATAGAGCAATGCAAAAACGCTACTCAGATGAACAGGTGTTATAGGTGAAACCGCCTCTTTATCAACTGCATTTGTCCATCTAATAAGGGGGGTTCACCTATTACAACTGTTCATCCAAGAGCTTATCTCTCAATTTTATATTAATGATTTAGGTTACCGCATTGTTAGAATGTAATTGTAATTTTACTTCTGAGTGAATATGTTCTAGATATGATAAAATGAGAACCTTTTTTTAACAAATTCATTTTTCTTTACTTAGCTGCGATCTGGTAGTTCTATGATGCAGGGTGGACTGGTGGTCATTCGGAATTATGCTTTGTAAATTGGCTGCAGGAAGATCGCCTTTCAGCGAGGGACAGATGAGAACACGGGTGTCAAGGTGAAACCCCATATCCACCAGGACTCAGCACAGAACTGAGACATCTTTGAAAGGAGTAAGTATAAAACATATATACAATCACACTGTTTGTACTATTGCTTTTAAAGGGCATGTCCACCCTCATCACTTAGATTTAAGACAAGGTTCAGCCCCCAGACAAAAATCTTGCTATACTTCGCCATAAAAATGCCTCGATCTTCTACTTTTCAACCCCTAGACGTAGTTCTTACTTTTTTACAGCTTATGGATCTGGAAGTCAGTTTTAAACATCACAGTCAATCACTGACTTCCTTTCCCAGAGCTGCAGGGTAAGTTACATGTTACAGCAGCAGAGGAGGCATCTACCAGCCAACGAGGTATTGAGGTTTGCTAAAGGAAAATATAGTGAGATATGCCTGGAGGGGATGAATTTTGTCAGTGAACATGGCCTTTATGGATAAATAAAATCGTTATATGAAATGGATGTTTTATAATAACTGCACAACCTGAAAACTCACTGTATATTTATAATTTTCTAGGTAATTATACTATATTGTTAATAATTCCTTGGTGACTGATGATTACCTCTTAGTAACCTAAGAATATAAGTGACAATTGCATTTTCTACAATATTTAAATGAATGATGATAATTTGCTTGTTACAGCTGCTACAGAAGAACCCGGAAAGCGCCTCGGAGTGACAGGGGATTAAGGGCAGAGCAGCTGGATGCATATTGACTGGACACAGCTTGAAGACCAGAAGATCTCACCCCCTTTTCCACCACCACCAGTGAGTACAAGACAGACTGTATAGAGAAATAACTGTTTTAACTAATCCATTAATTCACTTATCCAATAATTCAATGTTCAATAATTCAATGCTTTACCAATAACTGATTTGTTTTACATCAGAAAACCATTAGGGTTAAAACTTGTGATGGTTCTCGTTCATCCAGGTCATGGTATGTCTGTTTTATTAGTTAGATCACCTGGACTTTAAGTTTAGTTCTTGAAGACGTTCTGAATTGAGAAAGCCAGTCGGATGACTAGCGAAACAACTTCAGAACTAAACTTCAAGTCCAGTTGATCTACCTGATAGAACAGATACATTAGGGTTAAACATGTGAGAAAAGTTTTAAAAACTTGCAAACAAGTGGAAATCTATGGCAACTTCATTTAAGCAGGAATGTCAAACTTGCGGCTCTCCAAAGTTTAAAAACAACTCCCAGCAGTGTTGGTTTTCAAAACATTTAAGTTTGACATCCTTAATTTAAAGAACATAGGGTTATTCCCATCACCCTCTGAAGTTGGTGATTTTTATGGGGCCGAATCCTAAAGATGACTTTACCAGACAAGTTAATATTACCAGCTACAGAGATGGATCTGAAATGGGGAACAATCGGACTGTAATTGTTTTATTGTATCTGTATTTATAAATACGCAGTAGATTTCCATAAAACGCAATGATGACTTGGATTTATTCTTCCCTTTATGTATCAGTTTTGTTAATTACAAATATGTGACCAAAAGGAAAATGTACAATAATTGTTTGTCTTTCAGTTATCAGCTATAAGGTCTACGAAAGTCAAGAACTTCTTCGAGGTCTTGGAGTGCACCACCCCATCAGATGAGACCAAAACCATCCAAGGACTCTCCTTTCTGTGTCCCAGTGGCAAGACCAAACAACCCGGGACAGGTAAAGTCAAACAGCTCCACCAACAGTCAGCATCCAGCCCTGCCTCTTGGACTACCATCCACACCTGATCATTATAACATCTTGTATTCCTTCCCAGTGTAAGTATTTCTCTGTTTATTGTACATAGTTATATGTTAGAATTTGGCTATTAGTAAAACTAAAGGACTCTCGTTAAAATCCTAGCTTTAAATAAAATGAGCACAGTGTAGGTAGGATAATTAGATAAATTCCATATAGCAAATCAATACAGTAATATTAATATAATATAGTAGATAGAATAATGTAAGTGTTTGGGACTAGTTAAGATAAGGTTATAAATGATAAGAATATGAAATAAATATACGACCCATAGCTAAATAAGTAGAAGTGATAAGGATATAGGATATAATAGAAAGATAGAGTAGAGTAGGGTCCTGCTCAGAGAGTTTATCTTGACGTGGTGGCAGGCTTGTTATCTTTTAGCCAATCATGTTTCATTTACAGTCTAATGCTGCACAATAAAAGCACTTTACGTGGTTAAGTAAGACAACAAATGGTGGGAAGTAAGTTAGTGTGTATTAGTATGTTAGTAATAAGTATTTCTTTGTGGTAGCATACCCACTGACATTATAGGGGTGGAATTCCGTCTCCCAAAAAATGGATGGTTCTGGAGCATTACCCATCTTGCTTCTTTTGTAGACCCCAGACTAAGGAAGTGGACAGAACTAGACTGGATCACCAAGTGCAGCTAATCGCTTACCTAGGGTAAACCCAGGGGTGAGGACTCAGTGTTGTAGGTTCTCACCTGGGTACTATGGAGGAGGGGGTTTGGTTAAGCGACTCCCCTTTAGACAAGAAGAAACAGTGTAAATTATACCAATGTACAGTATGTGTAATCATTGAATATAGAATAGGTGGGCAGTAATACTTGTATACAATATAGGGGGCAGTAATCATGTATACAGTATAGGGCAGTAATAACTGTATACAGTATAGGGGCCAGTAATCATTTTGTAGAATATAGGGAGCCAGTAATCATTGTATACAGTATAGGGCCAGAATCATTTTACAGTATAGGGGCCAGTTATCATTGTATACAGATGGGCCCCATAATTATTGTTATACTATAGGCTAGTACATGTATACGTATAGGGGCATCATTATGTATACTATAGGGGCTAGTAACTTGTAACAGTATACAGTATTATACAGTATATCTCTGTGGGTGGTAAAGTATATTTTGAAAAGAAAGATGCATGAGGATGCCAGTTAAATCCCCAGACTTACTTTTTTAGTTAGGTGAGGGGCTAAAAGCCCTCCAGACATAAAAAAGGAATAGACCCTTCTAAACAGAAGGTATTTTGCAGCCTTTTGCTTATGAATAGCATTGCCTACAAAATCTAAGAAACAGAAGTAATTTCTCACTCCAGGTTTCCCAGAGTAAAGGCAGAGATATGCAAATGTCTCTATATGTCTTATGGTAAAACGTGTCCAGAACCACTGGTTTATCAACATGCAATACAGCCTATGGTACAGGGACATTCTTCTGACCTGCAGACTGACATGTTTCAATCTTGTTAGTACAAAATACAGATTCATGGCTCTATGGGGTAGGACTTGGGAGCACAATATACCAGGAAGCTATATAGCTTAAGGATTTACGATATGCAATATTTTGTTTCTTTCATCCCTGCTGGTTAAGAAATAAACTGCAAATATTGCTTTCCTTTTTTTGCATAAAAAAGCAGTTAGTACATTGTTGACATGGACAGGAATGTTTGCAAAGAAAGCAACAACAAAATAGACGCACGCTTCGTCAGGTCCAGCTACACGCAAAGTGAAAGGAACAGGAGGAAAGAAAATTTCCAAAGACACTACACTTTAATTATGTTCTGTGTCAAAAAAGCTGAGCTGTTTACAGTACTTGAATGAATGTCAACTGCTAGGGGGCAGTTTTTGCTGTGCACAGAGAGCATGTGACGTGTGCTGTGTAAACTAAAGTAGACACACGGACCAAAATTCAGTTTGAAAAAAACTTTAAAAATTGTCTACCTTATGACACTGAACAAGCTAAAAATTTACATGTACAGAAGATTGAGACTGAAAAAAGTGGGTAATTGGAAAAATTTCCATCTGACTGATCTTCCATTTTTCATCAAACTGGTCAAAGTGGTTGAATGGAAATTAAAATGGAAAAGCACTATCGATATTTTGACCCATTCGATCAAATTTGTTCAATTGGTCAAAATATCAACACAATGTTTGGCATGTTAGACTTCCACAAACAAAGAGGGGGATTAAGGAGCTGACCCCTAGAACCAACAGATTTATTCCATAAATCATATAAGCACACATCAGTGAGGGAGGTCAGACACAGCTTTTCTATGTTGTGGATTTGCTCTTTATTGGGATCTGTTTTTGATGTCTAGGGACTTAAGTTCCCTTAAATTATTTGATCCAAGGCTTACAGTTTTAAAATAATATAATAAAAATATATCAGGTTTATACATACCGCAGCATTCTGGGAAAATGGGGACCAACCAATATGGCTTGCATCTTCACACAAATGTTTTTTGTAAAAGACAATAATAATTCAAGATAAATGGTTCAGGGACCTGAAAGTGAATTAAAGGGCATCTATAGTGGGAAAATGAACTTTTTTTTTCTTTTCATGGTTCTATAATACCCACAACCCCCAGAGTGTCTTCACTTTGTTCAGTTCCCTCTCTGTCCTGAGATACACCAGTTAGAAGAATACGTGATTACATTCCTCTACTACTTGGACTGTCAATCAAATCTTGTGACGTGATCCCCCCTCCCTGCTCTGTAATAAACATAGAGATAAGGCATTAGCAGGGGGAGAGAGGTAGCTTTGATGGTACATATAGGGCTGCACTTGACCCCCCTTCGATAGACTTCATGATTGATGATGGGTCACAGAGTGAGAGATCGTAAACTGCACGGATCTCCTTCTTCCGTCTCCAGAACAGCTTGCTTTCTATGGCCAGTGCGTGGGTGTGTTTTTCAGGATTTTGAACTTTAACTCCTACTGCACATGATTAGCTTGCGGTTAGCCGGAGTTGAGACATGGAGGAGGTAACAGAGGGGAGGAGGAAGGGTGCACACAGATCTGGCACCACGGTTTAAACAGAGTCACTGACAGACATAGGATTAAGGCAGCACAGAGTACATGAATTTAACTTTGCAAAGGGGCAATGTGTTTTTTCCTATAGATGCCTTTAAATCAACGTCGCATTCATTCTCAGACATTTGAAATAACTACACAAACTCAAAATAATGAAAAACACAAAACTGAACCTTTACCTGCTTATAACTATAACCATTTTCCCTGTGTTCTCTTGTGAAAGCAGGAAGTGGTTTAATTATGGGGGTCTCATACTATCATCTGGTGCTTTTTTATTTTTAACATAACAAGTGATATGCAATGTACAGTTAGATGTGGATCATTTAAAAAAAAAAGATTTCATTCTAATTGACTAAATCATGGTTGAACAAACAAACTGATTGGTGATCTGGGTCCACACTTTTAGTGCACTTGTCACTATTTCAACAGCAGGCAGGTGCAGCCATCTCTTTTTTTAAAGATGACATCCAAACTTTTTTTAAAAGCAAAAAGCGTGCTACAAAATGTGTTCATATGGCTGCTGGTTTACTTTTCTTTATGACTACGGAGGCTTTTATTGAAACCTAGGCATTATACAGTTTTCTTCACAGACTGCATAGAATTTTAGCAACTGATCTTGCAGTTTAGCATTCAATATTCATTCTATATATATTATTGAATGCTATTTTATATGTTGATTCTCACTGGCAATAATTCAAAAGGATAATCTTTGCCTTTTCAAAATACCCAGATCCAACATACGTATCGTAAGGGCGAATCCCTTAGATCTATGTTAGTCTGGACTGACATTCAGTTACAAACTGAACGCAAGTCAAACCAAGGAGGGATGCTACAGATGTCCTAATTGCATTACTTGCAATGGAATGCTATCAGGAACCATCTTTCCTGACCCACACACGGGGCAAAAGAATTAAAATACGGGGGAGATATACATGTACCAGCAAAAATGTTATCTACCTTATATCATGCCATGTGGTCTATGTTGTGGCAAAAGGGAAAGGATGGGCCACCCAGATCATTCATAGACAAACTAATGCTGAGTCAAAAAGCTTTTCTATGTTTGTGGATTTGCTCTTTATTGGGATCTGTTTTTGATGTCTAGTGACTTAAGTTTCCTTAATTATTTGATCCAAGGCTTACAGTTTTAAAATAAATATAATAAAAATATATCAGGTTTATACATACCGCAGCATTCTGGGAAAATGGGGACCAACAAATATGGCTTGCATCTTCCACACAAAGTGTTTTGTAAAGACAATAATAATTCAAGATAAATGGTTCAGGGACCCTGAAAGTGAATTAAAGGCATCTATAGTGGGAAAATGAACTTTTTTTCTTTCTTTCCATGTGTTCTATAATTACCCACAACCCCAGAGTGTCTTCACTTTGTTCAGATTCCTCTCGTCCTGAGATACACCAGTTAGAAGAATACGTGATTGCATTCCTCTACTCCTACTTGGACTGTCAATCAAATCCTTGTGACGTGATCCCCCCTCCTGCTCTGTAATAAACATAGAGATAAGAGCATTAGCAGGGGGAGAGAGGTAGCTTTCATGGTAGATATAAGGTGCCACTTGACCCCCCTTCTTGATACACTTCATTGATTGATGATGGGTCACAAAGTGAGAGATCGTAAACTGCACGGATCTCCTTCTTCCGTGTCTCCAGAACAGCTTGCTTTCTATTGGCCACTTTGCGTGGGTGTGTTTTTCAGGATGTTGAACTTTTAACTCCTACTACACATGATAAGCTTGTCGGTTAGCCGGAGTTGAGACATGGAGGAGGTAACAGAGGGGAGGGGGAAGGGCTGCACACAGATCTGGCACCATGGTTAAACAGAGTCAGTGACAGACATAGGATTAAGGCAGCACAGAGTACATGAATTTAACTTTGCAAAGGGGCAATGTGTTTTTTTCACTATATTTCACTATATTTTTGGTTTGCACACTTATTTGCATTATAATACTTTTGATATATATTTATACCGCTATATTTCAGGTTTTTTACTGTTTATAATAAAGTGCTGTTTTTTAGACCACTTACCTCAATCCTCTAGGCTTTTTCTTCTTGAGATTTAAATGGATATAGAATCTTTACACAGGTATATTTTAAACTGTTACTCAGACAGTCACCAGCATCCAGGGGAACCAAATAGGTGATCCTGCAGGTCTGAGAATAGACCCAGGAAATCCTGCCACACTGTGTGGTTCAAAGTAAACATGCTGTGTTCATACGACACGGCAAGTGCCACATTTATAGCTGCTTATGTTATGACTTGCACACACAGGATACTGATTAGCTTTATAGATTAAGGTCAGGTGGGGTTAAAGGTACTAAACGCTCCACACAGAGCATAAAATGAAATGGAGCCTTCGTATAACAGAAGGTACCTCACAGTCTCATGTTATGCAGTAATAGCATTGCCCTAATAATCTAACATATAAATATGTATTTCTCACTGACCTTTCACATGTTTGAAAACTACAACTCTCAGCGTTTTCTGTTAGCAGTAAGTTTCTCCTTTATGTCCATTGGCTAATGAATGTATACAGATGCAATACAGCCTAATGATATAGAGCACAGTTGTTGAACTTTTCACATGTTTAAAAACTACTACTCCTAGCATTCTCTGGCTGCACAGAATTCTGGAAATTTTTGTTTTCATACATCCTAGAATAAAGCCATTTTTTGTGCTTTAGTGATTCCTACCCAAGCGTAGAGATGACCAAACTTCATAAAGTTCAGTCCATTTTTGAACTTACGAACTTTAGTGAAAGTTTGAAAGTTCGAAAGTGAATGATAGTTCGAAAAGTTAAGCTAAACTAACAATGGTAACTTACTGTACAGTAAATGACTGTGGCACCTGGGAAATGGTCTGGGGAGCATGTCACTATCACCAAAACTTTCCTTAACACTTATTAAACACGAGCGGGCAATTGTCGGGTTTTGAGCAAGCTACATTCGAGGGTTACAGACAATTCGAGGGTTACCGAATGACACTTTCGAGTGTTACCGAAAATAGAACAATAAATTTGAGGGTTACCGAAATTGATCAATACTTTCGAGGATTACTGAAAACTATCTATACTTTTGAGGGTTAGCAAACGATACATTCTAGTGTTAGCGAAAACTATCCATATATTCGAGGGTTAGCGAAAACGAACAATACTTTCGAGGGTTACCAAAAATCAAAGGCTACATTCGAGGGTCAGTGAACGATACAGTCTAGGGTTTTTGAAAACGATTCATACATTCAAGGGTTACTGAAAATGAACCATATTTCCGAGGGATAGTGAAAGGCTCATAAATTCAATAACTTGATTTTTTTCAATAATTATTGAAAATACAGCCGCGAGTCCAAAAAACGAACTAGTTTGAATAGTTCGGATTCGCCCGAACTCATAAAGTTTGTCTCGAGCTCGGGTTCAACTTCGGTTTTGTGTCCATCACTACCCAAGGGCTTGAATATGCAAGTGATCCATCTGCCCTTCCTCTACATCCATAGCTATTACACTATTGGCCTAGGGAAGGATTATTTAGGTCACTTCAAGCAGTAAGAGTTATGAACCTTACCAAACTTGCCCTCCCTTTCTATTGAATTTACCTGCCAGCTAAGTGTAATAAAGCTGCAGGTCTGAGAATAGAACCAGACAATCTTGCCACAATGTGCAGTTCAAACTAAACAGCACCATTGGATGACCTTTATAGCTTAAGGAGAGGTGGAGTTAAACAAGCTAAAATCTCCCCACGGTGTATATAACGAAATAGAGCTTTCTTATAACAAAAGGTACCTCACAGCCACATGTTATTATAATAGCATTGCCCTAATAATCTAACATGTCAACAAATATTTGTCATTCCCAGGTTACCTAGAGAAATGGGAACATGCAAAGTATTATCCTTTATATACTCTTTTATGCAGATCTAATTGAAAAATTTGCTTCAGAGCACTTTATAATAACCGATAACAGCTTTGTATTTCAGTATTAAATGCTTGGTATACCTGCCTGGCTTTACCATTAAGCAAAGGGCTAAGGACTTGCAAGCGAGCACCTTCATCCCAACCATTAATAGTGGCTGCCAATTCAAATTTTTCTAGCCAATCAGTCCACTCCCTCGTTACCCCATCAAATGGATCAAGTTTATAAATAGGTTTGGCAATTGGGTCTGGTAGAGCTACTGAGTCTAATTGGGGTTTTTATTGCATTTTATCTGCAGGTACAAGGACAAATGAATTTAAATCAATACTTTCTGTAGCAGCATCAATAGCTAAATACAGAGAACAAATATACAGAGAAAACAGGGAGAATAAATGGTATTACCAGCTCTGCTGCCACCAATTTGTACCAGATCACTGCTTTATGGAATGATTATGGGTAGCATGGCACATAGCGGGTTACTCTGGTGGTCTGGCACAAAGCAGACAGTGCACTTACTTTAAACAAGATAAACCAGTTTTAATTACATTTAACAGTACATTTTGCAATGATTTAATAACAAAATAAACAGTTTCCCCACATAACATATGCAGTAATGGAGTAGTCCCAGCCAATGGTGCACCACTTTGAATATTGACAACACCTGTATATTGTGTGTCCTTGTAAGTTGGTGTACACTTGTCTGTCCAATAATCTGTATCTCTACAGGTGGTAACAGGATCTTATACACAGGATCTTGTGTTGCATTCAATATCATTCAAAACAAATTAGTCCTAGGAGCACACGACACACTTTATCTACTTTTACTTTCTCTCCTAGCCATAGAGAGCAGGGATGTCTTGTCTTTTATTACTCACTGACACCACCTGCAGGCTAGAGGTGGTATATAAGGAGCCTTGGTGTATATATCTATTACAATACGCATCACATCCTATGTAGCAGACACAAACTTTTTTTGGATTGGCTATGACTGCCACATGTTTTACAAACAGCACATTGGATGTTATACTGACATTACCACTTCCTTTCAGTATTCACATGGAGACCTTCTTAGCAGTCATGGGTGTGCTTCCCGTTCATACTATCCCATATTAAAATAGGAATCTCAGCTCTGTAAGTAAGTTTGTGTATTTTGTATATTTTGTCTTGTATATATATATATATATATATATATATACACTTATTGATGGTCATTTAAATGGTAATAGTACACATATATATATATATATATACACCTCATTGGTAGCTCCTAAAAACTCAATGCAAATGTCCTATGAATATACAAATATATTTATATAATATAAAGGGCAAAGGATATATCATTTATTGTTGATAATAACATAAGAACATTCATAGGAGGGCAGGGCCATGGGCGTCCACAGAATGTTTTAGGGGGGGGGGGTCATAGGAAAAGAATTGTGGCTTGTGAATGGGTGGGGCTTGAACACATGAATGGAATATTGAAGGAAACCAACAGGTAGAAACAGGAAAATCTCTAACTACAGTTATATAGATGAAAACTAAGAAAGACACCATAACAGCCAGAACACCATTTATGTATGCACCAGGAAGAGAATACATTTGCAGCTGGCCAGACAAATACACTTAAATAGCACCAACAACCCACCCCAGTGACCCTACACTCTTACACAGTGGAGGGCTGACTTAAAAATGGTTAGTAAACTGGAAGGCTGACAAACACTGTTTTTTTTGGGGGGGGGGGGTATTGAACTGGAGGGTTGACTGACACTGATTTCTGAACTGGAGGGCTGGTGATACTGTGATACTGGTTTGTGAACTGGAGGGCTGACTCATACTAGTTTGTGAAATGGAGGGATGACTGACACTGCTAATGGAGGGCTGATTAACACTGCTAATGAAGTGGAGGGTTGATTAATACTGCTAATGAACTGGAGGGCTTATTAACACTGCTAATGAACTGGAGGGCTGACTAACTGCTAATGAACTTGAGGCCTGGGTAACACTGGGAAATGAACTGGAGGGCTCACTGGAGGGCTCACTAATGTTGCTTATTAAATGGAGGGATGACTAACACTGGGAAATTAACTGTAGGGTTCATTAACATTTCATATGAACTACAGGGCTGTAGAGATGGCCGAAACTTCATTTTCGGATCCCCAGATCTTGGGAAAATCCCGAAGTTCCGAAAATTTTCTCTAATTTTCAAATGTACGGAGCTATTTTCGATTATTTTCTAAAATTAGCCTAGAACATTAGAAAATTCTTTAAAAAAAAGATCAGAGACCATTTTTGAGTTTCTGATCGTATTGTCGAGGATTTTCGAATGTTTGAAGCTATTTTCGAAAATTATGGAAAATAGCTCTGTACATTTGAAAATTATTGAAAATGCGCTCCGAAGTCCCGAAATCTGGACGATCCGTCTGGATTCGGACGGATCATTCAGATTTCGGAACCGATGACACGAACCCGGATGCCATCTCTACAGGGCTGACTAACAATAGGTAATGAACTGGAGGGCTCACTAGCATTGCTCATGAACTGGAGGGCTCACTAGCATTGCTCAAGAACTGAAGGGCTGCCTAATACTGCTAATGAACTGGAAGGCTAACTAACACTGGCTAATGAACTGGAGGGCTGATTAACACTGGCTAATGAACTGGCAAGCTGACAAATTCTGGCTTATGAACTGGATATCTGACTAATACTGGGTAATGATTCTGTACAGTGGCTCTTTTTTCTTCTCAATATAGATGTCATTTAAAGAAAATTAAAAGTAAGCCTCATCAGCATACACAGACCAAGAAGTCATCCGGCACCAATCAGGACCAGGTATTGAACAATACCAAAGCACAAGCTGCAGATGCCAGAGCTCCTTCCTCCTCCCCGTACCGTGGCCAAAAGAACGAGCAGAGGCGGAGTCTCTATAGGGGAACATAACAAGCATGGCACGTAACACTTACCTTTAAGGTTGAGTCATGATAAGCAGTTAAGGGGACAGGACAGTCCATCCACACAAAAAAAAAATCCAAATGCCCCACCTTGTCCCTATGTGCGGATGCCCATGGGCAGGGCCCATTCCAGTGAGAAGCAATATTACATTTGACTGTGGTGCATACATGTCAAATAAATTTCTGAGCATTATTATTAGTGATGGACCCGAACCAGAGTTGGGGCCGAACTTTATGAGTTCTATCCGAACTAGTTTGGTTTTCCGAACTGTATTTTCGATAATTATCGAATTTGCGAGCTGTTTGTTAACCCTAAAATGTATCGTATGGTAACCCTCGAAAGTAATATTCATTTACGCTAACCCTCGAATGTAGCCTTCAACTTTCGGTCCCCCTTGAATGTATTGTTAGATTTTAATAACCCTCGAACGTAGAGTTCTATTTTTGGTAACCCTGGAATGTAGCGTTCGGTAACCCTCAAATTGGCTGTAACCCTCGAATGTAGCTTGCACAAACCTGACAATTGGCCAATTGTGGGGGGGAAAGTATTTAAACAGGTTTTGGTGACAGGTGTATGTTGCCACAGCCATGTACAATAAGTTAACATTGTTATTTTTTGTGTTATTGAACTGAACTTTTCATACTATTAGCCCCCCATTGACTTAAATGGGTTTATTTCCGAACTTTCAAACTTTTACTGAAGTTCAGAAACTAACCGAACTATTACGAAATTCAGACATCTCTAATTATTATGAATACTTCCATTTGGGAGGTTGAAGAGGGCTTCCCATGGTGTTTATACAGTATGATAGTGCTGTGCAGTAGATTGGACAGCCTTTTTTGGCATTCCTGTCATAACCATTGTACTTGTGGGCATGTCCACCAGCAGTGTATACTATCTGCGTTGTGCCCGAATTTCTGAAACAGGTGGGTGGGTATGATAGGTTAATTCTGTTTATGTGTGTTGGATTCTGGTACTATTTTAAATGTTTTCGTCTTTATCACAACACTTTTAGTAGATTTAAAGGAATTTTCCAATACTTAAGATTACTCCTCAGTAAGGTCAACCCCCACGTAGCCTATACATTTACATATTGCCTGTTTTTTCCTGATTCCCAGGTTGATCGGCTTCCGATAAGTCACCCACCTCTCTGCATTCCCACCCTCTGCCATGGTTTTCTATAAGCTTCAGCTAGACCTGGTGTGATGCGTGGGTTTCCCCACAGGGAGTGTACTTAGATGGGATTACAAGATGTCCTTGTGAATGAATATATCAGCCCAAATATTCGGTGTATAGATAATGTATGGGTGTGCTTTCCATATTCCCCCCCAGACAGAATTTTAATCAGGAAGTATCTATCATTTGCATTGTGCATGGCTGTGTATGGCTATCCTAGTGAATTATGGAGGTTTCTGTTTGATATGATATTTTAAAGTAAAAAATGTATATTCTAAATGCATAATAGTTTGCAAAAGAAAGAAAAACATACCAGGGAATACTTTAAAAGCAGGGCCATTTTCAGCTTAGATTGCTCTTTGCCTTAGCAGTTGCTCTTGTAGGATTTAACACACAGGATCTCAATTACTACATAAGATGTTTTATGCAGGAATACAATGAGTTTTGATATAAGAATACTTAGTCTTAATTGGTAGATAAGGCTAATGTCACACGAGTGATGATCTTCTCCACACGATCACTTGAGAAAAAGTCATGATGGTTGGGGCACTTGGCTTGCGAAACTAGCCTACAGTTATTTTCAAGGGTGCAAAAGATAATGAAGTCTCAATTAAAGAAAGTACCTTCCTTTCCAGAAGCCTTGATTCCCTTTTATATTCCGTTACTAAGAAAAGAAAGTTCACAATTGAATGCAATAAAACAACTAAAAGGCATATGTTATTTTTTACTTTGTATTATAATCCTCGTTTTATAGAAAATCACCTCATAATAAATTACTGGACAACAGCTGAAATCCAGTGACTTAAAAGTCAACAAATACTGCACAGGAAAGTAGTTTGTTCAAACGTGTTTATTATATGGATGGGATGAGGTATGCAAAATAAAAAAGGGATAAAGGAATTGTTGCTGGGATAAATATGATGCAGCAAAGAGGAAAGGAAAAAGCAACATTCTTATTTAAAGAATAACCTGTATCACACCTTGCAGAGCGCGCCTTCCTATTGATCAGCCCTGCCATTGTCCGGGACTATGGCAGGGGAGCCCTGCAAGCGGCTCTTTGTAGTGCTCATTCTAGATTCTTACCCTGGGTAGTGTTAACTGTGTGTGTGTGTGGGGGGGGGGGGTGATGAGAGTGACCACAATTGCCCTTTAATTTATATGATGTACATCCATTAAAGGGTATGTTCACCCAAACATATCTGCCTCCTTCTGTTCAATGAGCTTTTTATTAGCTTTAGCATGTGCAGAGAGGGTATGGGTATGATGGCAGTGGTCACAGCCTTGATTGACTGCATCTAGGGAGGAGACAGGTTGCTCTGCTATAATGGAGGTAATAATTATCTTTAAATACCTCATTACAAATGGATATGATAATCTGGTAAAAATATTTGTTGTTGAAAATCACTGACCACTCTTATATTCTATGGTCTCTAGCCACTCATTTTCATGTATTTAGTGTGTTCCCTTGTTTAATAAAGACCAATGTTGTTTCGCTGTTATAGCACTTCAAGTATTTCCCTGTAAACGGGTGAGCTCGGCTGTACACACAACGTGTGCACAGCATATCTTTTCTTTTAAATGAAAGTTTATGAATGCAGGAAACCTAGATGGAAAATAGGAGAATTATAAGTGGTTAATGTGAAGTATTATTTAATTGACTTTTTGGGAACGAGGCTGAAAGAACTGCATTACTGGGCGGAGAAAGTATTAATGTACTCCTTGTTCAGGATTGGTACCAGGGGCGTAACTGCAGGGAAGCAGAGGGAGCTACTGCAGAGGGGCCCAGGATCCAAGGGGCCCCCATTTTCTTATTTTTCCTATGACAGATATAGCCTCCTCCCAGAAAACCACTGTGGATAAAGCACGAATAGGGGCCCCATCATAGTTTAGCTGGGAGGCCTAGTGATTCCTAGTTACGCCACTGGTTGTTACAAAAATTACAAGAGGTGGGTCTTGCATTCATGTTATGCATTATCTAAACCGTAATATAAAGTATGTAATAACTACAGGTGTAAATAATGCTGAAGCCAAATAAGTAGAACTACACAAAAAGTAAGAGGGTGGGTAAATGGATTGTAGAGGTGTCTGTAATAACCACTAATACTAATGAAGATTAAGAGTATCTCCTCCACGTGCAGTAAGCAAGATTTTAGTTACCATGTCATGGATTCAATTAGTGAAACTGTAAGTAAACCAAAATACTTAAAGTTTTTGCTTTGTGTACAATTCTGGTCATTAGAAATTATGCTCCATGATATCTGACAATGCAGATTGTTAGTATTAAAGATGTTAAAGCAATGGAAATATTTTGGAATAATGAACAGGATTTAGTGTTATTTTATATGTGTTACAAAGAAATGTACAATGTGTTAACCAAATGTACATGAAGTTAAATTTAACTTTGAATAAATTACTGACTAGGTTTATATTTTCTCAGGCAAACATGCTTAACTGCAGTGAACTGGGTTTAAATACTGATTGGTCCATGCATAGGCACTCATTGCTACCTGAAGCGCTCAGGGTTAGTCAATAAAAGTTCTTATTGTTTAAAATGGTGCTAATTTTGCCCCAACCAATCAGATGTTAGCTTTCAAATGTTAAATAAGATCTGATTGGTTGGGGCAAAATTAGCACCATTTTAAACGATAACCCTGAGTTCGCAGAAGCCACCCCCGGTGCAGGCCGGGTTCATACCCTACTGAAGATTAAGTTGCATCACCCCCATACAGTCTACTTATTCACCTTTACTTCCATATGCTAGTACAATGAATGGGGGGGGGGAGTACTAAATATCCACATTAACAGGCTAATTTACCCAGAGCCACAGTACACTTTAGCATGACTTTTGCCACTAATTACATTGATTTTAGTTTGTGAACCCAGTCTTACACCTACCTCCCTTTGTAAAGTTTAAGCCATGCGAATAGCTGTCA
This sequence comes from Hymenochirus boettgeri, assembly GCA_019447015.1. Lineage (NCBI taxonomy): Eukaryota > Metazoa > Chordata > Amphibia > Anura > Pipidae > Hymenochirus > Hymenochirus boettgeri. The sequence continues at coordinate 77,526,658 of CM033475.1, forward strand.
AAAGGCCCTTGGGCAATGATTGTGCAGCTTACTGCTCCTCCCCCTTCCAGGTCGTATGTTTCCCCTCATAGTTCTAATGGAGTTGTATATGTGCAAGTCATTGGAAGAGGAAGAGAAGCCGTCAGGCAGAGGAGCAATCAGCTACATGCCACTACAGGAGTGTCTTTTTGACTTCTTACCATGATTCTTAAGGCGTCAAAGCTGTCTCATTTCTTTGTGCTGAATGTACTTTGAACTGCATTAAAGTGGAGTGAACCCAATCCAACGCTATATTTTTCTTTAAATAAGAATGCAGATCCATAAATAAGAATAGGTTAGTTGGGGATAGAGGGGGGACCCTGGATTTGTGACAGAGGGGGGGACCCTGGATTTGTGATGGAGGGGGGACTCTGGCCTGGGGACACTAAGAGGGAACTCTGGCCTTGGGACAAGGAGGAGGGGGGCAATGGTCTTGGGACACTAAGCGGGCACTCTGGGCTTCTAGCGCCCATTATTCTAATGGGCTTAATGTCTAGTTAAATAATAATACCTAAATAATAATTCTTGAGAAAGGGTTCTTAAATAATACCTTGCATTGATAAAGAGCTGTATTATACATACAATGATTGTATGTAGGAATAACACCCTGCTTTAGAAATATTGCCATAATACTATATATATACATCGGTATCGGTAACTTAAATACATAGGATTGCTCATTGGTTTTCTTTTCCAACCTAATTTGGTATTGATTTTATATAAATTTGTAACAAATACATGTTTATGTTCCTTCCAGATAAAACAAAGTGAAGAGCAAGACAAGGATCCACACGTACGTTTAAAGGTAATAAGAAATAACTAATTTTATTGCAAAGGCACGGTACATAAGCCCATAATGGCTTACAAGGTGAACCGCCTGACGCGTTTCGGGTGAAACTCTGCCCTTAGTCATTACTCCTTTAAGTTAATTGGAGTAATAACTCCAATATGGCTATCACTCACAAGTGACTTTCAATGACAGGTCCTCCAGACTCCACAGATTATCTTGACTGTAACAATGCCAAACACCAGAGAACAGCAGTACCATCAGGTGCGTCTGTACTGTGAAGCAAACTGAAACATTTGCTCACGGAACTCTCCTGTGGTCACCTAGAAAGGCAGCAGTTGAAAAAAAGATCAGCCTTCCTGCAATACTTGGAGTTCAGTTCATAGAAGAAGAGAAAGGGGGCTTGTGCTTCACCTTACTGTGCCTGCACCTGGGAATGGAGGGGAATGGACAGTAGGTTGTTGTTGTAACTAGTAATGGAAAGAATATTGTACAAGGGACAGAATTCCACTCACACAATTGTCACACTGGCAGTGGATGAGACTGAACTTCCTCATGGTTAGGGTTTAAAGGGCAAGTCCACCTCCCCAGACTAAAATTAAACCCACTACTGGCCCCACTGTGTAGTGTAAAAAAAATACTTACCTTACATCTCTGCTCTTTGTGGTTCTCCTGCAGTGTTTGTCCAAAGTCCAGGAAACTGAAGCGCAGGAGCTCTCCTCCTGTCCAAAAGGTTTCTGCCTCCTCCTTGTCCTCTGAGAGACAGTGGCAAATACAGGAGAGCCCTTCCCCACACCTGATCCCTCCCTGGCTGCCCTTCACCTAGCATATAATGGTTAATATATAATGTAGGGCATGCCTTCCCCCCCCCAACCGTTATATTAGATGTCTAAAAAAGAATTTAAACTCTACTTACAGCCCTTCGCTCCCGCGGCGTTCTCTATTGCCGGCAGCCACAGCTGTGATCGGATCATATAGCTGCTGGAGCAAGGGGCTGTAAGTAGAGTTGTGATTCTTTTTTTATAAATCTAATATAGCGGTTGGGGGTGGGAAGAGATGCCCTACATTATATAATCATTTTTTATAGAGGACTATATATATGAACACTGTCTCCATTCTAGCTATAGCAAAACTGCACCTAGCAGAAGATATTTCAGATTGGATATCTAAAGATAACTATTGTTTCAGTAAAGATGTCCTTTTATACCTGTTACCTTAAAGGAAATGTACAGAAAGTGCTTGCAATAAACTTTCATTTTTGTTGCAACATTTGAAGTGTCTTTTTACTTATGTGCGTCCTGCCACGTGAATGGCGGCAACTAGAGAGTTACTATGTTACATAACATAGTAACTCTTTAGTTGCCGCCATTCCAGTGGATTACCCAACCATTCACTTTCTGTGTAATTAAGTGTCCAAGTTGGTTTTTCCTGGCTATACAAGGCTCTGGGGCAATAGAGAAATAATTTCCCTGCTCAGCACAGGAATAAACTGTGATTTTGCATTTCTAAGCATATTTTTATTTTATAATAAGCTTATATTGTATATTGTAAGTGGGTGTATATTTAGTTATCAGATCATCTCATTATTGGGGGATTCTTATAGTAAATGTAAGTAGCAGGGCTGCATTCATTACAACCTGGTTGTATTTACACTCTGTTTTCAATATACAACCCCTATCCTATACATTCCTTATCTGCCCTTTGCTGTTTGAGAGTGCTTGTCAGGGAATGGTGAAAATAGTAGTGCAACTACATAGGCACTTGGGTTAGTCACTATTTTGCAGGCTATTTGGCCAAAGGAAAGCAATTTCAGGCTCTGTAATCAAAACATTGTTATTATCATTTATCTGTTATATCAACATTTATGTGCAGTTTATGGACTGCTATACAACAACACCATAGATATGAAACCCAGGAGCTAAAAAATATTCATTTTGGCAGTCCAACTAAACAACCAGCCATCTACTTGCAAATCTCTAACCTAAATACAAAGGCAAGACCTGCTAGTTTGACTGCTGATTAGAAACTGCGCTTCTCTGAAGATTTCATGCTGTTTTATAGTGTCTCACAAACAACCCCCCAAAATCTGATTGGATCTTGGACCAATCAGATATTGGGGGTGGGTTTAGGAGTCACTACAAATAGTGAATGTTCAGTAAGGAGAGCTAGTTTCCGTTTTGCATTTCATTTGAGATGTTATATCTTTGTTCTGAGGCATGTACTAGGATATAAGCTTATTGAGTGATACTGGCTGGGTAGCTTGAATGGGCAGTCCTTAGTTCAGATGGCTCTTAATTTAGTTCTCAGTATTTGGCTGTCTCAACTAAATATTCAACAGGAGATCTGAGTAACAGAGTTATTGATGTGTTGGAATATCTGGTACCACAATTTCACCAGAAATAATCTCCAGTAATAGAACAGAGGGAGATGATTACAAACCAGTCTAGAGAGCAACATGGTAATCAAAGGGATATCAGAAACACATGCAGCAAAACTGAGTGTGAATAATTGCAGTGTAAAAGCAACCAGTTTGTTATAAATGCAGCCCTGCTTGTAACAACTGTTGTGTCTTACTATAGAGCAAACAGCAGCGATCAGCACTCCATTCCAAGCAAGGAAATGCTTGGGTGCCATTCAAAAGTTTCAGACCTGTGAGTGCCTTCATATTTCTGTGTATATACTAGCAAAAGTGTGCACATTGGTGCACAGTGGAAATTATGTGTGTATGTTTTGGCATGTGTAGTTGCAGTGCTCACAGGAACCATCAGGAAACACCCAGGGGGCAATAATAAAATTAGTCTGAAGGTCCTAAAAAAAAACCAAATAATCGCATCATATTAAACACACCCTTATATCCTCTCTTACCTATACTACCTGCCAGCTAGAATATAGAGGGTCTATGTGGAATAAACCTGCAGGTCTGAGAACTGACCCAGGCAATCTAAACAGCACCTTTGGGCAATCAAAAGCAGCCTATAGATATATCCGATTTTACTTCCCCGACCGAGTGCTCCCACGACATTAGACCGATCCTGCAAGAGCCGTCTGTCTGTGGCATAGAAGAATGGGAAAGTGCTTGGTTGGATAAGTAAAATCGGATATATGTATAGCCACCTTAAATCCTATACAGTATCCTGATTAACATGCAAGGTTCATATTTATTAGTATTTACCACAACAAGTTTAACTAACCTATGGGGTTAGGACTTGGGAGCACAGGATACTGATTGAATATACATGTTAGGTAGAGGTGTGGATAGAGACACTAAAAGCTCCACACAGAGTATAAAATGAAATAGAGTCTTCTTATAACAGAAGGTACCTCATAGAATCATGTCATTATAATAGCATTGCCGTAATAATCTAACATAAACATATATTTCTCACTTAAAGAAATGGGTGGGGACATGCAAAGTATCTTATTTATTGCCTGTGGCAAAGGCATGTGTCTAGATATAATACAGCCTAATGGTATAGAGCAGGTGTGTTTAACTTGTGACCTTTTACGTGTTTGAAAACCACAATTCCCAGCATTTTCTTTTTGCAGTAAGTTTTTTCTTAATATCCTGTAGCTAAGGCATCTGTCCAGATCTAATACAGCCTATTCTTGTGACCTTTCACATGTTTGAAAACTACAAATCCCAGCATTCTCTGTTTTGCAGTTAGTGTCTTCTTAAAGGACAACTCCACCCTCAAAATAACATAATTTACAAAGAATGGTCTCTATAAAATATGTTGATATATCATAGTTTGTCCTCTGAATTCATTACTGTATGCCTGCTATGCTTATGAATGCCTCATGGAAACTGAGCAATTTAGAAACCTGTACTGAGCCTGGGCATGCTCAGAAGAGACAGATAGGAAATTAACATTCAGTCATTGGCTGTGATGTCAACTGTCAAATCCATAATTGATAGTTGCTAACTGGAAGAATCAGGAAGCAAAAATAGGGGAAACAGGACATTGTGCAGGATGTCAGGTTAGACTTATATATTTCAGATTTTAAACTATTACCATTTAGGGTTTTGGGAGGTGATTTACCTGTATGCAAGTTTTCAATTTGGGTCTGGACTTGCCCTTTAATGAACTTTTCACATGTTTAAAACTACAACTCTCAGCATTCCCTAACAGCACAGAATTCTGGAAAACTTAGTTTTCATACATCCTGGAATAAAGACATTTTCCTGACTTACAGACATTAAAAGCCCACGGTCATGCTTTAGCGCTTCCTACCCAAGGGTTTGAACATGCAAGTGATTCATCTGCCCTTCCCTTACATCCATAGCTATTAGACTATTGGATTAGGGAAGCATTATATGGGTCGATTGGTTGGCGCAATGTTAATGCCCGCTTTGCGGCGGCAGCGCGAGTACCAGAAGAGGCACTCATGCGGCCGTTTCTAAGTAATTTACCAGAGGTTGCATGCCTCTTTACACGTAAGTATTAAACACCAACTAATAGCTGGCGATAAATACTTACGTGCGGGTGAGATTCACCCAAAATCGCACAGCCTCTGGTAAATCCTGTACGGGGTGAATCTCCCTGTTAGAGTCATAAACTTTACCATATTTGCACTCACTTCCAAATACCACCTACCTGGCAGTTATAATCTATAAAGTCTAAAGGTTTGTGCACACATGCGATCGCGGGTGCCGAGGCATGACGTGTGCGAACGGCCGTTTCGGATTATATTCGTGCCATGTATCGACAAACCGTCCATTTTAGCGATAAAGTGCCCATACATGGCACGATTATCGGCCGTTCGTACACATCGTGCGTCACGGCACCCGCGATTGCATGTACGAACCTTAAGGCTGGGTAAACACCAGTAATGAACCAATAGTGCCACGGATTAGTCGGCTAGAAATATGTGATGTTGTGGGGCGCCAGTGGTGATCGAGTTCGGTCGTCCGTATCAGACAAATGGGTCAGTTAGTAAATCACGATCAATCATGCAGTTCCCTATGGGACCACATGATCAGTCTGTCACATGCGATGACTGCAGCCACTGTTACTGTGACCAACAGTCATCTGTCCTGGCAGGGCTCTCACACAAAGCAAATGCTCAGTTGGGACACATGTATTATATGTAACCAGACAAAATGGTATTAACCTGCAGGTCTGAACACAGATCCAAGCAATCCTGCCACAATGTGCAATTCAATCTGAACAGCTCCATTGGACATCCAGAGACTCTATACAGGATCCAGAATAACATGCTAGGTTCATACTTATTGGTAATTACCACAGCAAGTTCCAGATTTACACTCACTATGGGGTTAGGAAACACAGGATTCTGAATAGCTTGACATGGTATGGAGAGGTTTGGATAAAGGAGCTAAAAGTTCCCCACAGGGTATAAAATAAAGTAGAGCCTTCTTATAACTGAAGGTACCTGATAGCCTCATTTCTCTAAGAATGCTGGAGAGGTTTGGATAAAGGAGCTAAAAGCTCCCCACAGGGTATAAAATAAAGTAGAGCCTTCTTATAACTGAAGGTACCTGATAGCCTCATTTCTCTAAGAATGCTGGGTAGTTTCAGAGACAAGCAAAGTCATTTGATCATAAACAGACACTTCCTGTCTAGCAAACAGAAACTGGATTGTCTCATTACTTTCTATGGAGAGGGGAGGGGGAGTAAATGTGGGAGACTGAAGTATTTTCTAATTGGCTAAGACTGTCTCATCTTTTACAAACAGCACATATCTGGGTGTAATACAGGAACTTCCTTACACTTCCTGTCTTTTCATGGACAGTGCCTAAGAGAATTTTTTGATTTGCTAACAGTGGAAGATCAGAACCTCTCATTGGATGTTAGTAAAATTCCACTTCCTTTTAGTGTCTACATGGAGACCCTGTAGAAATCCTGGAGGTGTGTCTTAACCTATCATTTTGAGTTTTCCATTCAAACTTAGGGGTGTCCAGTAAAGTAAGTTTAGTTTATTAATTGTATATAAATTGTTTTGTAATTCAGTAGTAGGTAGTAGTACTATACTTTGTATGATGTTATTTCTTATGGTGATTTTAATTAAATAGTGCTAATTACACACATACATATGGACCTTTCCTATGTGTAATAATGCTATACACCCCAACCTAGTTAGTTGCTCCTAAAAACTCAATGCAATCTCCGTAAAAATATAAATTTATTTATATAATATAAGGGATATATATATATATATGAAGGAAAAAGATGTCACTCACGGGTCTTTTGACGAAAACAGCTTTTTATTGTACAATCACATCTACGCGTTTCAGCCCAATGTGCGAGCCGTCATCAGGATGCAAACAATCCACAGTGTATAGTCCCATTTTATAGCCATCCCCATACAACACTCCCCACCCACCATGTGTGAATCCCAGCGTGCACATGAACCCAATCAAGTAATTAAAATCCTTGTGGAACAATTTAAAAACAGACTCAATGAACACACATATGAGAGAGAATCACAGTGTAACAGATAAATAAATATATCCAAATCTCATACCATAAAAGATCACATAAATACATAGATAACCATGGTATACAAAGCCGAATAAATACCCCTAAAAACCAATAAATAGTAGGGAATCATAAAAGGATATAGTGGGTTATAAAAAGCAATGTAGCGAAAACTGCTCATTCAGCCCACTAGGGGATAGTGTCTGTAACCTGTATATCCACCTCGCCTCTTTTTGTAACAGTAACTTGTCCTTGTCAACAAATGGACCCAACTGTTCACCAACCAGGCCATCTATTATCATGCACCGAAGGCTTGATAGTGGATGTGCCATCTTCTTAAAATGCCTGGCAACCGCCAGGTCACCAAATTTATTGGCAACAACTTTTTCATTCGCTTGTAATGCATTTCTAATGGACGCACGATGATTAGCCATGCGTTCCTTAAACATTGTTTTTGTTTTCCCAATATAATACATGCCACATGGGCAGACAATGAAATAGATCACATATCGGCTAGTACACGTAAATCTCTGATTAATGGCTATCTTGGTACCATCCCTAGGGTGTGCAAAATATTGGCCGGACAACATGGAACTGCATGTGATGCAATTAGGGCATCGAAAACACCCATGTCTCTTTTTGGATTGCCATATCCCATGCGGGGGTAAAACATCTTTTTTCATCTTATGCTATATATCCGTGCACACCAATAGGTCAGATAAATTATCCCCTCTCTTATATCTGTGTCGTATGCTTGTATTCTTAAAGGGCAAGGATTTGTCACGAGTAATCATTTCCCACCGTCAATTAATCACCTCCCTCAATGAACCACTCTGGGGGGTGTAAATAGTACAAAAATCAATGGTCGCCCTTCTGGAACCACTCATTTGTTTAACATCATTTTTGGGGTGAGTGATACTCGGACAAAGTGTAGCCTTATCTATATATATATAGAACATCTATATATATATAGAACAGTCCGTCGGAAATAGAGCACTCACAGGATTTTTTCTTCTCATCAAAAAAAACTATTTATTCAGCCGTCTTCAGCCGAAACGCATATATGTAACTACTGCTGAATAAATAGTTTTTGTTTGATGAGAAGAAAAAGACCCGTGAGTGCTCTATTTCCGACGGACTGTTCTATATATTATTTCAATAGTAGCACCGGGGCATATAGCAATGCTGGCGTGAGTGCAGGACACCTGGAATAATACAGTCTGGGCCGATTGCACTCCACTCCAATGTATCAACGACCAGGGTGCTGACTCCAAAGCAGGTACATAAAAAGTTAAAGAGATATGGAGCACTCAACTGGATTTTTCAAAAAAAACCAAAAAACAATAGTTTATTAAGGTGATCTTACATCGACGCGTTTCAGTCCACCTGGGGCCGTCATCAGGATTGCCGATTCCTGATGACGGTCCCAGGTGGACTGAAATGCGGATGTAAGATCACCTTAATAAACTATTGTTTGTTTTTTGAAAAATCCAGTTGAGTGCTCCATATCTCTTTAATTTTTTATATATACATATATATATATATACCATTGATAAACTGACATTGACTTGCACACAACAATATCAGATCATGTAGTTCTGATGACTATAGAAGAAGGGAATGGGTTAATATAAAATCACAGAATCCCAGGTGGCACTTGCAAATCAGTTGCTCAGATTCTGCATGTTTAATTAATAAATGGAGAAAGGGCTATTTTAACCATTATGCAAAACTCTTCTGATTGGTGGACATATCTCCATAGACTATAAGCACACTGCCCACTATAGGAGGAGTGAAATCAATTGCTACACCCATAAGAAACACAAAAATGAAAATAACTTAATAACTGTTTCAAAAAAATAATGAAAGTATATGGCAAAAGTACACAAGATAGCGCTCCCTACACTACAGCAAAAAATAGTTTTGGGGGTGGACATGCCCTTTAAATTGTTAGTTTGTGTAATGCCTTCTTAGTTATTCTACATATTCTCTCCCATTTAAAAAAAATCAATTGATTTTATACCCTTTGCTGTTCCCTGCTGTTGACATTAGTGAGCTGACATTTCAGGTTCCAAGGGTCCTTCTTCTTCCCAGGATGCACCACTTCCTTAGAATGTTTTTAACAGTAATTTCTACTGATAGGCTGTTGGATGGGTCAAAGATGCTCAGATCTCTACTGAGCAACTGAATCAACCCAGGCGCTGGATCAAGGGCAAGACCATAACGGTCTCTATTAGGGGTCCTACAAACAGGAAGTCAGTATTTCGGTTGCATTTATTTATACACAGAAAAAAATGCTGAATTGGCAGACTAAGGTCATTGGGATGAAAAAATACTGTTCTTTTTTTTGAAAAGCATATGTATTTGCACTGAACTTCCCCTTTAACAAACTCCAAAACACTGAAAAATAGCTGCTGTCAGTGGGACAGAGAGTTTTATACCCAGGGGGCTGGCACAAAATAAAATTGGTTGCTCCCAATTTTGCATCAGCTCTTGGTGCATCACCTAGTATGTATCTAACGGCTGTGATAAATACTGCAATTGTATTCCTATGAACCTATACATCTATGTATGGTAGATTTGAACTTACAGGAAGTTGACTGGTGTAGTTTTAAGACCAGATAAAATGTAAGCAGAGATATAAGACAGAATATGTGGAAAACAGGCGGTATTGCAGCGGACATGCAAAGCCAGTATTTAAGGAGTGAAGTCTATTATTCATAGAGTTCTCTGAAGTCTGTAAAGGGTGACAATGGAAATACATTAACATTTCTAAAAGCCCGAAAGCTCTGTGAATATTAGCACAATATAAGTTAATGTCACTAGTGGGCCTTTCAGTTATCAAAGGCTTTTTAGACAGATTGTTAAGAATTGGCACTTATAAAAAGGCTCTTGGGTCCCCTCTAATCATGGAGCACCTTCTCGGAATCCTGTATGGTATTATATTTTGACTTGTTGTTTCTTTTAAAGGTCATACCTTTTGAGCAAATACGCATTTACAGTCTATGGTCTAGAAAGGAGAATTCACACTTCAGCTCTGCATTGAGAGCCAAGGTTTACTATTCTGAGCAATGTGTTGAATCCATTTCCACAGTATGGGCTATCGAGGCAGCCAGACGAGGATTTTTATTTTCAAACTAAAAGATTTAGCTTTTAGTTGCAATTACCGAGAATCCTTGCAGTTAGTTACTGAAGCTACCCTTGTGGGTTTTAATAAATTGGATCATAATTTTGCTAAGTGGCCACTTTGATGAGGTGTTTTGATGCCCTGCCTGTCAGTCCCCAAGATGGAGAAACTCATGCTGTTATTTATATTATTTATTTGGCTTATCCCTGCAAAACAGCCATGAGACATCTAAGACGCCCCGAAGCCCCTTGTCTTTCTTATGCTTCCTGATAGGTCTGCACACGTTTTTCCCTTTCCAAAGCAGCTGGAACAGAAGTAGCTCTGGTGAATCCACTGTTGGGTGCTAATCTCTCTCTCTGAGCTTCTTTTGTCTGCCCGTCGTTGAGCTCTCACAAAGGAATCCTAGCATCTGCCAACAGAAAATGATTTATCAAAAGCTTAGGCTGCTTAGAGAATAATCTCACCTAAGGGCAGAATTGGCTCTTGCCAATAGCACAGTTTACAAAACCACATTATGAGACAGTAAAACTACAAGAATTAAATTGCTAATAATGTTTATTAAAGCCCAAAAAACACATACTGTATTTCTTATTTGCTACATTTTATATGCATTTTACAGATTCCGCCCCTAATGTAATAATATAGAATTTTTATAAACAAATATACCAGTACATCAAAAAGGAATTACAGAAAACAATGTGAAGATGGACTAGATGTAATAACAGCAAACCAACATTTAGCAATCCAAACTGACATCAGGTAGGCAAGTAGAGATGGCGAAATAGCAATAGTAATGGCAATGGTTCTGCGACCAGGGGTATGATCTGGGGAACACGTCCATATCACCAAAACTTGCTTAAACACTACCTTTTTTTTTTTGCTGCATTTGAGGGTTACGGACGAATTCGAGGGTTATCGAACGATACATTCGAGGGTTACGGAAATCAAAGGCTACATTCGAGGGTTACGGAATGATACATTCGAGGGATACCAGAAGCAAAGGCTACATTCGAGGGTTACGGAATGATACATTCGAGGGATACCAGAAGCAAAGGCTTCATTCGAGGGTTACGGAATGATACATTCGAGGGATACCAGAAGCAAAGGCTTCATTCGAGGGTTACCGGAAGCAAAAGCTAAATTCGAGAGTTACCGAATAATATACATTCGAGGGTTACTGAATAATATACATTCGAGGGTTACCGAAATCGAAGGATATATTCGAGGGTTACCAATTCCAGAATTTAATAATTATCGAATTTTTGATAATTATCGAAAATTAGTCTGCGGGTTCAAAAAACCTGAACTAGTTTGAGTTTGTCCGAACTTTTAAAGTCCGGGTCAAACTCGGGTTTGGTCCATCTTTAGTAGGCAGCACCATAATGTTTAAAGGAATAGTTCACTGTAAAAGTGAACTATTCCTTTAATGTATTGATTGTAGACCGGGGGGTTAAGTTGCTATGCCTTAACCCCCCGGGAGGTTCTTCAATGAGTTTGGAGGAGCCAGAAAAAAATAAACTTTTGGCATATGGTAGAACTACATTGAAGGGTTACAGAATGGTACATTAGAGGGTTACCAAAATCGAAGGCTACATTCGAGGGTTACCGTAATTGAACGCTGCATTCAAGGGTTACCAAAATCGAAGGCTACATTCAAGGGTTACTGAAATCAAACGCTACATTCAAGGGTTACTGAAAATGAAGGCTACATTCAAGGGTTACCGGAATCGAAGGCTACATTCGAGGGTTACCAAAATCGAAGGCTACATTCAAGGGTTACTGATTCGAGAATTATAATTCTAGTTCGTAGTTCTGGAAGTTCTAAAAGTCAGAGTTCATCCAAACAAAGTTTGGGTCGGACTCGGGTTCAGTTATAGTCCGTCTCTAGTTTTGGAATGTGTTCTAAAAACACTTTTTGTTTAGTTAGTATATTTGATCTATGCTGGGAAATGGCAAAGTTTGAGGCCGTGCATGCACATCGTGCATCGCGGGTCAGCCCCTGCAATCACACGTGTGTATGAACCTTTACACAACTGGTGAGGTCCAGGGGTGTCTCTCTAATGAGGTAATATGAGCAAAATGCTCAGGGCAGCACCCCTGTGAAATATCAGAGAGGCAGCAGGCAGAGCTTTTTTTTTTTTCCTTTAGAAAAGCGGCAGGCAGAGCAGAAGGAAAATAAAATCACGGGTGTGTGACTGTGTTCCACATTTTTCATGGACCCACAGCCTTCATGCAGACCCTCCACTGAACATCATAATTCAAGTGGGGTAATTATATGTGTGTGCAGAGTTGGGCACATCTAATTTTCAATGTATTTTGTGTGATCTTGGCATTAGGACAACTTATATGTGCCAGTCTGAGTGATCTGAGCATTATAGCATCTTATATGTACCTATCTGTGTGACCTTGGCATTAGGGCATGTTATATGTGCCTATATGTGTGGTCTGGGCATTAGGGCATGTTATATGTACCAGTGTATTTGATCTGGGCAATAGGACATGTTATATGTACCTATCTGTGTGAGCTGGACAGGAGGGAAACTTGGTTAGGTTAGTTAGGGCCCTGCTGAAAGAATCTACCTTGACATGGTGGCGGGCTTACAAATCTCTTGAGAAAAAATCTTTTATTCTACAGGAATTATGGTGTGGATAAATGTCTTTTTGAGGAACTGTATAAAAAATGCCGTGAAGTTCAAAAAGACCAAATGATTAACCAGGCCCATTTCTGGAAGCCATGCACACCTGACTGGTTGCAGTGGCACATATCATGGCACCTAGTGGTACATAGAGGCGGCATTCAAAAGTTTGGCTCAGGTGGCAAAAACCCTAGAGATGCCCCTGCCAAGGTCATTAAATTACAGGGCTTATTCACATGCAACACTGATTTTTGTGTTTCTGTATTATGCTGCCCATGGGGAATGTTCTACTTTGGGGAATCCACCTAGTGGATAACGGATCATATTTCCCAGCATAGTTCACATATACTAACGAAACAAAAAAATGTACCTGTCCCGCAACATCACTGTGAAACCTGACATAAATCCACTGGAATTATGTTTTTGGTTTTAAAACATATTCCAAAACTTAAAATGGGTGGTGACAGGGATTTGAAGCCTAAACAACAGGAAGTCAAATGGATACATCGTCTTTAAACACTGTGTCTAAAAGGCCTAATAGGGACTACAACCTGTAAATGTATTTGATTATCTAACTAAACGGTTGATATGTAAATGAGATGGATAGCCCATGAGGTGGAATCTGTAGGGGCTATATATCTTTTTAAGGCACATCACCTTGTTATTGGCCAAAATGTATGATGTCATTTTTGACTGATAATATAAAGTTATATTAAAATACCCATAATTCACATCTTGATAAAAGAATATGGATACCCCGAAACATTTCTGTGAGAGCAGTCTGGTTGTGAGAAAATAAAAGGTATTATTTGAGTGGAATCGTAAACTGTAAAGAAAAAATGAATATACAATATTTCAATAAAATATCAAATTATTTTATGTTTTTTTTGTATTTTAAATGATAGATACAGTAATAAGACTGGCAAAAAGTGTGTATTAATAGTATATATATTCCATAGCTACAATAGTGTCCACAGAGTACACAGTGTCAGTCTAAAAGAAAAATGCAGCACATTCCATCTTACTGAATTGTATTATGGTGCAAAATACCATTAGGAGACATAAAGCACAAAAAAGGGAAAAGATATCAAATCATTATTCTGTTTTATCCAGCTCCCTTGGAGCCAATGATAATAGACAGACACTATCAGTCTGACAAACATTCCATCTACCAGTCTTGTTCCTAGTACTAGTTCCTACATTACATTCTGCACCTGTTGCTTTAGATTCCACATATTTTTTCGTTTTTCCTTAAAGGACATGTAAACTGTGGCAAATAATTTTATTAACTAATCACACAGTAATTAGAATTAATTACCCCCAATCTTAAATCTGCTTGATTTTTTCTTTGCTGACCTTCTGATCCTTGTTTTTTAGCTCTGGGAGTTTTACTTTTTAAAGAGGGCGGGACTCAGCTAGTCAGTAAAGAACTGCCAATCATCCAGCCCCTCCCCCTGGCACACTAGATGTAGAAACTACCGTATATACTCGAGTATAAAACGACCCGAGTATAAAACGAGGACCCAATTTCACCTAAAAACTAATAAAAGTTGTTGACTCGAGTATAAACCGGGGTAGGAACTTGGCATTCAAGATGTTTGGAAACTACAACTCCCAGCTAATAAAGCATGCTGGGAGTTGTAGTTTCCAAACATCTTGAATGCCACCCTCACTTGGCATTCAAGATGTTTGGAAACTACAACTCCCAGCATGCTTTATTAGCTGGGAGTTGTAGTTTCCAAACATCTTGAATGCCAAGTGAGGGTGGCATTCAAGATGTTTGGAAACTACAACTCCCAGCATGCTTTATTAGCTGGGATTGTAGTTTCAAACATCTTGAATGCCACCCTCACTTCGCATTAAAGATGTTTGGAAACTACAACTCCCAGCTAATAAAGCATGAGGGAGTTGTAGTTTCCAAAACATCTTGAATGCCACCCTCACCCTCAAACCCAGTTAAGTTTGTACCTGTGGGCTCTCTTCATCCAGGATCTGTGGGCTCTCCTCTATCAAGGGATTCCTGGGACTGTGTGCTGGTAAGTTCCTCTCCATTCCGGCAGCAGCGTCCTCTCCATTCCGGCAGCAGCGTCCTCTCCATTCCGGCAGCCGCACGATCAGTCCATGTACTGGCGCGCCAGCTGACGTCACTAATTGGCGCCAATTAGTGACGTCAGCCGGCGCGCCAGTAATGACTGATCGTGCGGCTGCCGGAATGGAGAGGACGCTGCTGCCGGAATGGAGAGGACGCTGATATTCAATGGTGAGTGACTCGAGTATAAACCGAGTCCGAGTTTTCAGGCTGATTTTTCAGCCTGAAAAACTGAGTTTATACTCGAGTATATACGGTATCCATCCTACAAAAGTAAAGCTTATTTCTTTATCACTGTATGGCTAATTGATTAAGCATTAAGATCAGGAAAATGAATAAGCATTGTCTGTTTCACTGTGATCTTATGCTGGGTACACACAGTAACGATAAAGCCCCGATACCGTCGTATCCGACGGTATCGGGGCTTTATCGTTATGTGTGTACACTCGCCGCCGAACGATCGGGTCGGCCGAACGCTTGTTCGGGAAAGGCCGAAAATTTCCATCTGCCGCGCTAGACTCCCTTATAGAGGAGTCTAGCGCGGCCAATGGAAACACAAAGCCCCGAGCGTTCTCATTATGAAGTTCATAGGGAGAACGTACGGGACTGTGTGTATGCAGATCTTTGAAAGATGGCAGACAGGATCTTGCAATCTTGAACCAATCCTGCAGTTACAGTAGCTGCTGTCTGTGTTACTTAAGTCCCAATGTAGCACTATTCCAAATTAAATCAATTACAAAGTCCCCCCACCACCACCACACACACACACACACACACACACACACACACACCTTCAAACTCCTACAGCTAAAAGAAAATCTTACTTTATTCATGCAGTGATTACAGCTCGCAGTGCTGCTTACCTTCCCATAGCAAAACAGTTTTCACTATAACACAAGATCACTGGGTGAATTCTATTGGCTGTAGTGGGGGCCCCACTATGGGGCAAAGATCATTTCCACTGCACATGCTCCACATTCTAGCTGTGCCTCAGTTTGGGGAGGGGTGGATACATAGAGAGGAGACATGCATACTAACTAAGAGTAAGCTGAACAGGACATGAGGAGATCTAGTGACAGGGAGCACTGAGAGCAAAAAGGGATCAAGTTCCTGACAGCGCTAAAAATATAGAAAAGGATAAAAGCAGGTTTATTTTTTTCAGTTTAGTGTCCCTTTAATGCAATTATTGCAACTAAAATACTTCATTGGTGTTAAATCCTTACAAGCTAAAGCACCACCTACTCTATCGTTTATAAATCAGTGGCTCTCAACATTTTTCAGACTGTGGCACACTTAGAAGAGTTTTTTATGGAACTGACATTCCAAAAATCTGTTTTAAACGTAATTGAAATGGAATTTTAAACTGCAATTGTCAACTTTTTCACCATGATTTTTGGTTTTCAACCATGATTTTTGAATTTTCACCTGAGATTTTTTAAAAAGTTCATTATATCTACATTCTGAAAATTCCACCAGATCCAAAAGAGAGAGAGAGAGAGAGAGAGAGAGAGAAAGAGGAGAGAGAGAGGAGATCTAAGATGGGGGGGGGGGGGGGGGAGACGGGTCATTTTTGTATAAACATCATTAACCTTTTGAGATAAAGCATGAGGGACTTCCATCTTCCATTTATCACACACTCATTGGTCCCTGTTATTGGTACCCAAATGTATTTGTGTTGTAACACAATATTTTCATGTATGTTCTTGTAAATTAAGCAATTTCCACCCTAAATGAAAATGACAATTTAATAGCTGATTTCAAATACAAGATTTTGAGGTGAATGAAGGAAATTTGCAGCATTCCCCTTTCACTTTGTGGTGAAAATCCAGAAAATGGTGTTGAAAATTCAGCATACTGTATTTACTGTAAAGCAACAAAAATTCACTTCCAAGGGAACAATGAGGAAAAACATTTTACTGGGTCAAAGGAGAAAATAGCATTTTTTCAGTCCTGGAAGGTATCACTATTAAGTATTACTATTTTATACATTTTGCCATAGTGTGTCCCCCTATTACCATAACTGCAGGAAAGTGTCCAGGAGAAGTTATTGTGACTACATTACATAGCTTAGCTGGGCGTTTTCCTGGAAGGTGTTAGACTTTATAATAAGTCTAGAAATGTCTCCTGAATGTATTTACATTAGGTTACATTACATTTATTATTGCTACCTAGACACAATTGGCATCAAGCTATTTCCGATGTCATTTTCCAAACTGGTATATTCTATATTTTTGAATGCTAACAATAGCTTATAACCTTTCCAAGCATTAATGCTTACTTTCTTCATTTTTCCCATGGCCCTTTTCTGTTTGTGATGAAAGCCACTTTCTATGGGGCCAGTGCCAAATAAACACCTGGCTTACATGGAGGTATTACTAGAATTAGAGAAGGTAAAGCAACACCATTTACATTAATCACAGGTATATTTTATATTATTTGAAGTGAGGAATGATTTCTTTCATTTGGCCTTATGTAATGGTGAAACTTTTTTTGCCAGGCCAGGTGGCAAGGGCCCTGACACACACCCCTCCCTAGCTGCACCACAATCAGCTGTTTTTAAAACTTATTGTGCATATGTAGTACAGGAACATACCATCAGCTGTTTAAAACAGCTGATCGCAGTTTAACCGGCAGCAGTTTAAAACAGCCAATCGTATGCACTGCATACGTTTAAAGGGACACTATAGTAAAAAAATTACCAGCACACAGTCCCTCATCTTAATCTATAAATGAATACGTGCAAGTAGCACTCACTCTGAGGCATGTGTGTTGCTGCATGCCTTCAATCCAGCGCATGTTTTGCTTTGGAGCAGTATCCCCCTCCTTCTTTTAACCACTCCCACTTCTGTCTGACCCGACTTTTTTTCCCCAAAAACCAACTGTCAAGCCTGCACACAGCTTACAGCATTCCAACTGTATCTCACCATTCCAGCTACAGCAAAATTGCTCACAGAAGAATAGTTTTTGAGAACAAGGAACTTGATTGACAGCTGAAATGTAAGATGTTTTAGATTAGATATCTAAAGAAATAGGGCACAGATCAACCAAAAAAACCTAAGGTGGTGGTTGAGAAGAGTTATCGTTTCCAGTAATGGGCAATTTAAAATAACTTTTTTTTCAGTATAGATGCCCTTTAATCATCTGTTTAAAAACAGCTGAACACAGGCCCTCTTAGTCCCTGTGCCCACTTGCTGTCTTAGGTCTGGTAGTTACGCCACTTGCCTTATAATTCCTATAGAGAAACATTGAAATATATATCAAATTTTATTGAAATTATTTTAAGGGGAAACCTAGGTGCTTAATTAGATATCATCTGGCCCCTCAGCAAAATGTAAATGGGCATCCTTCTATGTTTTATCTACAACAGTTGACTGGGTAGGCTAACTCTGTTAAATGAGTACTAAGAAAATGCGTGGGACTGTCATGGCAGAGGCTGTTCCCCTGGTAGCTACACCTCCCAAAATGCCAATGTTATATGTGGGGTTTTGGTTATTTGTACATTTAAGAGGGTTTATCTTTGTCTAGACTGTTTCATTTCTGGGCAATTCCTTGAAAATGTTCCTAAATAAGATGATCACTTACATGTAGAAATTGCTCGAATGATAGAGAGTCTGAAGTCTGAAACCGGGCAGAATGCCCATATAGAATTGATGTCCTACACGGTCAAATAGAAAGGGCACATTAGGATAAATAGATCTGGTGTCCTAATGCAGAGATTATGTGCAGAGATGGATTAAGATCATATGGGGCCCAAGGCAGTGCCATCATTTAGGGCCCCCTTTTTTGCAACATATATTGTATAGACTGCTTTTTGTTACTGCTTCTGAAGCTGGGCCCCCAGAAGTTTCCTGGGCTCTAGGCAGGTGGCTAGGGTTGCCTTGTGGATAATCCTGCTCTGATTATGTGTATGATCTACTGTAACTGGGTAGAGGCCTGACAGTTGTCAGATGATAATATTATGTTGGGTTTATCGGGCACTTTGGCTGAGTAAAGCAATATGGACTCTTTCTAGGAACAAGTTTATGTAGATGAAATATTTTATGTACACAGTTGGGTTATAAGTTTAAATTATGATTGTAATTAAAAATAAATTTATATTAGATTATACAAAAAAAGCCATTTTAACAAAAAAAAACAATATTTTACAAAAAAAAAGCAATATTACTAACAGGTCCGTATTAAAAACATTAAGGCAAAAAGGTTTTAGGCTGTAGTGGCTCAGTAGTTAGCACCAATCCTGTGTTAAAATTTCCCCTTGGTTACATGTGAGACTTGTACTTTTGGCTTGTGTGTATTCCCTGCAGATTCTTCTGCTTTACCCACAATGCTAAAATATAAACTGATTGGTTGTCTGTGTGTCTGTAAATGGATAAACTAAATAAATGTAAATAAACATGGTATATAAGAGAATACAATTTTTTTTGCCTTTACTTATTCTATTGCTAAGTGACATTTCAATAACATCCTTATTTTTCTTTTGTATACTGCAGATTATAAACTGTCTCTGAATGAGTTCATGATCATGCAGGCATCCCACCTCTCCCTGTTCAGTTCAGGGACTCTCCCTGTAATTAATGGCAGATCCCTGTCTCCCTGAAATGATATAAAATCTCCCTGAAATGTGTTGTTTTTAATTAGCATGGGGGGCACAATGATGTCAGAGGTTTTTTTAGAGGTGACAGAAACACTTGATGATGTCATGACTTGCATGCATGTGTGTGTCTGTATGCATGGATTATGCATTAATCTTGAGGTGGGGGTGGGCGGCGGGCACCCTCCCAGAAATGTGTGGGTATCCTCCCTGAAATGAGTTTTGGTAGGGTGGGATGTCTGGTTCATGTCTTTCCATTATTAGTGTTTATCTCTGGTTCAGCACTGATAAGGAACTTGCGTTGGTCAAGGTATTGGTTGTGAGTGATGATAATCTGAGATTCTGCTGCTCCATATTAAAGGCAGATATTACCATATCTCCAACCGTGTTGTGATTGTAATCTCCCACTGCAGCCAACCATGGCATGTTCAATGGTAAGCAAGAATCTTTCCATTTGTGAGGTACATCAGTAGCGTTCAGTCAGGCAATTACTCACTGGTTTTCCCCTAAATCGTTCCCAGCTCAGCTTTTGTTTGAAAAGAATTGAGATGTATTCATATAATAGTACAATGTGTTACAGAGATCGCAGCAAGCAAAACACCTGGCAATGGTAATTTCAACGTTTAGTAATTACCCTCATTATGTAAACTGCAAGGGTTGCTGCCATTCATAGTCTAGTTTTACACATACTGAAGCATAGAAAAGGATTTTGATGGTGGGAAACGTTTGTAAAAACCCATCACAAGGAAATGGAAAAATACTGGTGGTTTTTGTTTATTCTAATTACATTTATTATTTCACAGGTAAGAAATGTTTCTTATCCAAGCACTACAGGTCCTTAGCTGGTAGCAGTTCTTATATATAATTGTAATGAAACCTAAAGACTGAACATTTTCTGTGACTGTTATTTGTCTGTTCATTATAACAAACGAAGATAATTATAAGGCTGGGTACACACCAGCAGATATTTTCGACCGACCGACCAATTCATGGCACTGGCCGAAAATATCTGCTGGTGTGGGGCAGCCAGCCGTGACCAACCTCGATCGCTTGTTCGTCCGGATCGGACGAACGATCGATTGGACACGTTGGTAAATTACGATCAATTGTGCGGTTCCCTATGGGAATGCATTATTGTTTGTTTGCACTTTTGGAAGAGTCCAAATTTGTCTACCCAGCCTTAGAGAGGAATGAAATTTGCTGATTTCATTCCAACAGCAGTTCTGAGAAACCCATAAGTTCTGAAGATCCCATTAAAGCACAGTCGGATCAGAATGTTTTAAAATTTCAATTGCAATCTTTCAAGTATGCAATAGTCATTTTAGAATTGTTAGGATTTTTCTATAGGAATTCAGATCTGCGGATTTTCAAAAAACTGCAATTCTGAATCAAAACCAGGTTCAGTTCAAAATCAGGATTCCTCATCAATAAGTATTTCTCCTTAATTACTTCATTAAATAGAACTAAAGTCTCCAGACAACATTGTCCCAATAGAGAGAGCACATTCACAAACATATCACAAGTACTAAATATGGAAGACCCTGATAAGACTTTCGAAGTTGCTTGTTACCCTGCAGTTCATTTTAAAGCAACTCACACTAACTGGTAAACAAACAGCTTCCATATTGGTGTATAGAGACAGTGACTTCATGGGCTGTATTGGCAACAACTAGAGATGGCCGAACTTTCGAAAGTTCGGTCCGTTTTCGAACTTTTGAACTGGAAAGTTCGAAAAAGGGACCGATTAAAGTCAATGGGAGTCAAAGTTTGAAAAGTTCTAATGAAATACAATTAAAATATCAATGGTAACTAAATGTGAATGGCTGTGGGACCTGGGAAATGGTCTGGGGAACATGTTCGAATATCCAGGACATTCGAAAAATCAATTTTACTCTCACTCGCGCTATTTTCGAGTTTGTTCGCGCCTAGGTACCATGTACATTTTACTTGTGGATTCGATGCTCGCGTATAGGCTTTAATGGACACTTTACTCGCGGATTCGATGCTCGCGTATAGGTATAATAGGCATTTTACTCACACATTTGAATGGTCGAACATTCAATATTTATTGAAAGTCTGAAAATATCGAAAATCCGGGTCCGGGATAGTTCGAGAAGTCCGATTCGAATAGTTCGGCTCGAACTCGGGTTTGAGTTCGAGTTCTAGTCCATCTCTAGCAACAACATGGAAACCTTCTTAGTAACAAAATCTATTTCTTACATGTACTAAATGCAACTAATTAGAGAATAATCATACAATGTACAGGTGTTCTGGGGAGAAATGCTTTCATATTAGGATTAAAAAATGTAAGTTTAGTTCTCCTTTAAGTTTTTCCTTCAGTCTGAGACTGATTGAGTGTTTTATCATTTTTATTGATTACACAGTTTAAAATCTTTATCTACAATTTTAAAATATATTGGATAAAATTAATATAACAGACCAAATTACAATAAGGACACCATCTATTCTATGTATGTAATGGTAAGATTTCTTTTTATGATATGTTTTATTATCTTGACTGAACTGGAATGTACTATTTGGCCTCTCACAATAAAAAATTGTTGGAAAAAAAGACATTAAGACCAGGTACACACATACCCGAATTTCAGCCCTAATTTATCTACAATCCAATATTTTATTCAGATTGGTCAAGTATCATTTTTTAACCCAGCAGACAACTGGTTGGTCCCATTCTGAATACTTAAACACACAACACATAGTGATTGGTTGGTTCCGAAATATCAGTGATGTCACTTTCATTATCGACCAAGAGATTACCAACTATGTTGAGGGGGAGTGAAGTTATATCAGGCACAATTTTGGCTATGTGGGCCAGGTCTTATTGAAAGAAACCCAACAGAAAACTAAAGTACATCTGTCAAGTACAAATATATTTTCTAATATTATGGCTAAATAAAAGGAAGGCGATGCTGTATAGCTCAATGTTGCTGCTAACCTGACCTAATCTAAGTGACATAATAACTGATTACAAGTACAATTCAGGTAAGCTGCGAATGGCAGCGCGATTTGTACACCGATCCAGTAGGTATTACATTTTATGACACATAGAACTTAACTTGATCCTTACTGTGTCGGTTGCCCTGCACATTCATAAAATGTTTTTTATAAAATGACATCAGCTTTTTAACAGCAATGATTCTTACTGCATCTCCCTTCTAGTTTCTGACAATATTGGGCAGTGGCGTATCTACGTTAAACATTCGGGGCACGTGCCCCGGATTTTTGCAAAGTGCCCCGAATGTTTTACTGACTTGTGCCCCTATTCCGGACTCCCCGGCGGACACCGCCGGCGCGATGACGTCACGCGCATGCCGGCCGATGATGTCACCGCATGCGGCGCGATGATGTCACGCGCATGCCGGCGCGATGACGTCACGCGCGCGACGCGCAGAACATACAGACGGCCTCTGCGCTCCGGCCTTCTCCTACTAGATAGATAGCAGAGTTAGATAGCAGAGTTAGATAGATAGATAGTAGATAGATAGCAGAGTTAGATAGATAGCAGAGTTGTAGAGAGTAGATAATAGATGATAGCTAGATAGATAGATAGATAGCAGATTTTAGATAATAGATAGTTAGATAGATAGCATAGTTAAGATAATAGCAGAGTTAGATAGATAGCAGATTTAGATAGATAGATAGATAGCAGAGTTAGATAGATAGCAGTGGATAGATATAGATAGCAGAGTTAGATAGCTAGATAGATAGCATAGTGATAGATAGATGATAGCAGAGTTAGATAGATGATAGATAGCAGAGTAGATAGATAGATAGCAGAGAGAGAGAGGGACAGATAGATAGATAGCAGAGTTAGATAATAGATAGCAGAGTTAGATAGATAGTAGATAGATAGCAGAGTTAGATAGATAGATATACAGAGAGAGGAGGGACAGATAGATAGGGGCAGAGGTCCATGTAAAAGGTACAAGAAGGTCTCCCTGGCCAAGGTATGGCCAAAGCGACTGACTACAACTGAACACAACAGTAAGTTTAAAATTACCAGATTGCTACCAGTATATAATGATATTGCCAGTTTACTGTGCCTTTGTGTCATTAATTTGTGTCTCTCTATCCAAATCTCTATCTCTGTCTGTCTATTTCACTGTCTTTCTGTCTGTTTATCACTATCGGGCTGTGTGTCTATGTTTGTGGTTATCTATCTGTCTGTCTGTGTCTTTTTGGCCATCTCATTAAGTACTTAGTGGGTGTGTCCTAATTGGGGCGGAGAAAGGGGCGTGGCCTAAAAAATTTGCGCCAAGCTGCGCGCGGCGCATGGAGTGCCCAGGAGTGCCCCTGATCTTCTTAGACCTTAGATACGCCCCTGATATTGGGGATTTTGTTTTTGAAGATCCAGAAATAAATTCTGATGAAATGTGATTTCTAGAGCATTATTGTAGTAGCAATGGTGCTGACAATTTAAAACACAGTTCCAGTCTTTAACAATCAGACTTTTTGTGCGGGCTGATTTTGTGTCAACTTTGTTTTCTTTTGTGCTCAATCTCAGCTGGAGACAGAGACACAGAAATCTCCTAATTCACAGATAGTTAGTCAAACAACATTTTCCAGCAAACACTTGGATTCACAAAGGAGATGTTTTATTTCTTTACAAGGCATTTAGTACATAGGATCAGTCATGGTTCAGTTGATTGTTACTGCATCAAGACATATTCCTTCTACTGTGGAAGATAATGGGCTTAGATGTGCACCATTTGTTTTAAAGAGATCATAAAATCACTGCATTTCTTTCAACTACATTTTGATATTATGATATTATTTTGAAACATTCCATGGTTTCCATAGTAACCAGAACTTTAAAGCTGTATTAACTTTCATTACCTAATCTGAGACACAATATCTATTTTCGGAGTTGCAGCAACTAGACTTCCAGCTCATTTTTCATTTCTCATTTTACAATTATCTATTAGAGACTGCTGGGGGTTCTCCTGTCATCTTTTTTGTGACTTTAGTTTAGTACAATAGTAGCCCATAGTGTAATATCTAAATTCATTTTCTCTTTTTAAGGAGTAACCAACCCTTCCATTTGCTTTATCCAGGGCCATTACCCATAGATTTACATTAGATCCCTGCTGCAGCTCATTTCTTTCAAAAGGCAAATGAGCCAACCTATTAGAAGGCATGCACTGCAAGATGCATGCCCTCCCATAAGCAACACATCCCCTGGCTTGGGGGGTCTGATGATGGGAACAGACAGGGAGCTGCAGCAAGCAGCTATGTTTCCTGATCCAAGTGTGAAGACTTTTAGGTACTCATCCTGGGTATATGAGAGGGAAGGGAATTTGGGAATTTATTTCCCCTGTAGAGAAGAAGTTTTTTAAGTTCTACTGCTATACACTTTGCTGATCTTTGAGGGGATTTACCTAATATTCGCAAAGGTGTATGGGCCAAATGTGACTGACCATGATGCTAACTAACTACCACATCATGGGCAGCCATTATGGAAGGTAAATTTCTGTTTGTCAGACCCCTTTACTTCAAATAGAGGTAGCTAATGCAATTGTTCGGTGTATGGTCACCCAACCAATCAATCTCCATATATGGCATGGGAGGCTGGTCAGGGAAGTGTGGCTGTCATCTTGTATATTGCGACAGAATGTGCGGGCCTTTATTTGTTTTATGCCTACTTTTATTAGAAGTAGCTGGCCTAGGGGAAAAGGTAAATAATGCATGGAGCACATTTCCTCTAGGTCTACAAAACACACATTTAAAAATGTAATTGGTCTTTATAAGCAATGTTAAAGTGTACTGCTAATTGTTTATTTTGAAATAGGCTAACATTAATATTCATATATGGAGACTGAGGGAAAATGCAATGTATTAAAATACATACAGCCAGAAATTAGATGCTGGATATAAATCTCTGTATGTAGAAGAATGTTTGCATTTAAATATTTTACAGGTGCCAAACATAACGTTGAACTTTATTATTCATCAATTATTATTATTATCCATCAATTGTTATTGTTACAACAGTTTATGTTTTTACCTCACTCCAATCAAGCTGTCAGGTCAATGCAATATCAGATGCTATTGCCCAAATAAGTAAAACCCATTAAACCCAATGTAATATGATGTGACTGTAAAATCCTTTAGCAAAATGTGGAAATAGTAAAGCACACCCAATAGCACAGTGCACCGCGGGGGGGCCCAGAAGGTAAGAGGGCCCATCTGAAACCTCCACGATCATCTGGTTTTAAACAGCTGATCGTGCATATGAAGTAAACATACATGCAATCAGCTTTTTAAAAGATGGCTGATCATGGACCTCTGGGGAGGGGGGCAGGTAAGGGGCCAGGCTCTCAATCTCACCGGGGGTTTGGGCCCCTGCAGTTACGACCCTCCAGTACGCCCGATTTATTTTCCATTTTTGATGGCTATATAGGATTCCTCAAACCCATCAGGTTGGACCATTATGCTATACACTAACAGGCAGTTAAATACATTTTATAAGTGTACATTACTTACACTCGTTCCCCTGATGGATTAACCACACTGTGACAGTTAATGCATCATAGAAATGTTAAGGTTACGGAGCTATGTCTTACCTCCCGTTTTTCAATGAATTTCCGTGGAGCCAGGAATGAAAACTTACCTTTTGCGTGATCCACCATGGCCACACTGACAGGTCCCAAACACTTGCTGGTTCTTGCTGGACAATAATATGCCCAGTAGTTGAACTGAACCAGGAAGTGGTTGGGAATTTCAGTGTGGCCACAGTGGATCGTGCAATCCTTTTCACCTTTGTTTCCACAGGAATTGATTCAGGCAGGACAGAAAAAAAGGAAAGGGGGAGGAGTATGTGTTTATGTTAAAAAAGAATTGAAGCCAAATTTAAAAGAAGAGATAACTGGTGATATGGATGATAAAGTGGAGGCAATATGGGTGGAATTAGGCAACAGGAAAGGGGGTAATGTCATTGTTGGTGTCTGCTATAAGCCGCCAAATGCTAGCAGAGAGGAGGTGAGTCAACTTCATATGCAGTTGGCAAGGGCTGCAAGTTTGGGGAGTGTGCTCATTATGGGGGACCTCAATTACCCTGACATTGATTGGTGTGGTGGAACTGCCATCACAGAAAAAGGCGATGAGTTCCTGAATTTGCTGCAGGATAATTTTCTCTCACAGGTGGTTGAGGTTCCTACTAGAAAAGGAGCTCTGTTGGATCTGGTAATATCTAACATTGTGGAGCGCATTATAGATATAAAGGTAACTGGAGGCTTAGGGAATAGTGACCATGAAATAGTGGCGTTTGGACTTTGTTATCGAAAGGAAAAGTGCGCTGGGTTAACAAAGACATTTAATTTCAGGAAAGCAAATTTTCCCAGGTTAAAAGCAGCTCTTCAGAATGTCAACTGG
Source organism: Hymenochirus boettgeri (assembly GCA_019447015.1). NCBI lineage: Eukaryota > Metazoa > Chordata > Amphibia > Anura > Pipidae > Hymenochirus > Hymenochirus boettgeri. Next base: position 77,553,738 of record CM033475.1, read on the forward strand.
GATAATGTATTATCAGGTAAAGGTACTGAACAGAAGTGGACTGTGTTCAAGGGGATTTTAAGCCAGTTCACATTTAAATTTATACCCTTGGGAAATAAATGTAAAAAAAATAAATCCGCGCCCATGTGGCTGAATTCTGATGTAAAGAGGCAAATGGTAAGGAAGAAAAAGGCATTTAAAACCTTTAAGGCCGAGGGAACGGAAAGGGCCTTTAGGGAGTATAAAAACTGTAACAAGGAGTGTAAGAAAGCAATCAAACTAGCTAAAATTAATAATGAAGTTAGGATAGCTGAAGAAAGCATCACTAAGCCTAAACTTTTTTTAAGTATATTAATAGTAAGAAGATGAGGACTGAGAATGTGGCACCATTAATTAATGGGGATAAGTTAGTTACGGAGGATGGCGATAAAGCAAATGTCTTGAATAATTTTTTTTCCTCTGTATACACTATAGAAGATCCAAGTACAGATATCATAGAGTATAGTAGCAATAAAGGTATACAAGATTCAAGTTCACTTTGGTTAACCGAGGATATGGTACAGAAAGAACTAAATAAGGTTAATATTAATAAATCTCCTGGATAAAATACATCCTCGGGTACTTAAGGAGCTAAGTTCAGTTTTATCTAGGCCATTGTTTCTTATTTTTGCTGATTCCCTCATGTCCGGTGGTGTGCCTCTGGATTGGAAAAAGGCTGATGTTATTCCAATATTCAAAAAGGGTAGTCGTTCACAGCCGGGTAATTACAGGCCTGTAAGTTTAACTTCAGTGGTGGGGAAGATCCTGGAAAGTTTAATAAGGGAACATGTTCTAGAGTATGTTTCAAGGACTGACATTATAAGTAGTAACCAGCATGGATTTAGGAGGAATAGATCTTGTCAAACTAACTTGCTTGGCTTTTATGAGGAAGTAAGTAGAAATTTAGACTCTGGTATAGCAGTAGATGTAGTTTACTTGGATTTTGCAAAGGCTTTTGATACAGTCCCCCATAGGCGACTAATGAATAAGCTAAGGTCTGTTGGTCTGGGGAGTCACATGTGTACATGGATAGAAAATTGGTTAAGGAATAGGATGCAGAGAGTAGTTGTTAATGGGGCTTCATCATTATGGACTAAAGTGCTAAGTGGGGTGCCACAGGGTTCTGTGTTGTGGCCGCTTCTATTTAATCTATTTATTAATGATTTGGAAGTGGGTATTGTCAGCAAGGTTTCTGTGTTTGCTGACGACACAAAACTTTGTCGACCATTAAAAACTTCAGAGGATGTGCAATCGTTGCAAGGGGATCTAGATAGATTATCACATTGGGCTGCTAAGTGGCAGATGAAATTCAATGTTGATAAATGTAAGGTGATGCATTTTGGACTTAAAAATACTTGTGCTACTTATACTATAAATGGCTCTGTGTTAAGTGAATCCCTGTTGGAAAGGGATCTTGGAGTTTTGGTGGATAACAAACTTAAAGGTAGCAAGCAGTGCTAGGCGGCAACAGCCAGAGCCAGCATGGTATTGTCTTGTATAAAGCGAGGTATGGATTCAAGGGAGGAAAATGTAATTCTCCCTCTTTACAAAGCATTGGTAAGGCCTCATTTGGAATATGCAGTGCAATTTTGGAATCCTGTGTACAAAAAGGACATCTTTGAAATGGAAAGGGTTCAGAGAAGGGCAACTAAATTAATAAGGGGATTGGGGGAGCTTGAATATGAAGAGAGACTGGAAAAGTTACAATTATGTACGCTGGAGAAAAGGCGCTTGCGTGGGGATATGATTACTGTGTATAAATACATTAACGGGCCATACAATAAACTATCTGGGGCATTGTTCACCAATAGAACATGTCAAAGGACACAAGGACATCCCTTAAGACTTGAAGAAAAAAGGTTTAGGCTTCAAGCTCGGAAAGGGTTTTTCACTGTGAGAACGGTAAAGCTATGGAACTGTCTTCCAGTGGACGTTGTTATGGCAGGTTCATTGGTCATTTTCAAAAAAAAGCTGGATGAGTTTCTGCAAACAAGGAATGTTACAAGTTACTGGTATTGATACATAAAGTAGAGTTGATCCAGGGAAATTTCCGATTGCCACTTGGAGTCAGGAAGGAATTTTTTCCCCCTTCATAAATTTGGTGGGTTTTTTTTGCCTTCCTCTGGATCAACAGTTAGGCAGGAAATGAGGATATTGCTAGATGGGTTGGACTGGATGGACGTATGTCTTTATTCAACCTCAAATACTATACTATACTATACAAATGGGAGGTTAGGCTTAAATCTTCAATTAAAGGAATAGTTTAAAAAATAGTTAAAGCATAGTTAAAACTGTGCTTTTAACTATTTGTGCATCAGGTGACCTGCACCTTTTACAAAAAAAATTGTGAAATGGCACAAGCCCCACAAAATTGGAGGGTTAGTTACTCATTTAGGCGATAGCAAAATTTATAGTATCACTCTTAAAGTGCTCACATGCAGGGAGATTCAATAAAAGTTCTTATCGTTTAAAATGGCGCTAATTTTGCCCCAACCAATCAGATCTTATTTAACATTTGAAAGCTAACATCTGATTGGTTGGGGCAAAATTAGCACCATTTTAAATGATAAGAACTTATATTGAATAACCCTGATGGTCTCCTGACTCAGTACACCATCTCCATCTAGTGGCCTGGTGTACTATAACCATGGTTACAAAATAACATCAAAAGACATACAGGTTCATTTACCCAGACTATCGATCTGGGTAAATGCTCCTTCCGTGATTTAATATCGCGCTTGCAAATCTAGGTAAATCCATGCAAATGCGATATTGAATCGCGAGTGTTGGATGCGCGGGTGATTATTGCGTAACCCGCGGGTCCAACTCTGATATGGAGTTAAAGTCTGGCTAACCATTAGCGAACTGATTAGCACAACTTTAACTCCATATATTTGCCCAGTGAGTCTGGGTAAATGAGCCTGATAGTGTTAACTACTGTGTTGCTACACAGGATTATTTTGGTAGCAATACAGCTATGTATATAAATATATAACAGTAACTCCTCAAATTAAGTAATATAACACCTACCTACATCTCCTGATTTGGTGAATATCAGTCCAGAGAATGTTGTAAAGATTGAAACCCAGGTAAACTATACAAAAAAAGTTTATCGACAGGACTTGTGGGTTTCTTCTTTTCTCAATGTAATCTATTGTGTCTCCCATCAACCTCCAAAGACCAGAGGAAGATCAGGACGACTGAAAACAGGCCCTGTACACATAGGCACTATCACTATTACTATAATAAACGTCTGACAAGGTTCAAAGATCCATACAATGCACCGTTATTTGTTCTGAAAAACATCATATACCCATACATTAACCCATTCACTGGTCTTGGGAACCACCCCTTACAATTAGATATACAATACAAACAAACAAACAAACTTAGCAGGGTGGAAGGGCACAAAGGATGATGGAATAAAGCTGGGTACACACAGTAACGATAAAGCCCCGATACCGTCGGATCCAACGGTATCGGGGCTTTATCGTTATGTGTGTACGCTCGTTTCCCGAACAAGCTCGCGGCCGAACACTCGTTCGGGAAAGGCCGAAAATTTCCATCGGCCACGCTAGGCTCCCTATAGAGGAGTCTAGCGCGGCCGATGGAAACACACAGTCCCGAGCATTCTCCTTATGAAGTTCATAGGGAGAACGCTCGGAACTGTGTGTATGCAGATCTTTGAAAGATGGCAGACAGGATCTTGCAGATCCTGTCTGTCATCTTTCAGAAATCTGTACTGTGTGTACCCTAGCTTAAGTAGGCTTCTCACTCACAACCACGTGTATAACAGTGTCCAGTGTAATCCACCAATAACCACTTATGGTCCTTCATACATCTGGGCGGAGATCAAGTCATTGTGTGACATCTGTGACATGCCGTACTGATATACCATCGAACACATTTCATTATTCACCCTTGCCGTTGAAGAATTTATAAGCAGGCCGTCCACAATTGGATATACTTTTGCAGCATTCCTATTTGCATGGGATTATACTTAGGATTACAACTCAACATATGATCTTTTTGGTATCATTGGTCATTCTAAAAATGAGTTTGACCTTTAATTCTCACTATAGCTTGTGTCCTCAAGACAATAGGATATATTGATATACATCAAATGGCTTGGGATGTGAAAATGCTTGTTGGCATTATGTTGTCCACATGTACAGAGTCTTATTGGTTGGGGGCCCCCAAAATATATAGACTATATTGCAATATGAACCTTTTAAACAATTCTTGCATATTTAACATTTATTACTGTATATGTATTAGCATATCACAGCCAGGTGTTAAGGGTGTGATTAGATAGTGGTCACACCCTTAACACCTGGCTGTGATATGCTAATTGTGATTTTCCAGGGTACATAATTGCCACAGATTCTTGTACAAGTCATTCTGAATTGAGAAAGCCAGTCGGATGACTAGCGAAACGTCTTCAAGAACTACATTTCAAGTCCAGTTGATCTAATTGAATACAACAGATATACCATGACCTGGATGAATGAGAACCTTCACAAGCATACTGTATATGTACATTTGGTGATTATCTTGTATTATCTTTGGTGATTATCTTTGTTGTATTATTAATGTTCACCTAATACTTACTAATATTAACCTATTTAATTAATTATCTATTTGATGTAGACATGCTTACTTATTTTGTTTATTTAAGCTTACCTGCACTTTTGTTGTTTTAATAGGTATTATTGTATATTTGCAATTTTGTATTTTGTTAGGCCAGTGAGCAATAGCCAGGCATCTTATAGTTATGGGATTCCGAATTGCTCCCGTTTTTTCAGTTATTTATTGAACCTACAAGGCATCCTGAGTATTGTAGTATGATGTTTTATTGTGGGGTGGAACTAGCCACGTCCAGCTAGTGATACGCTCCTCCCACTTGAGTTATAGGATTGAGCAATGGTTTCCCAGGACGTAATGACGTGACCTCGTAGTCCCGTTCTCGCAGGACTTGATGGACGTAATAACGTGATGGCGTAGTCCTGTTCTCGCGGGACTTGACACTCCTTATAGATGCCAGCGTGCCTGATCACTTTACGCTATTGAGAAAGCCTTGTGCGGAGGCGTAACACATATAGCGTTTCTTATGGCTGTTTTTTCCTCCATATGGAACTTACTTACCTGACACACTGTATTGTTGTGTACCCCCATGGTGCTACCTTGACTGAACTGCCGACTGGACAGATAAGTTGGTGACTGATATAGGAACTAGAGGGTATTTTCAGGTTTAGAAAGGGTTGTACTTACAACATTTTTCCACATTATGGATGGTCTTGTATATATGTGTTTTTAATGTTTTTAATATTGCTATCACGGTCTATACCCTGGGTATTGCCTTAATAAAGGGTGTGTATATACACTTTTTATATCCAAATTATGTGCTGTGTATATCTGTCCTCTAATTGTTCTTTGATATTATATTCATCATACACATGCACCTATGCCCACTGGGGCAAATTTAGTACCCTGTTGCCTGTCTTTGGTGTCTTCAGAGTGTATGGGAGTATTATAAGACCTGAGACCAGTTAAAATACCAATGAGGATAATCTGGGACAGGCAAAGGATGTCCCAGTGCTAAAGGTGACGTGCTTTCCGTATCTGCTGTATGGCTGTATAGACTCTCGTGACGAAGTGTAAGTCCCGATACCCTTCCGTACTTATTACCCACACGAATTGGGATATTCACAGTTGCAGTCCAAGTATCTGTATTGGACATCTGATCTCCGTTTGGTTATTGGTTGATTACACTGAACACTGTTATACTTACTCCGTCATCACCTACTTATTCCATCATCCTTTGTGCCCTTCCGCCCTGCTAAGTTTGTTTGTTCGTTTGTATTGTATATCTAATTGTACGGGGTGGTTCCCAAGTCCAGTGAATGGGTTAATGTATGGGTATATGATGTTTTTCAGAACAAATAAAGGTGCATTGTATGGATCTTTGAACCTTGTCAGACGTTTATTATAGTAATAGTGATAGTGCCTATGTGTACAGGGCCTGTTTTCAGTCATCCTGATCTTCCTCTGGTCTTTGGAGGTTGATGGGAGACACAATAGATTACATTTAATATTTGCCCTAGAGGCACCCTTGTATTCAAGGATACACTATAAGCAGCATTGATTAGGGAGGAGCACTATACCCCCATTGTTTAATTCTTCAGTTCTCAATCATGAAATCTAAAAAGTTAAATTTGTTCTGCAATCCTTATCATCAGTAGACACAAGGTTTGGCCAACATATATTTTGCCACAAGAGAATGGCCACAAGCCCCACAAAACCAGTGCAAAGCTCACACCTGATATTACATTGGGTTTTGCACTGTTCTGTGCAAGAATGCCCAATATAACATTTTGAGAACAATATATGGACAGAACACCTTTTGTATACACTGACCACACAGGTAATTTATGATTTGCCTGATAAGGAAATTAAGCAAATAAAGTAAAATGTTTATTTATATAGAGCCACTTGGGGACACAGCGCTGTACAATATTGTAATACAAAAGGCTGTACAATAAATATAAATAAATACATAAATATATAAATAAGTACAAGCATCAGGAATTTAACATCAGGAAAGAGATCCCTGCCCTGTAAAGCTTGCAATCTTATTAGGTGGGTAACATACAGATACACAGGGAAGAGTATTTTGTGGTGCAGTGAGTATTATGTGATATATAGTCTTGAAATGCCCATACCAGCAGGATTTTTGTAGCTGAAAGTAAATGTAGCTAGAAATGAAGCTGCAATGTAAATATGCCCCTATGGTTATAGTACACCTGGCCATAAAACATTGTAGTGTACATGGGAGAGATTAGGTTTTTCAGTTATCTGCATCTGATGTATCAAAGGGTCCAAAATGTGTTGTGCTGATCTCTTAATACAAACTGTGAGGCACTATCCTTATCTGTCTCTCTTCAGTATATTGATGTACACCTACTGGGTACTATGTATCGTATTACAGCTTTTTTTTTTTTTTTTTTTTTAAATATTTAAAGATCTCTTGGCCACAGGTGGCAAAAAGTAATTTTCCCATATTAGCAGTAACCACAAACCCCAATCTATGACCTACCCCTTCTCCTTAAGAATTGACATTGAGTCCATTTTATTTGGTTACAATTTGCCCTGTCAGAACACCAGCAGATGCAAAACCCAAGGAGTCTCCAGCGGGTCAATCCTAAGCCATCAACTATTGGCCTTTTCCAATTAACTCACCAAAAGCTCATTTCTGTGCAGAATATCAGACAAAGCTTGTAAAAGCTGTGACGAGAAACTGAAAAACCGAAGGCAAGAACAGCGACAGCAAGATCTAAACTGTCTAATTTGTTTGTTATTAGGACTGGTACATAAACCATTTTGAATGGTACATAAACCATTTGGCATACGGTACAGTCATTTGTGAACATAACAGGGAAAATGTAACAAGATCTGCTTATCTCTGCCCTGCCACAAACTTCCAGATTCTGTAAATCAATAGCACCTCATATGACATTCTGATTTTGCTTCTGTTTAAGACTTTGTCATCTGCTGACATTAAGATGGCAAAACTCTTGCTTTTCCTGTCCTTAATGTGGTGTGAGGATCAATGTTCCTATACTGAAATAGCCATTGTTTTAAATGCATGGGAGTGTGTTCAAATCTCATAGTAAAATGTCATCTTTTGTACAGAGGAAATATAAAAAAAAGCAGATTATTCCCTTTTCTCTTATTCTTCTTTTCATTTGCCATGTTGTTTAATTTATCTCAATGCAGAACAATGATCTAATGCACTAAAAATACTATTGGCTTTTGGGTTAAATGCCTTGTCCTATTACAGTTTAATAAATGGCCACACAACTATCCATGCCACCAACATTAATCATCATTTCATACATTTAAAAAATGGGCTTTCATCCATTATTATTTCAATTTAATGTTGTATCACACTACTATCGTCTCTACTTTAAATTGTTTGAGAATTTATACAATTTCGTGTCTATTTCATATGCTAATGTCATTCTCTAAGGTGGTTGAGGCAGCTATAATCAGGATGATTTATATGGAATTTTAGAACTGATACTATGAGCAATAAATTGTAAAGGAGGTGCCTCTAGGGTTTTTGCCACCTGAGCCAAACTTCGATTGCTGCCTATATTCGGCGCGCATAGCACAACGCCAGTGAAACCGGCTGGGCGAGGCTTTGTGGGTGCGAGCGCAGCTAGCCATTTTGTCACTTTGAACATTGGGCATAATTTATTTGCACAGTTTTTTTATATAGACATTTATCCACACCATAATAAAAGAAGAAAAAATAATTTTGCCCTAAAGAGCCTGCCACCACATCAAAGTAGACTCTTTAAGCAGGACCCTTACTTACCTGACTAGTCTAACCTAGCCTAAGAACAGACAGTAAAAGTCTCATACAGTAAGAACAAACAGTAAAGGTCCCATACAGTGAGAAGATAAAATGGTTGTAGCCATATTACTCCAGTAGCATATACTAAAAGATGAGTACTGTAGGATTAGGTGATAACTTGTTATTATGGACTAACAGTTAATTTTTACAGACAAGCTTTCGAGAGATATACTTCTCTCTTCCTCAGGTCAAGCAGTAATCCTTGACCAAGAGCACTACTTGACCTGAGGAAGAGAGAAGTGTATCTCTTGAAAGCTGGACTGTAAAAACTGTTAGTCCAAAATAAAAAGGTATCACCTTTACCTACAGTACTCATCTTTTAGTATATACAGTAAGAACAGACAGTTATATCTTCTATCTCTTACATTCTCTCTCTTCTCTCCTGCAGTCTCTATTCTCTATCTTTTACTTCTCTCCTGCAGTATAACCTCCATCTCTCTCTCTCCTGTAGTCTCTCACATTTTTTCTCTCTCTCCTGCAGTCTCTATCATCTATATCTTTCACTCCTTCTCTTCTGCAGTCTCTATTAGGCGGGTGCTTAAAAAAAAATTTTGCACATAATTTTTTTTCCCCTGGCCTGGCTGCCGCCTCTCTTAATGTACCAGTTTTTTTGCCTCACATTGCCTCATTAGAGAGGTGGCACTGAAAGGAGTATTATATGCAAGTTTTATTTAAAGGGCATGTCCACCCCCAAAATGATTTTTTGCTGTAGTGTAGGGAGCACTATCCTGTGTACTTTTGCCATATACTTTCATTATTTTTTTGGAACAGTTAAAGTTATTTTCATTTTTGTGTTTCTTATGGGTGTAACAATTGATTTCACTCCTCCTATAGTGGACAGTGTGCTTGTAGTCTATGGAGATATGTCCACCAATCAGAAGGGTTTTGAATAATGGTTAAAATAGCCCTTTCTCCATTTATTAATTAAACATGCAGAATCTGAGCAACTGATTTGCAAGTGCCACCTGAGATTTTACATTAACCTATTCCCTCCTTCTATAGTCATCAGAACTACATGATCTGATATTGTTGTGTGCAAGTAGCTTGTTGATGTCATTTTATCATAGATGCCCCTATGTGCGACCAAACGGGGCACACCGGGGCATCTGCACTTGTAGCTTCACTGTTTGGTGTCCTTGACCGGGCACTGCTGCTTACGCACCGACCACTTACAGGGGTTACGGTGGCTAGGGGATGTTCGTCTTATTATGCGTCACTAATACGTAGTCCTGTCATTCACGTTCACGTGGGGGGTGGAGTTGGGAGTGTACGTTGCTTTTAAATGTTGAGTGATGCCATCTGTTTGTAACCCTGATGATGGCCCTGTAGAGATACGAAGTGCATCGGATCCTATTCCTATATATATATATATATATATATATATATATATATATATATATATATCCAATGCAAACAGGTCGGCAGCACACTCAATAGGCAATCAGGATGCACAGCTGCAGGTAAAAATCCAAAATAAAACTGTGTATGCAGCAGCATCAACATATAACTCCAGCTAGGTAAGATGCAATAAAATACTTTATTAGCTTGTCAGACATAATGCAACGTTTCGGAAAATATCCTTTATCAAGCAGTCAAACAAGCCTTGAATTTAATCACACATGAATGGCATAATATAGTTAGAAACAGGAAATTGATACCATCAATACAATTACAATGTGTCACTTAGAAGTGGATACAAATTAAAGTTACAGTGACCCCCTGTGGTATATCTGGGAAAAAGAAACACACCTATTATACAAACACATATAAATCGTAATCCCTGTTCAGACCTGATGGGGCTAAGCTTTTTAATCTATCAATCCACCAGACTTCCCTCCTTTTGAGGGCACATCTGGAGTCTCTTCCCTTAAAGGGGTCCAATTTGATCTGCTCAAGAATAGTAAATTTAATTTGGTCTGCTGAATGACCTTTTTCCACATAATGACGCGGTACAGGTAAAGTTAGCTGCCGAGTTTGGATAGAGGACCTATGCTGTGTGAGCCTCATTTTCATTTTTTGCGTGGTCTCCCCCACATAGAGGAGGCCACATGGGCAAACCAAGACATACACCACATACCGTGATTCACATGTATAATGTCCATGTATTTTAAAGACTTCCCCTGTTCCGGGATGAATAAATTCATTACCCCTTAATACCATTTTACAACAGATGCCCCCCATACAAGGGAACATCCCCTATACAAGGGGATCGTGGCTCAGGAGTGGAAATAAGGGGATGTTCCCTTGTATGGGGGGCATCTGTTGTAAAATGGTATTGAGGGGTAATGAATTTTTTTTTATCTTAGATACAGAAAGCCAAATACTGAGAGCTAAATTGAGTTCCATCTGAACTAAGGGCTGCCCATTCAAGCTACCCAGCCAGAATCACTCAATCTTATATCCCAGTACATGCCTCAGAACAAAGATATAACATCTCAAATGAAATGCAAAACTGAAACTAGCTCTCATTACTGAACATTCACTATTTGTAGTGACTCCTAAACCCACCCCCAATATCTGATTGGTCCAAGATCCAATCCGATTTAAGATTGTATCTAGACCAATCAAATTTTTTTTTGGGGGGGGGGTATTTATGAGACACTATAAAACAGCATAAAATCTTCAGAGAAGCTCAGTTTCTAATCATCAGTCAAACTAGCAGGTCTTACCTTTGTATTTAGGTTAGAGATTTGCAAGTAGATGGCTGGTTGTTTAGTTGGACTGCCAAAATGAATATTTTTTAGCTCCTGGGTTTCATACCTATGGTGTTGTTGTAAAGCAGTCCATAAACTGCATATACATGTTGATATAACAGATAAATGATAATAATGCTTTGATTAAAGAGCCTGAAATTGATTCCTTTGGCCAAATAGCCTGCAAAATAGTGACTAACCCAAGTGCCTATGTAGTTGCACTACTAGTTTCACTATTCCCTGACAAGGGGCCCTATTTCTAAAAGATCGGTATCGTTATCGTAAAATACCGATCGTTATCGTAAAATAACGACCGGGTTTTTACCGATAACGACCGTTATTTACCGATACCGGTCGTTATTTACCGATAACGGCCGGTATTTACCGATAATCGGTAAATAACGACCGGTATTTACCGATAACGACCGTTATTTAACGATATCGGTAAATAACGGTCGTTATCGGTAAATAACGGTCGTTATCGGTAAAACCCCGGTCGTTATTTTACGATAACGATCGGTATTTTACGATAACGATACCGATCTTTTATAAATAGGGCCCAAGAACTCTTAAACAGCAAAGGGCAGATAGGGAATGTATAGGATAGGGGTTGTATATTGAAAACATGCAGTGTAAATACAACCAGGTTGTAATGAATGCAGAACTTGTAGTATTTTGTTACACCTGAGGAAGGGGGTTGGACCCCCCGAAACGTTGTGTATCTGGCTTGTATGTTGAGCACTCAATAAATGAAAGTTTGCTATTAACCTCTACCTGAGTGTGCCTCCCTGCATATTCTATATTGATTTGATCCTTACCTGACGTGGCACAGGCCTCAGGGTTTGCACCTCACAATTTACCTGTTGGGAATCCACAATTTGCCGATATTTCTAATGAATGCAGCCCTGCTACTTACATTTACTATAAGAATCCCCCAACAATGAGATGATCTGATAACTAAATATATATCTACTTACAATATAAGCTTATTATAAAATAAAAATATGCATAGAAATGCAAAATCACAGTTTATTCCTGTGCTGTGCTGAGCAGGGAAATTATTTCTCTATTGCCCCAGAGCCTTGCATAGCCAGGAAAACCCAACTTGGACACCTCATTACACAGAAAGTGAATGGTTGGGTAATCCACTGGAATGGCGGCAACTAAAGAGTTACTATGTTATGTAACATAGTAACATGCAACATAGTAACTTTTTAGTTGCCGCCATTCACGTGGCAGGATGCACATAAGTAAAAAGACCTTTCAAATGTTGCAACAAAAATTAAAGTTTATTGCAAGCACGTTCTGTACATTTTCTTAAAGATAACTGGTATAAAATGACATCTTTACTGAAACAATAGTTATCTTTAGATATCCAATCTGAAATATCTTCTGCTAGGTGCAGTTTTGCTATAGCTAGAAAGGAGACAGTGTTCATGCAAATCATGTGAATTGAATGATGGGAAATTCCCTCTTTCAGTGCTGCCTCATAGTGATAACTGAGCATACTTGCCCTCATAGAGACCTCTACAAGGAATAGTTAGAGGCGGAAACAAATTACACCAGAAATGGCTCCTACTCTTTAATTTCTGGGACTTTGAACAGACATTACAGGAGAACCGTTTGGAGCAGAGGGGTAAGGTGAGGATTTTTGAACACTACACAGTGAGGCCAGTAGTAATTTTAGTTTTGCGGGTGGACATGCCCTAAAGCAGCTTAAGCAGCAAAACTGCCTTTTTACCTTCTGAACCTCTAATCTAACTATTACCTACTATTATTACTATATATGTGCATTGCGATGGATGCATGATTAGAGAAACTTAATGCCAGACACGGTTGGTGGGAAACCAAGTACTTGCAAACATATATGTATCAGTTATCCTCACTGTGGGCAAACATAAATGTACCAGACACTGTGGGCAAACTTATACTGTATGTACCAGTCACACTCACTGTGGGAAAACTTATATGTACCAGTCAATGTGGGCAAACTTATATGTACAGTCACACTGTTGGAAAATCTATATATACCAGTTACTGTGGAGAAACTTATATGTACCAACCATAATCACGTGGGCAAACTTATATGTCCCAGTCACACTCACTTTGGGCAAACTTGTATATACCATAAAACTTCACTCTCCAACCACAGGTATCAGCGCACACTGGTATTCACAAATCACACTGATAATGATGGTAGGCAAAAAAAAAAAAAACAGCTAAAAAAGGGGTGAAAATTCCTTCCTGACTCCAAACAGCAATCGGAAAGTATCCCTGGATCAACCAGATCTATATGTATTAATACTAGTAATTCTCAATATTTTTTAGTTTTAGGAACTTATCCAGGCCTTTTTTAAAGCTATTCAATGAACTTGCCATTACCACTTCTGCTGGAAGAGAGATCCACAGTTTCACCGTTCTCACTGTAAGGAAACCTTTCCTAACCTGAAAATGAAACTTCTTTTCTTCCACGAGTCCTCTGATATCACCTATTAGTAAACAATCACCAGAGAGTTCACTGCATGGCCCATTAATATATTTGTAGAAGGTTATCATGTCCCCACGCAAACGTCGCTTCTCCAATGTAAACAGCCCTAACTTGTCTAATCTGCCTGCATATTCAAGCCCCTCCATTCCCCTTATTAATTAAGTTGTCCTTCTCTGAACTGCTTCAATTTCCAAGATGTCCCTTTTGTATATGGGATTCCAAAACTGCACCGCATATTCCCAATGAGGCCTTACCAGTGCCTTGTAAAGAGGGAAAATAATATTTTTCTCTCTTGAATCTATTCCCCTCTTTATACAAGATACTATCTTGCTAGCTCTAGCCATTGCTACCTGGCATTGTTTGCTATAGCTAAGTCTGTTATCTACCAAAACCCCCAAATCTTTGTCCATTACAGATGCACTTAACACAGTTATTTATGGTGTAGGTGGCACAGGGATCATTAAATCCTAAATGCATCGCCTTACATTTATTAACATTGAATCTCATCTGCCATTCTGCTGCCCATTTTGATAATCTATCTAGGTCTGCTTGCCGCACTTGCACATCATTTGAAGTTTCCAAAGCTCTGCATAGTTTAGTGTCATCAGCAAACACCAAGACCTTGCTCTCAATGCCCCCTTCTAAGTCATTCATAAACAGATTTAACAGAAGTGGCCCCAGTACAGAACCCTGAGGCACTCCGCTTAGAGCTTTAGCCCACATAGATGTAGCTCCATTAACCACTAGTGATGGCCCAGTTCACGGATCCGAACCCGGACCTGCGGCGGATTTACCTCGTTCGCGAACGGCGGATATCGCGGATTTTCCGGTTTTCCGCTTTCCGAACTTTTCCGAACCGAGGATTTCTCGTATTTTCGAAAATAAAGGAAAATACGAGAAATCCTCGTAAATTCAAAATTTTTGGACGGAGCAACCCACATTTTCGGGTCGTATTTTCGAAGAACCCTCATATTTTCGAAGAATGGATTTTGACAAACTTTCATTTTAATAGGTTTTAACGGGTCCACTCGCGGATTATCCGGATTCTCGGATTTTGCGGATCCTCGAGCAGACCGGATTTTGCGAAGTTCGGACATCTCTATTAACCACCACTCGCTGTTTGGAATCCAATAACCAGTTCTCTATCCATGAACAAATGTTTTCTTCATGGCCAACAGTCCTTAGTTTATACATTAGTCGCCTATGTGGCACAGTATTAAAAGCTTTCACAAAATCCAAGTATACCACATCCATTGCTGTACCTGAATCTATCTTCTTACTAGCTTCTTCATAAAAAACAATTAAATTTGTCTGGCATGATCTATTTCTCATAAATCCATGCGGACTACTACTAATAAGATGATCTCTGGAGACAAAGTCAAGGATATGATCCCTTAACAAAGTTTCCAGCACCTTCCCTACCACTGATGTTAGGCTTACAGGTCTATAGTTACCAGGCTGTGAACGACTACCTTTTATGAATATTGGTATTACATTGGCTTTTTTCCAATCCAGCGGCACATCCCCAGCCCAAAGCGAATCTGAAAAGATGAGAAACAGTGGTCTAGATAGAATGAACTAAGCTCTTTTAAAATCGAGGATGCAATCCATCTGGTCCTGGGGCTTTATTGATATTAACTTGTCTAATTGTTTCCGTACCATATCCTCTTTTAGCCAATGTGAATACTCTTCATTTCTACCCTGCATATTACCGTATATACTCGAGTATAAGCCGACTCGAGTATAAGCCGAGGTACCCATTTTTGCCCCCAAAATGGGTAACCCATGATTGACTCGAGTATAAGCCGAGGGTAGATAGTTGCCTAATACCATTCCACTGTATGTTTGGAAACTACAACCCCAGCATGCTTTCGTTGCTGGAGTTGTAGTTTCCAAACACCTATAGTAGAAAGGTATTGGGTGCTACTGTATGGCCACCCTAGAGCCCCCCCAGTGTGCTACTGTATGGCCACCCCCCAGTTGCTACTGTATGGCCACCCTAGAGCCCCCCCAGTGTGCTACTGTATGGCCACCCCCAGTGTGCTACTGTATGGCCACCCTAGAGCCCCCCCAGTTCACTTACCTTACCTGGCCAGTCTTCAGTCTTCATCTCTCCGTCTTCATCTGTCCAGTCTTCAGTTTTCATCCTTCAGTCTTCAGCTCTCCGCCGGTCTTCAGTCTTCAGCTCTTCTCCGGCTGCCGCTCGCTCTGTGCAGTTCCCAGTAGTTCTTCGCGATGATGTCATCCCGCCGGCGTGCGCGATGACATCATCGCGCACCCGCGAAGAACTACTGGGAACTGCCGGTTTCCTTCGTGAATCGCGGCTGCAACTGGAATCAAGGTAAGTTGCTATTGACTCGAGTATAAGCCGAGTCAAGGTTTTTAGGTTGATTTTTAAACCTAAAAACCTCGGCTTTACTCGAGTATATACGGTATTACAATCCCTGCTGTAAGGACAAGGATTCTTAACAGTAAAAACCAATGTAAAAAAACGGTTTAGCAGAGTAGCCTTTTTGGCATCCTCTACAACTATCTCAAGCCCATTATTTAATGGTCCCACATTCTCAGTCCGCATCTTTTTACCATTTATATACTTAAAAAACATTTTGGGGTGGACTTCTTTGTTCGGCTATCCGTATTTCATTTTCTATTTTAGCTAGTTTAATTGCTTTCTTGCCTGTTCTGTTCTGTTTTCAAAATTTTAAAAGCCTTTTTCTTCTTTTCCATTTCTCTTTTTACCTGAGCATTAAGCCATGCAGGAGTGGACCTAATTTTTTACACTTGTTCCCTAAAGGTACAGATTTAGAAATGTAATATTTTAATATCCCTTTAAAGGTGGTCCACATCTGCTCTGTATCTTTACCTAGATACAATTCCCCCCAGTCTATGAGCAGTAGTGATTCCTTTAACAGCATAAAATTAGCTTTCCTAAAGTTAAAAGTCTTTGTTAACCCAGTGCACTTTAGTTTTTTGCAACCTATATTAATGAGCTCAGGGTTATTAGATATCACCAGATCCAACAACGCATTCTGTCTAGTAGGAACTTCTACCATCTGTGAAAGAAAATGCTCATATAGGAAATTTAAGAACTTTATACCTTTTGAGGTGCTGGCAGTTCCCTTACTCCAATCTATGTCAGGATAGTTAAAATCCCCCATAACCAAAGCATGCCCACTCCCCGGCATTTGGCAGTTTATAACATACTCCAACAATTAATTTACCTACCTTCTTGCTTCCTGTACACAGTTCCACCCTATTGTTTCTGCCATATCGTTTACGCCACCATCTATTCCATCTTTTAAATTTGGCTTAAATTCCTGTTTATACTCTGTCATGCTAAATAAGGAGTATCCTTCAATATTTACTGTCCAGTCATGTGAATCATTTAGCCATGATTCTGCTATACCAATCTCATCATACCTTTCCTTTAAAGCTATTATTTCAAGTTCCCCGGTTTTTACAGCCAGACTTCTTGCATTGTAAACATACATTTTAGATTATCAATTGATTTACTTCCATACATGGTCGTACATGCCTCCTTATCCTCTATGCTCCCCCTTCTCTGTCCTCCGTTGTTTATTAGCCCCCTGATCCCTAACTTCTCTATCTACCCCTGTGTAGTTCAATGTACCCCTCCCCCCATACCTATTTTAAAATCTCCTCCAACCTCCTAGCCAACTTCTCCCCCAAACAGCTGCACCATCAGAAAAGTTCCTTTTCTTCAGTTCCTTTTCTTAAGTTTTCGTTTCCAAACAACAGTCAGCACAGAAAGCAGAAGAAAAATAAACATTTTCAGTGCTGCAAACTTCATAAAAGGAATGTATGTCCCTGTGTAATTTCTAAGAAGTGGATTTGTGAAGAGTACAGGCAGGGTTGCAATGTCACAAATTAAGTTGTTTTTCCAAACCAAGGGATGTTTACTCTGTTCCTTAAGCCAATGAATTGTGTTGAGCATGCCTGGCACATGTATCATCCACAGTCTGTATAATCTGTTTACATTTCAGTAAACTGGCAATTTGAAAATCTGACATGATTAAAATGCTTGAAATTTACTTGGCATCTGTGATCTAACTCATCTGCTCTCTCCTACTTTAGAAAAGAGGTGCAATATGAAAGGTATGGCCCCATATGGTGATTGAATAAACATGGTGCAACTAGAAAGGACAATAAAACATCTATTTGGGCTAGGCCACACTGCGGCATTTTTTCTGCGTTTGTACATGCAATTGCGTTTTTTTCCAGATCATTGGAAACGCGTGTTTTCGGTGCGTTGTGATTGCGATTTGCGTTCTGCATTTTTAATCGCAATCGTATGCATTTTCCTATACCTAATGAAGAAAACGCATGCGTAAATGCAATGAATCACACATGAAATCGCATGCGATTCCATGTGCGATTGCTTTTGCGGTGCAGTGTGCCCTAAATGTTCTGGGAATCAGCTTTATGATTTTGCACAAACCAATAAATATATTGAAAAATTAATTAAGAGCTTTCTAAATCTTCTCCTTATTTCCTATGTAGTGGGGCAAACTGGCACTTTACCGGTGAAGGTTTTATTTAAATGCTTTACAATGCAACTCAATAAAACAACATATGCTAAATAACCTTGTGGGGGTTTGTATAGGGCATGTCCACCTCAAAATTAAATTAACATTCTACTGGCCCCATTGTAGTGTTCAAAATCCTTACCTTACTGCTCAGCTCCTTATGGTTCTCCTGCAATGTCTGTTCAAAGTCCTAGAAATAAAGAGTAGGCGCCATTTCTAGTGTAATTTGTTTCTGCCTGTAACTGTTCCTCATCAAGGTTTCTATGAGGGCAACCATGCTCAGTAATCACTAAGGGGGCAGCATTGGATGAGGGACTTTCCCAACATGCAATTCATTTGATTTGCATGAACATTCTAGTTATAGCAAATCTGCACACAGCTAAGGATAGTTCAGATTGGATATCTAAAGATAATGATTTTTTCAGTATAGATGTGTTGCACAACAGATGAGTTAACACTGGTGCGATTGTGGGTTTTTTAGTATTTTAATTTAGACATCTGCAATATACAAATATCAGACTTTTCACCATGTGGGTAGGACCTTTCTTCACAAGGCAATCTGGTGTTTGCAATAATCTGTCTGTCTGTCTATATATCTAACTAAACAGTATTTTATAATAAACTATTAAACAAGCACTTTCTAAATATCATGTCATTTATGATAATAGAGTACATTATCTGTACAATCATATAATTGACCAGCAATAAACTAACATACCTGCAATATACAAATATCAAACATATCACCATGTGGGTAGGACCTTTCTTCACACAACATCTGGTGTTTGCAATAAGCTGTCCCACCAGAAACACTTCCCTGATTTACATGGTCCTACTCAGAGAGCTGGTGCATAATTTGCATATTACTCACATATGTCTACATGAGTCTGATATCAATTTGCTTTTAGGGGGGTGGAGAAATACATTTACATAGCCCTTTTATACCTGTAAACTTGTGCAGAAAATGCTTGCAATAAACTTTGATTTTTTTTGTTGCCGCATTTGAAAGGTCTTTTTACATATGTGCTTCCTGCCACGGGAATAGCGGCAACTAAAGTGTTACAATGTTACATTACATTGTAACTCTTTAGTTACCGCCATTCCAGTGGATTATCCAACCATTCATTTTCTGTATAATGAGGTATCCAAGTTGGTTTTGTCCTGGCTATGCGGTGCACTGGTGCAATAGAGAAACCATTTTCCTGCCCAGCACAGCACAGGAATAAACTGTGATTTAGCATTTGTTAGCATATTTTTTATTTGATAATAAGCTTATTTGTAAGTGGATATATATTTAGTTATCAGATCATCTAATTATTGGGGGATTCTTATAGTAAATGTAAGTAGCAGGACTGCTTTAATTACAACCTGGTTGTATTTACACTGCATGTTTTCAATATACAACCCCTATCCTATACATTCCCTATCTTCCCTCTGCTGTTTGAGAGTGCTTGTCAGGGAATGGTAGAACTAGTAGTGCAACTACATAGGCACTTGGGTTAGTCCCAACTTTGCAGACTGTTCAGCTAAAGTAAAGCAATTTTAGGCTCTGTAATCAAAAATCTATTATTATTATTTATCTGTTATATCAACATGCATGTGCTGTTTATGGACTGCTACACAATGACACCATAGGAAAGAAACCCAGGAGCTACAAAATATCAATTTCTGCAGTCCAACCAAGCAACCAGCCATCTACTTACAAATCTCTAACCTAAATACAAAGGCAAGACCTGCTAGTTTGACGGCTGATTAGAAACTGAGCTGCTCTGAAGATGTCATGTCGTTTTATAGTGTCTCCAAAACCCACCCCCAAAATCTGATTGGTCTAGATACAGATCTTAAATCTGATTGGATCTTGGATCTTGGATGTGGTGGTGCAGCTTTCTTGTCTTTTAATATATATATATATATTATATATATATATATATATATATATTGTAACATTTCAGGTAGCACGGACCGTTGTCTCCCAGGAAAGACAGCCTTTGGGCACAATTTAATTTAACACACAGAAGCAGGCAACAGTCTTTGGTTTGATTTTAAAACTGACCTCAGTCAGGTTTATTTAGTGTATTAGCTCACACAATGAAATAATTAATCCTATGCCACACTGGCCTTACTAATACAAAATAAGTGTCCCTGACTGTTTGAACACTCACAGTCCAGTACTCACACAGCTCTGTGTCTCTCCCTGGAGAATTAGCTGGTTGTACCCAGTCTCCTACTGGGGTTTACAACTCTGACATTGAGAGGTACTTGCAGACCCACAGGCTCCTGCCTGATCAGACTCTTTTCAAAAGCAGGCTACATCTGCCCTTTTAATCAGTGAGCTCCAGCCACAGGGAATTAATTGATCTAAACTGGACTGGACCAGCACTGAAACCATTTGCCATTAGTGTCTTGGGCCACAGTAAAGCAAACTATATCACAATTTAAACCATTTTATGACTTTCTTACATTTACACCTTTACAATATATATATATATATATATATATACCATTGATAAACTGATTCAATCTGACATCAACATGCTACTTGCAAACAACAATATTAGATCATGTAGTACTGATAACTATAGAAGAAGGGAAAGGGTTAATGTAAAAAATCCCAGAATCCAGGTGGACTTGCAAATCAGTTGTTTGCATGTTTGGGGGTGGACGGGCCTTTAAGCAGAAGCAGCGTCTTCTGAACAAACAGGAGCCAGGAGAGAAGGTAAGAAACTTCCCGCTCGCTCGCTCCCCGGCGTGTAGCCTGACAGTCCCGACGGACCTTGTCGTCTATGGCGCATGCGCGATCTATGCGCATAGAAGACAAGGTCCGTCGGGACCTGTCAGACTAAGCGCCGGGGAGCGAGCGAGCGGGTAAGTTTCTTACCTTCTCTCCGGCTCCTGTTTTTGTTCTATTGAAGAACGGAAGGTAAGGCACAGCTCCCGTTTACCTCCCGTTCTTCAATAGAACTGGATTACCAAATCTTCAAAATACGAGTGGAGATACCCTTTAAATATTACACGCCAATGACATTTCCTATTGTCACTTGTAAATGTCAGAATTTGCTGAATACAGAAAAAAATAAAACCAGCCTCTAGCAATTACTTAGATATAACAGTCACGTTCCAAAGAGAATGTTTCTTCCTGAAAACATTCACAAGTTCTGATTGTCCAGAAACCTTCCTTGCATTCAATGGAATGCTTTAAATAGTGATGTTTTAGCTTCAGGGAGTTTTTAGGAGTTCAGTGAAAAGATTCAGTAATGGCTAATAATCTTAATGATCTATGATAGTAAATGTCCAATAACGATCGTAAATCTATGACCGCGATAGTAGATTTATGCTCCCCCATAGAATACCATTGCAGTATTTTTCTACCACATGGTACTCTACTATTGAATGTTCATAAATTAATGAACGTTCACCGTAAATTTACGATCGCGGCTGTGGTACATTACCGATAAAGTGCTGCATCTCTAACTTATGATACCGCAGGTTTATAAAAATGGCCCTAGCTTAATAATTACTCTGGGGTAAATGTACAACTGGGAAATTAGTATTTTTAAATTGCCTATTACTGGAAACTATAATTCTTCCCAACTATCACTGTACCATTTTTTTTGTTGATCTGCCCCCGATTTCTTTAGATATCCAATCTGAAACATCTCACATTTCAGCTGTCAATCAAGCTCCTTAAGATGTACCATATATACTTGAGTATAAACCGAGTTTTTCAGGCTGTAAAATCAGCCTGAAAACTTGAACTCGGTTTATACTCGAGTCAGTACATTACTTGTTCTCCAGTGTGCATCCTGCTTCCTGTCTGTAAATGCCAGCATACAAATTGAATCCTGTGTGCATCCGGGCTTCCTGTCGGTGAGTGCCAGCTTACAAATTGAATCCTGTACATTACGGTACTTAGTAACCAATTCGGCAGCCGTTCAGTCCCTGTACTGGGGTGCCGGCTGACGTCACTGCCCGGCGCCGGTAAAACATGTGACAGTCTCTCACCTCACCCCTCCCCTTTCAATAGACAAAAAGGAGAGCTGCTGTTTGCTGGATAGGAAGGGATATCTATATATGATGGGGGGGTGGGGTTCTCAGGTTCCCCAGTGGTGCGGTTTGGTTTGAACTGCACATTGTGACAGAAATGCCTGGGTCTATTCTCAGACCTGCAGGTTTATTCCATTAACATTCTATGGATTATAGCTGTCAGATAGGTGGTTGGATGTGTGGCTCCTACTGCCTAAAGAGACCTGAATAATCCTTCTCTAAAACAATAGTATAATTGCTATGGAAGTAAAAGAAAGGCAGATGAATCACTTGCATGTTCAAACCTTTAGTAGGAATCGCTAAAGCATGGGCTTTTAATGTCTGTAATTCAGTAAAGGGGCTTTATTCCAGGATGTAAGAAAAATAAATTTTCCAGCATTCTGTGCAGCCAGTTTTTCATGTTTTTAAACATGTGAAAAGTTCAACACCCTATCATTGCACTGTATTGCATCTTAATAGATTCATTAGCCAATGGACATAAAGAAGAAACTTACTGTTAACAGAGAATGCTGGGAGTTGTAGCTTTCAAACATGTTCGTTTTCAAATCCTTTGGCAGTACTCGATAAAGCATGAGCTTTTAATGTCTGTAAGTTAGTAAAAGGGCTTTATTTCAGGATGTATGAAAAATACATTTTCCAGCATTCTGTGCAGCCAGGGAATGCTGGGAATTGTAGTTTTTAAACATGTGAAAAGTTCAACACCCATGCTCTATATCATTACACTGTATTGCATCTTAATACATTCATTAGCCAGTGGACATAAAGAAAAAACTTACTGCTAAAAGAGAATGCTGGGAGTTGTAATTTTCAAACATGTGAAAGGTCCCAAGTTCAACACCCCTGCGCTATACCATTAGGCTGTATTACATCTCGATACATGTCTTACTTAAAGGACATTAAGACAAACTTACTACAAACAGAGAATGCTGGGAATTGTAGTTTTCAAACATGTGAAAGCTCCCAAGTTCAACACCCCTGCTCTATACCATTAGGCTGTATTACATCTTAATACATGCCTTACTTAAAGGACACATGTCCTTAGCTTCATGCAATAAATGAGATACTTTGCATGTCCCCACCCATTTCTTTAGAAGGGAGAAATATGTGTTTATATGTTACATTATTAGGGCAATGCTATTATAATAACATGAGTCTGTGAGGTAAGAAGGCTCTACTTCATTATATACTATGTGGGGAGCTTTTAGCTCCTTTAATATTTACTCCCTGATATTTATAGCTAATCACTATCCTGTGTTCTCCTATCCGCATCATAATTGTAGATCTGGAGCCTGCTTTGGTTAATACTAATAAGTATGTACCTAGCATGTTATTCTGGATTCTGTAAAGGGTATCAGGTTGTCCTATGGTGCTGTTTAGTTAGAATTGCACATTGTGGCAGGATTGCCTGGGATTTGCTGGCAGGTCAAATAAAAATGGGAGGGTATGTGTGTGTTTGATCATATTATGCGGTGGGATTGCCTGGGTCCTTTTTAGGACTTTCAGACTTATCCCATTTGAGCCTCCCCCTGGATACTTGCTGGGAGTGGAAAGGGAGAGCAAGTTCAGAATGGATATTGATACCTAATAGCTAAAGAGATGTAAGTAGCCTCTCTCATGCATATAGCTGTTAAGCTGTGGGGCCAAAGGAAGAGGCAGACAGATCCTGAATCACTTACATGTTTCAGCACTTTGTGTTGGTATCACTGAAAGCATGACCCGAGCTTTCAATAAAAACAATTACTTAGCAAAATATACATAATTTCCACTGTGCACCAACGGGCACACTTTTGCTAGTATATATATATCAGTGTAGATTTTTTTAAGGAATACCACCATGAGGTAAAACATTGTTTTTAATACTGAACAAAAAAATTCTGTGTAGTGAAAACATTTTACATCAAAGAACAAGGAAAAAGGGGAAACCAAACATATTCAATGGAAGGTAAACCTTCATTGTTTATCATTGAGTCAACAGAAGAACAGCAACAAACCAATTTTGGTTCAGCTTCCTGCTATGCTAGACACACAACATATTGAATTGATATCTAACTTGTCTTAAGCTATAAGGACTATATCGGTCGATCGGACCGAAATATCTCATCGTGTGTACCCAGCTTAACTTGTCTAAATTGTGTGAATTGCATACAGCCTTCCTCCTTCCTGGAGCAAAACATAATATTCAGCTGATTTTACTTTTTTTTTTTAATTCAGTTCCTAGAAAAAGATAAAGATTCTAAATTGACCCGTATTCTTTGCATATGCTGTGGAGGCATAAAAAGCTTTGCTTTTAGCAAGACAGTCAGGTTGCAGGTTCAATTCCCCAGGGTTACTTTTTTTTTTTCTGAAATGTTATAATTCTTACATCCATGCTAGCTAAGAAATACACTGCAAAGATTACTTTTTTGTATGAAAAGCAAAGGAATATATGACTGTTAAGGTTCGTACACGCGTGCGATCGCGGGTCCCGACCTGCGACACACGATGTGTACGAACATTCGTTTCGGCCGATAATCGGCCAGTGTGTAGGGCCTTTATCAGCCAAAACGGACATTCGGTCGGGGATCACCGAATGACCGACTTGGCAGATCCCAGAATGACCATCCTTTTCAGCTGATAAAGGCCCTACACATGGGCCGATTATCACCCGAAACAAACGTTTGTACATATCGTGCGTCGCGGGTCTGTGAGTGTGTGTACAAACCTTTAGGGACAGGAGCATTTAAATATGTTTACCACAAAACTGCATCAAAATCCATGTTCTGTGTTTTCAGGGAAGATCTTTGTGCTGTTATATGATTGGTTGTCAGCTTCTAGGAAGCAAGGCTGCAGCTCTCTTGTTTTGATCTGTTGACAGCATGTGACGTGTACACTTAGCTTGGAGTCACCCAGCTAAGGTGAATTATAGGAGCTGACCTATGCTCTGTGCTCTGTCTATTGGGACAACGTTTAGTTCCCCTTTCAGATGATGTTTTTGGTTGAAGTAAGAGAGGGTTAACATTAATTCTCCATTATAACAATTGTCCATATCTGTTATATTGGGTTTAGTGAGGCTAGGCTTGAAACCTCCTTTTATAGCATAGATACAGTGAAAAAAATATATTATGATGCTTAAATGTTCTTGGGGAAAAAGGTTCCACATTAAGGGTAAAAAAATATAAGGTTTAGTTATCCTTTAAGTTCATGGAATTTCTTGCTGACTTCATAATAAGGGATATTATTTTGGAGAATCCTATTATCAAAGCTTTGTATAAGGTGTATAAGTTGGAGAACTACTAATAACCATCCAATAAAAACACAATAGCTGTTCATCCAGTGAGAGAATATAGCAAATACTGAATCAATCTAATTGCTCAGTTTAATCTCAACAAAGTGGGTGGTCCTATGCAATGTGGCTTTTTTATGTAACTTTCTAGTATGTGTGTTCGGTTTTCAATAGTTTCTGTTCCTTCTAAAAATAAAACTAAACAATAATTATAAAAAAAACATAAAACCTTTCTTAGAGAAGCCTTTAGAGAAACAAGCAAATATTTGTTTGATCTTATACCCAATAGATATTTTGTAATTAGTGCAAGGGCAAAAGGCCAAGAGCTCATTATCATACAATATAAACAACTTTGTTATCTTGGTGTTTAGCCTTTAAGTTCCTAGGCTGCAAGATTTAACCTTAATTAAATTATTAAGCTCAGTAGTGTAGTCCTAGTTTTTGAACAGCTGCCCTAAAATCTTGTTTTTTATCCTTAATAACTTTACTATTGCTGCATTATTGCACCAACTATATTTTAATATAACCTTCCTGCAACCTTTCAGGTAGTTCCACCAAACTGTAGAATCCAGGAGCTAAAAAGATGTGATGGAAATACACAGGTCACGAAATTGGTTTTACAGGGTAAGGTATAAAAAACAAAATACAGTAACATGATAGCCGCAAGCTTGTCTCAATAGTTTTTCGTTACTTTTACATATTTTGTATGAGATATACATTAATAGAAGAAACAGATACAGATTCAACAGATTTGTTTGGAACAATATGAGATAAACCATAAGCAATTTTTCAACTGTGCGCACACTTATTTGAGAAAATAGTTCTCTGCAAAGTTAAGTTTTCAGGGTAAAAGTTCACCTCTGTAATGAGAAGTTTATATTCAAAGGAAAAAGAAAAGCCAAAGTATTCTCCTCTTGCTCAAGTCAACAAAATAATATAAAATCACAATATAAAATACTAAATAACTAAACACCACCTATTAGTTTACATATATCTCCTCTACGGGCTGCTATGTCAACCCCCAAGTAAGCTAATATAAACCTAGATAATAAAAAAATAAAGGGTTCTTATATTTAAATAATTTTTACCTTTTTTGAGTGCCACAGGCTTTTCTTTTCTTTGGTTATTTATATTTTAAAAAATGTATACAATGTAGGGCATCCCTTCCCAACTGCTTTATTAGATTTATTAAAAAAGAATCACAACTCTACTTGCAGCCCCTCGCTCCAGCAGCGCGCTGATCTTGCTCCCTGCTTGCCGGAACTACAAGCAGGGGGCCGGACCGGCAGCTGTGGCTGTGATTGTCTGAGAGGCAGCCAAACACAGCCGAGGCTGCCAGCAATAGAGAATGCCGCAGGAGGAAATTCTTTGAATTTGAATTCTTTTTTTACACATCTAATATAGTGGTTGGGGGTGGAAGGCATGCCTTACATTATATATTAACCATTATAGTTTTGGTTAGCCAAATGAATGGTCCCAGCTATTGTTCTAGTAGCCTTTTCTAGTTCCAGTAGCCAGTCTTGTTCCTTGTCTTTTCTTATCATTGTTCTTCTCATCATTCATTGTTTTCCTTGTTAAATTGTCCTTTCTTGTCTTCCAGTTCCTGTTCAGCTCCATTGGTGTTCCGGTTTTCCAGAGTATACCCGGCCTCAGCATCTATACCTTGCGCTCCAAGGCTGAGGCCACACTGCAAGGCACAGGAATCGCACAGAAAACCGCGAGCGTTATCGCATGTGATTGTGTGCGCGATTCTTGTGCATTTTGCGTTTGCAATTTTTCCTGTTTTCTGTTATGGAAACGCATGCGTTAACGCAACAAAAATGGTGAACGTATGCGTTACCAAATCATATGCGCATCGGAAATCACGGGAATTTTTTACTTTCCCGCAATCTGCATTTTACTGTCACGCGAAAAATGCACTAGTGTGGCCTAGCCCTAAGACCTGGGGGTAACTGTGTACAGCAAGGCGCAACAAGTCCAGGGACAAACAGAATTTGAGGTTGACCAAATCTTGGACTCATTTTGGCTCCAAAATTCTTTACAGAAGAAAGATGCTGGGTTCCTCATCATCAGGTCCATGCTCAAGAACTCATTAAGCACAATCCGGAGAAACCTGCTTTAAAGGATCCAGTGGCCCCTCGTGAAAGGGGGGGTAACGTGAGCACCCGGCACTTACCTAGTTCACGCTCTCCCGGCGGGTCTCTCCTCTGACCTCGGGAAACTCTGGCTGCGTCTGTCGCGGCTCATGTCATCGGGTCGTGTCCGGCTCCGGCGTGCACAAGCGTTTCCTCTTCTGCTTGCGCACCCGCCCGGTCCTCTCCTGGCACTGCGCAGATGCACGCAGTTGCCTCTTTTTATCTCCTCCGTCCCCACTGACAGTCTATTGGACAGAGGAGATCCAATCATATCAAAATCCTGCTTCAAATTTCACTCAGTCCTGTTCCCCATTGGTACCTCTGCTTATTTAAGCCTGCTTCTATTTCAGCCTAATTGCCTGTTATAGTTTTGCTTAGCCATGCTAGTGGTCCCAGCTATTGTTCTAGTAGCCTTTTCTAGTTCCAGTAGCCAGTTTTGTTCCTTTTCTTATCATTGTTCTTCTCAGCCTTCATTGGTTTCCTTGTTAAATTGTCCTTTCTTGTCTTCCAGTTCCTGTTCAGCTCATTGGTTTTCCAGAATATACCAGGCCTCAGTGTCTATACCTTGCATTCTAAGACCTGGGGGTAACCGTGTACCGCGAGGCGCAACAAGTCTCCTGATGATCGGCTTGTCTATATGTGAAGACAGCGGCTGTAGATTGGGGTATAGGCGCTGAAGGTATACTAGGGGACTCCGGGCATTACATTAGGAGCAGAGATGTAAGGTAAGGATTTTTGAGCACAAAGCAGTGCAGACAGTAGTGTACATGCCCTTTAATAATAAATCTGTGCTACTAAATAGATAGGTGCACTCATGAGTTCTTTTTAGTGACATTTTTTATTGTGCAAAAAAAAGGCCAATTTTGATTTGGTATAAGTTTCAGGACCTGGGAATAACCATAGGCTACTTTACAACTTTTACAACCCCCCTTAACCCTTTTCATTTCATTCATGTATAAGTTAATGGGGGGGGGGGGGTTCAATCTGACTGTGTGCCGACATCTGGTGGTGAATTGAGTGATTGCCCAACATGCAACTATGCAGGCCACAAATGACAGAGCAGATTGCATTAAAGAACAGTGTAAATGGCCAATTAGATGCCCTAAGCCCTAAGATCCTAAACCAATTGGATTAGGATAGTGTGACAAACCTATACAGAGGCAAAGACTAACTTTAGAGGAGCTCTGTGGCAGTCTGAGCTGCGCAGTTAGTGAGTGCGAAACTTTAGAAGAGACACAAAGGGAAAGAACCATAACTAACTCAGGAGAGAGGCAAATTCACTTGATTGTAATTTATTCACCGGCTTTATACAGACATCCCACCGTATTAATGTTGATATCTGGGACACCTTCCTCTGCCCATGACTCTGTGCCCCCAAGTTCACAAACCACCCAGTGTTACAGCCAGCCCTCTAGTACACATGGCTGAACTTCAAGTACAGTCTGTTTTCAAACTTCAGTAAAAGTTCGAAAGTTCGAATTCGGACCCATTAAAGTCAATGGGGGATTTGAAAAGTCCAGATGATTTACAGCTAAACTAACAATGGTAACTTACTGTAAATGCACCTGGGAAATGGTCTGGGGAACATGTCACTATCACCAAAACTTTTTTAAACACTTCTTAAACACGAGCAGGCCATTGTCGGGTTTTGCACAAGCTATATTCGAGGGTAATGGCCAATTCGAGGATTACCGAATGATACTTTCGAGGGTTAGCGCAAATAGAACCATAAATTTGAGGGTTACCGAAATCGAACGATAGTTTCAAGGATTACTGAAAACGAGGGTTAGCGAACGATACATTCTAGGGTTAGTGAAAAAGATCCATAAATTCGAGTGTTACTGAAAATGAATGATACTTTTGAGAGTTACATTCGGGGGGTCGGGGGCTACATTCGGGGGTAGGCAAACGATACATTCTAGGGTTAACAAAAACGATCCGTATATTTAAGAATTACCGAAAACGAACAATATTTTCGAGGCTTAGCGAACATTACATTCTAGGGTTAGCGAACGGCCCGTTAATTCGATAACTAACGAAAATACAGCCACGAGTCCTGAAGTCCGAGAAATCCACGATAGTTTGAGAAGTCTGAGTCCATTCGGACTTGTTAAGTTTGACTCAAACTCGGGTTTGAGTTTTAGTCCATCTCTAGATTGCACTGATTGCAATCTAATTGTAATTAACTGCATTAACTGTGAGTCACAATAAATGCAGTTAATTGCAGTCAGTTTGTAATCATTGACATTTGTGACTCAGTCTGCTGCACGCTTGAATTATAAATCTACCGGGGGGCCCTCAAAGGTAGTCAGTGGCCGCACATGAGACCCTAGAGGTCAAATAAGTTGAGCCCCCCTGGTCTAAGTTAACTGAGGATGAGATCTGACCTAGAGTGCTGCATTGGGTGGGGTACCAAATTTGCAGGTCGGGTTTGAGTAAACCAATGAGTTTTAATGGGTGGCGGGTCAGGTTCAGTTAGAAAGCTGCAGGTACTGGTCATGGCAAGTAGCAGGTGTGGGATGCATGTCTTAACTATTCAGTGTGGGTCACTACAGGTGAAGGTTGGATCACGTAGCAGGTGTGGGTCTGCTTGCAGGTCTGTTTAATTGGTCACTCAGGGCCATATTTATTCATCGCTATTTTGCGATTCCATGATTTACTCACAATAAAGATCAGAATTATATGCTGGCCTATACAATACCACTGCGGTAGTCTTGTAACTCATGGTATTGTACCGTTACAGACATAAATTAACAATAATCCCTAGTGTGGGCCTAAGACTGACATTTTTTTTAGATCAGCCACATAACTAAAAGAAATTTCACTAGCCGACTTTTATTCACAATGAATCATACTGTCAGCTTCTGGTTCTAATATCATGTTTCCCATATACTGTAATCTTGGCCCCAATCAGTAAGGTCTGGTGCAAACATAGAAAAGATAATCAATGCACATTCCTAGGCCCCATACAATATCATTATATCTGCACACTGGCATACTTTATAAAACAAAGGGGTTTAGTATCATTACTGTGATCACATGAATGAAAAGCCTTCCAACCACGTCAAGGTAACCCCGTCTGGAAGGTCCTACATCTAACCTTTTCATTCTTTTACTTCAATTACGATTAGCAAACTTTTGCATTTCTCATTCTTACACACTGGATCAAACAGGCTCTCTCCCTTCCCCCTCAGCCCTTAGGCTTTTTAAATGAGGGAAGAGCCATCCAGTGCTTATATTAAAGGCAGAGGACCTCCCATTAAAGGGGCGTGTGGGGGTGCTATTACCACATGGAGGCTTGACCAAGCCTCCCAATAAATACATACACTACAAGAATTGTGGAAGCACTCCAATTAGGCTAATTGTACAACTACATTTAGCGGAAGTGCTACTGATCTGGTAAAACTTTATACAAACATAGAAAAGATAATCAATGCACATTCCTAGCCCCCCATACAATATCATTATATCTGCACACTGGCATACTTTATAAACAAAGGGGTTTTAGTATACATACTGTGATCACATGAAGAAAAGCCTTCCAACCACGTCAAGGTAACCCCAGTCTGGAAGGTCCTACACTCTAACCTTTTCAATTTCTTTTACTTCAATACGATTAGCAAACTTTTGCATTTCTCATTCTTACACACTGGATCCATATAACAGGCTCTCTCCTCCCTTCCCCCTCAGCCCTTAGTTTAAAATAAAGAGGGAAGAGGCCATCCATGGCTTATATTAAAGGCAAGGACCTCCCATTAAAGGGCGTGTTGGGGGTGCTATTACCACATGGAGGCTTGACCAAGCCTCCCAATAAATACTACAATACAGATTGTGAAGCACTCCAATTAGGCTAATTTACAACTACATTTAGCGAGTGCTACTGATCTGGTCAAAACATTTATACAAACATAGAAAAGATAATCAATGCACATTCCTAGGCCCCATACAATATCATTATATCTGCACACTGGCATACTTTATAACAAGGGGTTTTAGTATACATTACTGTGATCACATGAATGAAAACTTCCAACCACGTCAAGTACCCCAGTCTGGAAGGTCCTAACATCTACCTTTTCAATTTCTTTTACTTCAATTACGATTAGCAAACTTTTGCATTTCTCATTCTACACACTGGATCCATATCCAGCTCTCTCCTTCCCCCTCAGCCCTTAGGCTTTTTAAAATGAGGGAAGAGGCCATCCAGTGCCTTTATATTAAAGGCAGAGGACCTCCCATTAAAGGGGCGTGTTGGGGGTGCTATACCACATGGAGGCTTGACCAAGCCTCCCATAAATAATCATACAATACAAGAATTGTGGAAGCACTCCAATTAGGCTAATTTACAACTACATTTAGCGGAAGTTGCTACTGATCTGGTCAAAATTTATAACAACCATAGAAAGATAATCAATGCACATTCCTAGGCCCATACATATCATTAATCTGCACACTGGCATACTTTATAAACAAAGGGGTTTAGTATACATTACTGTGATCACATGAATGAAAAGCCTTCCAACCACTTCAAGGTAACCCCATCTGGAAGTCCTAACATCTAACCTTTTCAATTTCTTTACTTCAATTACGATTAGCAAACTTTGCATTTCTCATTCTTACCACTGGATCCTATAACAGGCTCTCTCCCTTCCCCCTCAGCCCTTAGGCTTTTTAAAATGAGGG